>JARLTB010000029.1:14722500-15190000 GCA_030141615.1 Unio pictorum | reverse complement strand
CTGATAATATTGACTATGATATTACTGCTAACATTGACTATGATATTACTGATAACATTGACTATGATATTACTGATAACACTGAATATAAGATTACTGATAACACAAGCATTTAGAAGGATGTTCTAAAATTTGTTGACAATTAAGCTTAAGCCGATATGAACAAATATACACTGAAGTTAATACAGTACAATCATTTATCATGTTATTGTGTGAGTAATATTAAAAGCTGAGACTAATTTATTTCTATACCTCCTATTGCCCAGTGCATTTGTACACTACTTTGTCACACAACGATTAGCATGGATAATTACACTGCTTTTACATACAACGATTAGTATTGATAATTCTTTCTCTATTCGAGCTAGCAGTGTGTGTGTGTGTGTGTGTGTGTGTGTGTGTGTGTGTGTGTGTGTGTGTGTGTTACCAATTAAGGAAGGTGTTGATTAATAAAGATGGTATTATCTGGAACATAGTCAAATAAGATTCATTATAACGCAAATCAATCATAGTCGTGACGTGACGGTAGTTATGTTAATCGAACTGTTTCACGTTTGTGACCTCTTGAACGTAAGTGGCATTCATGTTGCTGTTAGCGGGTTCTCTCAATGTATTTAGTCAGTCTTTCCAACATAGGCTTCAACGGCAAAGCTAATTGTATGTCTTTGTGGTTTGTTAAATCTTTAATTACAGCGATTTCACTTCGCCGTGTGTTGCACTTATTGTGCTAAGATTAATATTTCTAAAATACAAGCAACAAAAATGAAGAATCAAAGCACCCACATGAGAATCTGCTTTACTTCCACTGAAACAAATACATGGAATCATAGTTCTCTAATCATACAAATAATGCTACAGGCTATTTCTAAGAATTCCAAATTTATTTCTCTACTAACATATTGTGTTTCTAACTCGTCATTAAGTATGAGATATACATCTCGAGTGATAGTTGAACATATGCAATATAATCGAATCACTTGGAAATAATTAGTATGATAAATATCATTGTAATTGAAATATGCAACACTTATTCCCCTCACCTTTGTTTGTAATGAGAGAAGTCAAGCCATCCACACTAAAAGCAATCTTCTGTGGTGCAGTCAGTATTCCAGACAAAAGCGGTTTTATAAGAGATCCATCCTGTGACAGCTGGTGAATGTTCTTAGACATACGTCCAACTACATATATGTTTCCATCTTGGTCCACTCCAATACCCATCGGTCCCACCAGTCCAGTATTTGTGTATTTAAAGTACAGATGCCCATCCAGACCAAAGCAGTACACAGTGTCAATATCAAAACATGACATTATTATACATGTTTTTGATTTGTTCGTGGCCAGGTAGGTTCCTTTACCTCCCTTCTGAATTATCTCGTGGTAATATTCTTCCTTCCCGGACTTGGTCCATATACTCCAAAAATAGTTTTTGTTACCAGTATCATTGTATCCTGAAATTACCACCTTGTCTTTGGCGAGGAAAGCCAGTCCGTCACAGTAATACTTCGTATTAATGCTACTGCTCTGTGTGAACTGGAACTTCCCATTACGTACAGGAACCGTGCATTTCAGGAACTCTATCTTCTTCTCATTGGGCAGTGACACAGCCATGTCTTCATCATTAAACACGCACATATCCCCAGGATCTGTAGAAAATTTATAGTGACTGATATGTCGATATTGAGAGTCAAATAAGCAGCACATCCGCATATTTTTATCAATTAGGATTACATAGCCTGTGGACAATATAGCGGCACCAGTGTAATCAGATGAATAAAAAATACGCCATTTATCGAAACATCTACTTATTTTTACAGAACCTCCATCATCAAGGGTTCTCATGATTCTGGTTAGAGGTTCAGTCTTTTCTTCCGTTTTCACTATGCCCAAATCATCAGACTTCGGTAAAGATAATAAAGATGTGAGGTCGCCACACATGGTAATCTTAACATTTGTTGATTTTATTTTCCCATACTTTCTGAAAACTTGGTCCCTAAGAATGACCATGCGTTTTTGTTCCTGATATTCAGCAACGAAATTTTGGGTCTTATTTCCATTTAGGATCACTGAATCAAGACGTTGAGTCGAGGCCTGTACTTCATCCAGTAAAGATTGACAATGATCAATCTCTTCTGATTTCTTGCTGTGTTCTTCATCAAAGACCGCGTCTGCTTTCCGCTTAACGACACTCTCAAACTGAGTCATCAATTTAGAGACATTGTCTTTGGCCTCTTTAATAGACGTCAATACATTCTCAACTTCCTGCTGAAGTCTTTCTAAATTACTCCGATTTATTGCTATATATTCCAACAGATGTTCCTCTATGTGTTTCAGTTCGCCTAACAGATGCTGTGAATTTCTATCCAAAGTCTCCTGTTCGTACTCCTCTATGTCCACCATATTGCTACAGTATTTGTGATCCTTAAAGTCACATTTCACGCAGCAAAGAGCGTCACGACTCTTACAAAATTTTATAATGACTTCTCCCGGATGGATGCTACATTGATTCTCTAAACCGGCATTCACTTCGGCCGATAGATTTCCAGACATTTCTTATATCGTGAATATTGTGTGCCTTGTCGAACACTTTACTATGTGTTAATCCATGCAAGCTTCAAAATGGTGTTCTGTATTCTATACAGTGTATATTGAATCCGTTTCAAACGTGAGATCGCCTCCCTGGTAAAATGAATCATCCACACAATCTACTTTTAGTTTCGATTAGTCAGAAATAGTATAGATACTGGTGTATCCTGGATACAACGCCGCTGATTATGTCAGGTCTATGTACTTTTCCCAGTATTGCTGAGTGAAGAAAAGACAAGCTATAACTTGCATGTATGTGAGCCAATCAAACACAAAGACTTATCAGAGAAGGGCGTCGTCTTGTTCTCTGTTATCATGTTTATACAGTCATCTCTATTTTTAGATAAAGAGTTACATGAAATGTGGGTTCTTACATAATGTGCTGCAGATATGTAATACACTTATGTGACACTGATGAACAAACGTACATGCGGTTCTCTCTCTCTCTCTCTCTCTCTCTCTCTCTCTCTCTCTCTCAACAAAATCCATCGGCTTCCAACAATTGAATTATCAGATACGTGTTGAAAGCAAAATAAGCATTAGGTGCAGAAAAACGAAATAAATAGTACGTTTAAATGTAGGTATGTTAATAAGGTACAGACAAACCTGTGTAAAAGGATTATTCTGTGGAGCATCTAGAAATTATTGTGGTTGATAATGCAAGTTTGAATGCATTTAACATCCTAAACGGTTGTTCACATGGGTACATCTGTTATTCGATATTTAATTTCTGGATATGTGAATTGAGATAGAAGTGCAATTTTCGAACCTCTTTTTACATGTTAATCTTATTAAAACATTGCCCAATCTAGTACAGCAAACCCAGATATGCATATGCCTTTATAACGACAAATCTACAGGTGCTGTTTGCAACTGGTTTGGGGCAAAGACGAATGAAATACAGTAATGTGTATGCTTTACACGTGAAGAGAGTAAATGTCCCTCTTTAATAACTTCCTGTCCCATAACGTCGAATTCCCTTATGAACGTTTGAAGGTTTCTAGGAGTGAGTTTGTTTCTTCATATTAATAATATCCGATTTGTTCGCTAAAATATTATTTTGGGAAATTAACACGGTGGCGTAGCGATGATATTTGGTGCCCAGGGCAAAACACCCGAATTTGCGCCCCCGGCTGCCCCCGCCCCTCCTTTGTTGATACTTTGTGCCAATTTGGGCCCCCATTTGGCGCCCCTAGCCAACGGCGCCCGGGGCGACCTGCCCCATCTGCCCCCCACCCACCCGGTCGCTACGCCACTCCGAGTTAATATTTCTAACAGTGATATCGCGATCCCAGTGCAAGGTTCTGTGTTCACAAAGTACCGCACCGCTCTGATGTCCTAGTGGTTAGTGCTTCCGCCTCGGATGCTGGAGGTCGCAGGTTCGAACTCTGACAGAGTCATACCAAAGACTTATAAATATGGTACATGCAGCTGCCTCGCTTGGCGCTCAGGATTAAGAGGTTAATGTTAGGACTGGTCCGCATGGTGTCAGGATAATGTGACTGGGCGAGACATCATACTACATATATGCGGCATGATGCCCCAATACTCAACATGTTTATAAACTGCCACACTCCAGACATCGCTGCGATATTGCTAAAATTATATGTATAGCTACGTTAAAAATCCAAATCACACACACACACACACACACACACACACACACACACACTGTATGCCCATTTTTGTAGGGTCGAAGGACCTACTCCATTATTTGTGAGTTGTCGGAAAATGTTCGTTTAATGCATGTAGATTTTCCAAGAAAAGATTGGAAAGCGCATATCACATTTTATATATCAAAGATGTTGTACAGCATGGAATATGTTGATATGGTACGTGTTCTTCAGTACTGCCACATTCAAAACTCTTCGTCTGTTTCAGTGTTTTATAAAAATCACTCTGAACAATGAGACAAACAGCCAGAGAGAGAGAGAGAGAGAGAGAGAGAGAGAGAGAGAGAGATATTATGCAGACATTATGCAGTATGAAAGAAGGCATTCCCATACAACAATTTTAAATAAGTCACAAGCAATATAGAGGCTTATTCCAAAGGGAAGCGACACCAATGTCTCATCGGACTGTATACTACTACAGCGACTAATGAAATAGGCACATTAATGAGGGTTCGTAGTTACTGTTTCAAATACGTGGAACCATAGAAAAAACCCGTTCCCCATGTTTGGCTACACTCGGCGTTTATCGTTAACCAGAACAATTGTTATTAGTCCAGTGACAAACAACTCTAACAACTAAAATAATACATGTTTCACTGAAAACAAATATTGTCTTATTTGGCTTTTCAGTGAATCAAATTATATACTACATGATTACAACAAGACAATACAATTTTCCATTGGGCTTCTTTTCCTTTTTTTTTTTTGGGGGGGGGGGGGGGAACCAGACAGATTCCCCCCCCCCTCAAAAAAAAGTAAAATGTTTTTATGTGTGTATGTGTACTCCCGATATGTTGTTTGTTGTTTTTTATTTTTTCATTTCTTTCCCCAATTAACTTTTCCCCATCGTGGTTATATATTTGAAAAGGGGTATTTTTTAGTATCCCTAATGTTTCTTTCGTAGATCCTTACTAGGTTGGAGTTGATCTACCCACAATCTAGTATTCTACGTTTTGTTTGATTTTTTACCATGGCTAGTGGTTTCCTATTATCCTTGTGTTTGCTATTTGTGTTAATGCTATTTGTGTGTTGCTATATCAAGTATATACTTTGTAATTGTGTAAAGGATAGCCTTTTTCTGTTCAAATTTGTAACACCAGTTGTCTTACTTTTTGTCTTCCATAATTGGATGACTTCTTCTCTTTCTTTATTTTATTTTAATTTAATTTAATTTAATTTAATTTTGAATTTTGTATAAGTTGAAGTGTTTTATTTAAAGTTTTTGATGTGCTTCAATTTATCTAATAATATTTATCTTTTTTAGGTCCGTCTGCCTTGAGACAGAAACTGTACGAGTTTATTTGGTTGTACAGTTCCTATCTCAATTAGGGCCGTCCTGTAATTATTTATTTAATTAATAGTAAGAAATTTTCGAATTTGTTTATTTTTCCCTTTAATGGGTTCCATGTCTATTACGGGGGATAGACATGGCAGGAAAAGTATGGATGTAGTATCCAGAGAAAGAGAAGTGCATTAGAGTAATAAGAATTTTGTTTGTGGGTGATTATTTTCCAAACTCTGCCACGGGGGTGCTCACTTCGCCTAGCGCCATGTGATATAGCCCCATGGCGTTCTCATGTGTACTTTCCCCTTACATAGTTTATATAAATCAAGTTAATATATATATATGAAAATTTGATGTACAGAATTTTTTTTAAAATTTTTTTATATATAATTATTATAAAGATTTAAAGCTATTCCCTAACCTTCATTAGGGGTCCACATTTTATTAAGGTTCTCGTTATAAAGTCCGTTATGAGTAGTACCAATTGTTTGTTAAAGTTACCGTCAAGGAAGAGTAATTGGCGTCTGTCATATTTGTCAACCTTCATTATTTCTATTATTAGTTTGATTATTCTTTGTTTCGTCGCATTGCGTTATCGTGTGATATTTTGTGAACGGGACATTTCTGCATAGAGGACGAGGTATATTGCTGGACAAAAAATGTCTCAAAACGGAACGCAGCTAACAGGGGTCTGAATCATCGTCTAAGTGCCACTTCGCCTGTAAGCCAGGCGTTGTGGAGGTACGTGCATAACATACTTTGTACCTTTAGAGAGTTGATGTCAGCCCAATGCCTCCAAACTCTGTCCCAGTTGATATTCCTTCTCTACCTTATTTTTTGTCTTTTTGGCTTCTATTTCTAAAATCCAGTCATAAGTTTCGTCTTTATTTAGTTCCCATAATTTTGTGTTGTCCCTATACCTATATAATTTTTTTTTTAGTCCCCTTATATAAATATGGTGTGTCTATTTTCTTAACTAATTTGTTGTTCGTGTAGATGTCTTGTCTGTTTCTCATTCCAAAACCTATCCAGAAAATGTATAGTGCTTCCCATGGTGTTTGTGGTGTGCTACTTAACCGTTTAATCCTATTTATTATGGTTTTGCATTTAATTAGGAGGGGATTAGGTAAGGCTAAACCCACCCACCCCCTTTTTTTTAGATCTGTATATTGCAGACGTTTTTATGTAGGGTGGGTGGGTGTTGGTCATCGGTACTCTCCCCAGCACAAAGCTGGTTTGAGTTGATTGAGGAACACCGTCGGTTAGCCAAAGTATGTAAAATATGGTGTATTGTTATCCCTGTCCACCCATGAGTGTAAGGAATAGTGTATGTTTCTGTGTTTTTTATTTTAAATTATTTCATACAATAAATTTGGATGACGGTTAATCTTTGTTTTGTTCATCAAATATATTAAAGTTTTATTTACCCACTAAGGATTTCAGACTGATAATACTCTCCATCTCAAGCAAGAGCTAACTTGTGATATATATTCTCCACTAGAGCTGAGGAGAATACTGATTTCTTTACAATCTGATTTCTAAACTTAGGATCGTACTCTTTTCCCATAGAACTATTAAGTTCCAGGGCCAATTTCCTTTCCTTTCTAATATAAAGTATATTTTTTAATAACCCAGTTGACTTTGCCAGAGTCATTTGTCCATTGTGTGTGTATTTTGTGTTTTTACTTGTATGTTGTCAGATGTAATTGTATGGACGGCACTAATTAAATCAGATTATAGAGTTGTAGAACTATGTAATATTTATATGTGAAATTTTGAATAGTTTAAATTTTAATATAAAAAAAAGGATAAAATATTAAAGTTTTAATAGTGCACTTTAATTTAAATAGTTTACGTGTAGTTGTTTCCTAATAGTTCATTTTAATGCTGTGGCATTTCCCAAAGATTTATGTCTAATAATTTTTCAATCGGTTATCTATTTCCATTGCAGTTGTTTCCCTTTAACAGGATAGTTGTAAACCATTTCAAGAATTCTGAGTTTGTAAGTGCATTCCCTTAGCAACACAAAAGAAAGTTTTTCCAAGTCGTGAAATTAAATTGAAATAATCTTACAACTTACAACTATTTTAGAATTCCATAGTTAAGATTATTTATGGAACCTTAGCTCCATTTGTTTAAATATATTGTATGTACTTTGTTAAAAATGAAAGAAAGAAGAATGAATAAAATAAAAAAAATTCCATTGTTTCTTTCATTGCAATTGTATTAGTAATTAGTCTTTAACTGTAGTCCGTTCTGGCAAATTGAACAATGACTACATCTTTTCGTTTGTAATCAAAAGTAATGAATAGTAATCAGTTGTGAGTAAAACACTATTTTTACTCAGTTCAATAAAGTAAAAGCGTGTGAACGGAATTCCATCAGTCTGGAGGCGCGCTAGTGTTAATTAAACATGTATAGAGATGTCATCAGCTAGTCACATGATGACTGTTTCACTAATTATAAAATCTAGCAAATTGAACATTGACATAAAAGTAGATTTATTAAAATAAAATAAGTAGTCTTGTTCATATATCAAATCTTTAACAGTAGTCCAGTAATTACTACAAAAAATTAAAGTTTGGTAGTAGTCCACATTATGCTATTTATAGCTCACAGTTCTATATCGTGTCAGTAGGTTAATGATCACGCGAGGTTATAGTGATCTCCGTAGTGTGTTTTGTAATTCCGTATGTAATCTACTATTTCATTATAAATAGTTTCTAGTGTTTTATTTTTAATGTCCACAGCGTTTATTAGGTATGTCAAATTTGAATACATATATGTTTTTGCAACCTGTGAACGTTTCATTCAGGCCCGCACCTGGAGGGGGGGGGGGACAACCATAGCACTTGTCAGGGGCCCGACCTAGATAGGTACATATACGCACATATTTGAAACACGGAAGGGACCCGAACTCTGTCAGCTGCCGGGGGCCCAGAATTTCCTAGGTGCGGGTCTGTTCCATTAGACTAAGTGGCGTAAGTGCCCAGATATTTGTTACTTCCGTTATTTTATTTTTTATTTTTAAACAGTTTTCCTTTTCTTCGTTTGCCCCGAAGAATATTCCCAGGGCTTTTACTTTGTTTTTAATTAAGTGTGGAGGTAAACCAGGGTGATTTCCCCTCCAGTTGCCTATTTTTAGAATTTCTGTTTTGTCATGGATTATTTGCGATCCTGATGCTTTACCAAAAGCCTCATATTCCTTTTGGAGATGTCTAAAGGAATTTGGATAATTTATGAAGTTCGTACAATCATCAGCATGTTGTAGCATCTTAAATTCTTTTAAGTTTGGTATTCTTATTCCTTTTATATCGTTGTTATTCCTGATCTTAATACTCAGGATTTCAATCGTTATTACATATAATAGCATTGATAGTGGGCAGCCTTGCCTCACTGGTCTTTGGATTTCAATTTTTTCTCTTTTCGCCCCATTTACTTGTACATTTGCAGTTATTTTATTGTACAAGATTTTAGTCCATTTTCGGAAATTACTTCCAAATCCAATTTTTTCCAGTACTTTTTGCGTATAAATTTGTTCTAACCTGTCGAAAGCTTTTTCCTGATCGAAAAGTACCATAGCACAGTTCGAATTTGAAGTATTTATAAAGTCTATAATTGTCCTAATGTTAAGTATATTGTGTTATGTACGCTTCTATCTTTACCTCCGCATGTTTGATTAATGTTTACTATGGTGTTTATCCCGTGTTTAATCCTATTAGCTAGAATTCTTCTCAGTATTTTGTAGTCCGTGTTTAGGAGGGAGATGGGCCTCCAGTTTTTTAAGTCAGTTTTGTCTCCTTTCCCTTTGTAAATAATAGTAATCAAACCCTCCCTCATTGTTTTTGTCATTTTGTCATTGCTTAACAAGATATTATTATATAAACGTTCTAAAATTGGCACCACCTCACTTTGGAATTTCTTATAAAATTCCGCAGTGAGGACATCTCGTCCTGGTGATTTTCCTTTTGCAAGTTCTTTAATTGTGGTTTGCACTTCTTCCACAGAAATGAGATCATCACACAGTTTCTTGTGTTCCGATGAAATCTGTTCGCAATGTATCGAGTTTATATTATGTGTAATTGTGTCATTGTCTATGTTTTGAGAAGTATAAAGTGTTGTATAAAATTTTTGAACTTCTTTCATTATTTCACTTTTAGTTGTAACTTTCACCCCTTCTATTATTAATGTGTCTAATGCCTTCTCTCCCCCCCCCCCCCTTTTTTTTTCTTCCCTTTTATATAATTCCTTAGCCTGCTTGTATAAATGGTGGAATTTTCCCGCCCTTATTTCCGTTCCCTTTGTTTTACATTCTTCTAGCTTTTCTAATTGTTTGGAGTAGCTGAGTGATATATTGCTATTGTCTTTACTTTTTCTTTAAATTTATCCCAATCATTTGCAATATTGTAATATCAGATTTATTTTTTCCCTCTTTGTTTGTAAGTATTTTAGGGATTTCAATTTTTTATTTCTTTTCCCCATCTACTATTTTGAATCACTATTTCTAGAGTTATTTGTTTATGATCAGAAATTTAGAAATTCAAAATATTTGCTTTTTTGTATGTGTTATATCTAAAGTCAGATACATAAAATTTATCTATTCTGCTAGATCCTTTTATTTCTAGCCTTGTATATTCATGTGTATGTTCAGTTCTTAGTAAGTTGAATTTTCTATACACATCAGTTAATTTATTTGATCTTATCAACTTACCCATAACTGCTAATGATGTTTGGTCTTTAGTAGTTAGTTTTCCGGTGCGGTCCCCCCCCCCCCCCCATAATCAGGTGTTCTGAAGTGAAACTATTTAGGTAATTATTTAAATTTATTATGAAGTCATGGTGACTTTCCCTATGTGCCGGAGCATATACATTCACAATATGTAATTTATTCAATTTTATATGTATTTCTCTTCCCTTTAAGCTAATATCTTCTGTTAATCTTTCCCAATTTTGCCCATTTCTATTTCTGATAATTGTTGCTACCCCCGCTTTAATGTCATTGTTACTGGCTTCTGTTACGTGCTTAGGCTCGAATAAGCAGCAACACAGAAAGAGTGAAAACTAACAAGCTTGTATAAATTGAACAATGAATTTTATTAAGTACAATTATTTTCATAAAATAAATAAACTTACGGTTTTAGAGAATCAAATCCAACAAATATAGAATTCACAAAATAATCCACTAATAGAATTGCAAGTCCTGATAAATAAATGTTCTAATAGTTCCAGGTTCGAATCTTGACGATGTAATCCAAAATGGCTGACAATGTCACGTGATATAGTTCAAGTTTTTTTAATCATCCAAATGAATTATGAACACACGTTTTCTCCTCCAAATAGATAATAAATCCTCTTTCTTCAATGAATTGACACAAAGTCCAGAACAAGATAACACTCAAACATGAAATACACAACTTAATAATAATAATAAAGCCCAAACATCTACTAAAGTTAGCTTCCAAAACACAGCTATATATAGATGTAATTCCCTCGTAAACAAGAGGAATCATGTGATTCTAGAAGGTCATGGAAAGAAGCTACCTTCTCTAAGTCACGTAATAATGAAATGATCTAGAAGGAAATCATTCACTTCCCACCCTCAAGAACTAAAAATAAAAGTTATCCTTGAAATTAACCAATAGCATTAAAGACCTGTTTACAATGTCTAAAGCAAGGTCAGATAAAGAGGTAACCAAGCCAAGGTCAGCCTGTTTACAACCAGAGTCCAGGTCAACCTGAATTTTCCAGAAAAATTTCCATTTAATGAATATTAAACCCTAAATGACAAATTTGGACCCAATAATTAAAAATAAATAAAATTAAATCCAATAGCCGTAACACCTTCCCCCATAAAATTAAAAGAAAGGTTTATATGATAAAACTTTCTTTTTATCACAAACCAATTTACATCTGAGGTTAAAAGAACTTGCATAAATTACACAATATAATGAATTATTATACACGGGAAAGAGCGTCTGCAATTATATCATCAAGAAATAGCCTCAAATTTTTAACTTATCCATGTCCCACAAAATTGTCCTAAGAAAACCACTCTAGCAGGGCAGAACTCACTTTTAAATAAATCAACAGTCAGACATCCATTAGTGAGTCTGTCAAAACATTTTCTAATTTTTTTTCTAGATGTTCTCTCCAGGTGTCGTTGTAGATGATGACGTCACAATGTTCTAGACCAGAGATGATCATTTTTATGAGACGTTGAATTGGACTTTCTTTATATTGGTCGAGTCCATTTGGAGTCACAATATTGACATTTCCTTTGTCTTTCCGTAGTGGAATCTTCCAAAATCCTTTCAGAAGGTCAAAATTTGGTGACATACTTGGCATTCCCAATTTTATCAATACAATTGTCAATTCTTGGTAATGGGAATTAATCTGTTTTTGTCACTCTGTTCACCTTCCTATAATCAGTACACATACGGAAAGTTTTATTTGGTTTTGAAACAAGTATGCATGGTGAACTCCAATCACTTTTACTGGGCTTGATAAAATCATTCTTCAGCAAATATTGAATTTCCTTTTTCAAGAATTCCTGTTTGAGTGGACTCGTCCAGCATGAATGCTGTTTGGAATTTTCAACTTCAACGTCGTGAAAATTTTGTTTGTCCTTGTAAGAATATCTGGACATAAGTGCTCATATAATAATAATAACTTTCAGTTCATTTCTTTCTTGTACTTGCAAATGTAAAAGTTTCTGGTCTAGATTTTTCATAATTTTTGAATTCCAACAATTCGTCGCTCCAATGTCAGTCGAATCCTGATGATATTTCTTCACCGAGTGGGACAGGTACAACTAAATTAATTACATATTTAACATGGCTATCTCTTTCAATATACTGGTACTCCTATAATTTATTTAGATCCCAGGAGCACTAATACTATAATTTAACTAATTCATTTTCTTCTTAACTTTGTACGGGCCGTAATATCTAATCTGAAGAAAAGTAAGAAGAATGAGCAAGAGTAACACAACTCCAATATCAGACTCAAAAGTTCTCTCCCTTGTAGTTCTTTCAAACCATAGTTTCATTTTTAACTTTAATTGATTACTTGACTTGGTCTTGGGTAAGGAATTTACACAATCTACCACAATTCTACCAAATGGTTCGTCAAATGCAGGAATAGGTTGCAGATGAGCCTTAGGTATCTTCTGATTGGTTTTTCCGACCATTTGACAAGCATGACAAGATCTACAGTATTTGGCAACATCACTTTTGATTTTTGGCCAATAGAAGTGAGTCAAGATCTTGTGATACATTTTCTTAATCCCTAAATGACCAGCCAAAGGAGTTTCATGGGCCAGATTAAGTATTTCCTGTCTGTAAGGTTCTGGAACTACTGTTTGATAGTTCACTGACCACTCATCACCAACAGGTACCTCGGGAGGTCTCCATTTTCTCATAAGAATTCCATTTTTAATGACATAACAGACAGGAACTTCAGTGACTTCAGTCTCATTTATGACCCTTTGAAACAAACAGGAGATCTCAGGATCTTTTTCCTGTTCAACGACAAGTGACTGTCGTTTATCACCCTGATTAAGAGAATGAGTTGTTAAAAGAGGATCACTATGATCAATACCTTCTGATTGATCTAAACCAAAAGTAAAAGTGACCTCATCAAAAACCTGACCTATACAAGGGTCAGTTGAAGGAATGCTGCCTTCTGTAACATCATTCTCAAAATCATCATCCTGATTAAAATAAAGAGAATGAGTTGTTAAAAGAGGATCACTATGATCAATACTTTCTGATTGATCTAAACAAGAAGTAAATGTGACCTCATTGAAAACCTGACCTTTACTCATGTCAGCAAAAGGAATACTGGCTTTTTCAACATAAGCCTGACCCACGCAGATATCAGATAAGGGAATACTGCTCTCAATAACATAAACTTGACCCATGCATGTGTCAACGAAGGGAATACTGTCCTTGTCAACTTCATTCTCAAGAGCTTTCTTTACCATAGCTCTAGTAACTGTACAAGCTTGACATATATCAGGGATTTCTTTTTCAATTGGATCAACTTTCTGATCCAAATTAGGCTTGTCAGTTACAAGTGGATTAACCACAACCTTGTCCCCAGCTAAGTCGTTGCCTAGCAATAAATCTATTCCCTCAACAGGTAAAACCGAGACCGTTCCGATTGTCACAGGTCCTGATACTAAGTCTGATGACAAATTTACTCAATGGAGAGGAACATTAACAACGCCGCACTCTACTCCCTGAATAAGAACACTTTCATTAGAAGAAGACTTCTCAGAAAAAGGCAAAGTACCTGATAATAAAAGCCTCTGAGAAGCTCCTGTGTCCCTTAAAATTTTAATAGGGGTGGGATTGGCCAAATCACCCAAGAGTGATATAGAACCCTTCGATATGAATGGTTCATAATTCTCCATAATAAAATCAGACCTGGGTTTATTAGACCCAACAAATGTATTGCTTTCAATACATGACGGTGACCTTGACCTCTTGGAAATAAGAGCATTTGGAACAGGTCTGTCTTGATTCTGATGCCTATTTTTTAATTTGTAGCAATCAGAAACAACGTGTCCTTTTTTCTTGCAAAAGTTACACGTCGGAAGAGACAAGGATTTAGAATCAAACTTCTCTGAAGTCTGATTTTTGAAAGTTGTGTTAGTTTGAGTTTTAGAAGGGCTTGAATTAGGCGGAAATACTTTTCTGCCATTAAATTGTTGAGTAAAAGTCTTGTTAACAAAAGGAACTTTATGTGTCAAAGAATATTCGTCAGCAGCTCGAGCAGCATTTTCCAAGGTTTCTATCTGATGCTCCTCAAGATAAGTTTTAACATCACTATGAACACAGTTTTTGAACTCTTCAATTAATATAATTTGCTTGAGATTTTGATAATCTTGCTCGACTTTCTTGGCTAAACACCATCTATCAAACAACTGCTCTTTTTGTCTAGCAAATTCGACATGAGTTTGTCCAGCTTCTTTTCTGTAATTTCTGAATTTTTGCCTATAAGCTTCAGGAACTAACTCATAATCTCTTAAAATGCATTCTTTAACTACGTCATAATCACTGCTTTGCTGAACAGACAGTGAAGTGTAAATCTCACTAGCCTTACCAGTAAGTACACATTGTAGTAACTGAGTCCAATTCTCTCTTGGCCACTTTAAATTTTCTGCAACTTTTTTAAAAAGAATAAAATATTTGTCTACTTCTTTTTCTTTGAAAGGGGGCACTAATCTAATATTCCTTGCTAAATCAAAATTTTGATTTGAAGTATGATGGTGATTCTCACTTGCCAGCTCTAATTCTTTCATTTTACACTGATATTCCCTTTCTTCCTTCTCTCTCTCTCGTTCAATTTGTTTTTCTTGTAACCTTTCCTCTCTCTCTCTCTCTCCTCTTTTTCAAATTGTAATTGTCTTTCTTTCTCCTCTTTTTCAAATTGTAATTGTCTTTCTTTCTCCTCTTTTTCAAATTGTAATTGTCTTTCTTTCTCCCTTTCCTGAAATTCCAGTTTCTTAAACTCTAATTCAGATTGTAATTGTCTTTATTTCTCCCTTTCTTGTCTCTCTCTCTCCTCTTTTCAAATTGTAATTGTCTTTCTTTCTCCCTTTCTTGTCTCTCTCTTTCCTCTCTCTCTCTCTTTCAATCCGCATTTGCTCTTTTTGTAATTCAATTTGTTTCTCTTTCTCACTTTCTTGAAACTCCAGCTTCTTTAACTCTAATTCCATCTGGAATTTTAATTCTAATTCCTTTAGTTTAATGTCAGAGTCTGATGCAGACTTACTGACTGGAATCAAAGCACTTTGTTCCAAAACATCCTGTTCTACCAAATACTGGACCAAAATCTTTTTGATATCTTGTTTCGTTAAAGAAGCCTTCACTTCGGAAAGATCGTATTTTCTGGCAAGTTGAACCAACTCGTCTTTTTTGAAAAGATCTAATTGCTCCTGGGTAGGATTAGAAAGAAATATTTCTACCTTAGATTTCATTTTAATACAAGCGTGTCAGTCTCACTAATGATTAAAAAAAAAATCAAAAACTAGGGGAAATTCAAATTTAAATTCCAATTTATTTCAATCCCGGACGATCCCCCAATTCTATGTTACGTGCTTAGGCTCGAATAAGCAGCAACACAGAAAGAGTGAAAACTAACAAGCTTGTATAAATTGAACAATGAATTTTATTAAGTACAATTATTTTCATAAAATAAATAAACTTACGGTTTTAGAGAATCAAATCCAACAAATATAGAATTAACAAAATAATCCACTAATAGAATTGCAAGTCCTGATAAATAAATGTTCTAATAGTTCCAGGTTCGAATCTTGACGATGTAATCCAAAATGGCTGACAATGTCACGTGATACAGTTCTAGTTTTTTAATCATCCAAATGAATTATGAACACACGTTTTCTCCTCCAAATAGATAATAAATCCTCTTTCTTCAATGAATTGACACAAAGTCCAGAACAAGATAACACTCAAACATGAAATACACAACTTAATAATAATAATAAAGCCCAAACATCTACTAAAGTTAGCTTCCAAAACACAGCTATATATATATATATATATATATATATATATATATATATATATATATATATATATATATATATATATATATATATATATATATATATGTAATTCCCTCGTAAACAAGAGGAATCATGTGATTCTAGAAGGTCATGGAAAGAAGCTACCTTCTCTAAGTCACGTAATAATGAAATGATCTAGAAGGAAATCATTCACTTCCCACCCTCAAGAACTAAAAATAAAAGTTATCCTTGAAATTAACCAATAGTATTAAAGACCTGTTTACAATGTCTAAAGCAAGGTCAGATAAAGAGGTAACCAAGCCAAGGTCAGCCTGTTTACAACCAGAGTCCAGGTCAACCTGAATTTTCCAGAAAAATTTCCATTTAATGAATATTAAACCCTAAATGACAAATTTGGACCCAATAATTAAAAATAAATAAAATTAAATCCAATAGCCGTAACACTTCATTTATTACAACTGTCGCATCCATATGAGATTCTGATTCTGCTATCATGTTTTTTGTAAGTTTGTTGTGTGTTTCTTGAATTAGTATTATGTCCTGTTTTAATTTTATCAGTTTTGCAATTTTGTCCTTATCTATACCGTTAGTGTTGATTGATGTAATATGGAAGTTTAGTTCCTCCATTTTTGGTTTCCAGGTGGCTTTTTCTTGCAATATTTATTAATTTTTAAATAAGTATTAAATAACTATTAAATTAAATTGTTACATTGTGGGGCATTGCCCCCCCCCCCCCGTTCGTCGGTTCCCTATTGTCATATGTCTCCTTAATGCATGTTGTCTCTGTAATTTGTATTTTGTCGGTCGTTTCAGTCGGTTCGTTAACAATGGTCAGTGGAGCTATGTCAACTCCTATTTTGTCATTTTCGTCGGAGGTTTCTGACAGATTTAATTCTTGTTCTTCTTTTTTTGTCCTCATGTCCTTCTTTCTTTTCTCTCGGTTTCCTCTTCTGTGTGTTTGCCATTTTTCTCTGGGTGGGCCTCCTTGGTTGTGGCTGTTCAGTAATAGTGCTGGCGTCATCACTTGTAGATGATTCGGATAATGTTTGATTGTTTCTCTTCCTTTGCACAGGTACCGGTGTCGATGTCAGGGGCTTCAGTCCGCTTATTTCGTTCTCATTTAACGTGTTCTCCATTTCCATTTCATCAGAGACTTCCTCAGTTGGGAGGATCTCAAACCTATTGTTTGTTTTCAATGGTGTTGATGGCACAATTTTTTGGGTTATCTTCTTTGGAGTTCTAAAGATATCCTCTTCCGTTGTTGATACCACTAATTCCTCCCTTTCCACTTGCTGTTCTTCATCTTGGTTAATTTCTGGATTCAGAATTTTGTCAATTGATTGATCTAGTACATTTTCCGATTCTGGGATTTTGTCGCCTGCCACTTTAGCGGCATACGAATTTTGGTCCCTTGATCTTTGTGGCATTGTGCAATTTTTGGCTGAGTGTCTCAGGTTTTTACATCTTGGGCAGGGCCTGTCCTTTGCACACCCTTTGTACCACGTTCTACAGAGGAAACCCATAACGTAGAAGTACGATGGGACTTTCTTTGCTTCTTCAGATGGTACTTTGATTGTTGTCTCACCGTTTTTTATATGTTCGTACCCATAGCAATTGGCCTTCTTTTCGTCCACTACTCTTATTTTATTTACAAACATTAGCTTCTCCAGGACGACAGTGGATGCTATTTCCAGTGGTAAACCCGAAATGAACACGTCTATTTTCTTCGGTTCAATATCCCTTACGATCGGTTCTGTTTGAGATACTTTAACTCTCTGGCCCAAGATCATCATTTCTTTCTGTTTTATTAACATTCTTTGGGACTTAGGGTAAATAATATACTTGTTCTTTACTCCATACTGCAAAGCATCCACTTGATCTAGGTCTATTCCTTGGTCGTTCATTTCCGTCAAGACTTCTGTCTGTCTGGGTAGGGCGTTTACATCTCCAAAATCCAGGATCTGGCACCCTTCCATATGGTAGATTACTAGTTTTTGGTTTCCAACTTGCCCTTCTACCATCGTATTGAAGAAATCACTGATTTTATATTTGTACGTCTCCATGTCACACTGTAAAGTCCAGTCGGTCTTTACGGGATTTGTTATACAAAAAAGAGGGATCCTAACAATTGAAATGGTGCAAAAAATTTATTTAAACGAAAGGGTGCTGAAAAAAGTAATATCAAACAAAATTTCAAACAAAGTAAAGTAAATAGTAATGAAAAAATAGGATTCAGTAGTATACATAAAGTATGTACTAGTCCCTTTGTGAGTACTTCCCACCACAAATTCAAGTACCTTTCTTGAATTGAAAAGATAATCCAAATAAAGCTCACTATTACAATCCTAGCACAAAAACACGTCCGCTCTCCTCGACGTTTCGCTATTGACTTGGGCTTCTTTTTCTGGCTAGTTAAAAAGTATATATTACTCCTTTTGGACTCCTTCTGTTCAAAGCTTTAACTCAGACCTATTTTATATCATCACATTATGATGCTATTAACTTATTTTCTTATCAGCTTATTAGTGTCGCTTGGTGAAAATCCCCTGACTAGTGTGACTTAGCGAAAATCTGATTAGTGTGGCTTGGTTAAAATCTGTCTAGTGTAGCTTGGTTAAAATCTGATTAGTGTGGCTTGGTTAAAATCTTATCAGTGCGACTTAGCGAAAATCTGATTAGTGTGGCTTGGTTAAAATCTGACTAGTGTGGCTAGGTTAAAATCTGATTACTGTGGCTTGGTTTAAATCTGATTAGTGTGCCTTGGTTAAAATCTGATTAGTGTGGCTTGGTTAAAATCTGATTAGTGTGGCTTGGTTAAAATCTGATTAGTGTGGCTTGGTTAAAATCCAATTAGTGTGGCTTGGTTAAAATCCGATTAGTGTGGCTTGGTTAAAATATGATTAGTGTGGCTTGGTTAAAATCTGATTAGTGTGGCTTGGTTAAATCTGATTAGTGTGGCTTGGTTAAAATATGATTAGTGTGGCTTGGTTAAAATCTGATTAGTGTGGCTTGGTTAAATCTGATTAGTGTGACTCAATGAAAAGGTGATTAGTGTGGCTTATTGAAAATATAATTAGTGTGGCTTAGTAAAGATCTGATTAGTGTATAGTTGATTAGTGTGGCTTAGTAACAATCTGATTAGTGTGGCTTGGTTAAAATCTTTATGTGGCTTAGTGAAAATCCGATTAGTGTGACTCAATGAAAACCTGATTAGTGTAACTAAGTGAAAACCTGATTAATGTGACTAAGTGAAAACCTGATTAATGTCGCTTAGTGAAAATCTGATTTGTATGACATAGTGAATATCTGATTAGTGTCGTTTAGTAAAAATCCGATTAGTGGGACTCAATGAAAACCAGATTAGTGTGACTAAGTGAAAACCTGATTAGCGTGACTAAGTAAAAACCTGATTAGTGTGACTAAGTGAAAACCTGATTAGTGTGACTAAGTAAAAACCTGACTAGTGTGGCTTAGTAAAAATCTGATTAGTGACAAGTTGATTAGTGTGGCTTAGTAACAATCTGATTAGTGTGGCTTGGTTAAAATCTGATTTATGTGGCTTAGTGACAATCCGATTAGTGTGACTCAATGAAAACCTGATTAGTGTAACTAAGTGAAAACCTGATTAGTGTGACTAAGTGAAAACCTGATTATTGTGGCTTAGTGAAAATCTGATTTGTATGACATAGTGAATATCTGATTAGTGTGGTTTAGTAAAAATCCGATTAGTGGGACTCAATGAAAACCAGATTAGTGTGACTAAGTGAAAACCTGATTAGTGTGACTAAGTAAAAACCTGATTAGTGTGACCAAGTGAAAACCTGATTAGTGTGACTAAGTAAAAACCTGATTAGTGTGAATAAATAAAAACCTGATTAGTGTGAATAAATGAAAACCCGATTAGTGTTACTAAGTGAAAACCTGATTAGTGTGAATAAGTAAAAACCTGATTAGTGTGAATAAATGAAAACCTGATTAGTGTGACTAAGTGAAAACCTGATTAGTGTGACTAAGTAAAAACCTGATTAGTGTGACTAAGTGAAAACCTGATTAGTGTGAATAAATAAAAACCTGATTAGTGTGAATAAATGAAAACCTGATTAGTGTGACTAAGTGAAAACCTGATTAGTGTGAATAAGTAAAAACCTGATTAGTGTGAATAAATGAAAACCTGATTAGTGTGAATAAATGAAAACCTGATTAGTGTGAATAAATGAAAACCTGATTAGTGTGAATAAGTAAAAACCCGATTAGTGTGAATAAATAAAAACCAGATTAGTGTGACTAAGTGAAAACCTGATTAGTGTGACTAAGTAAAAACCTGACTAGTGTGGCTTAGTAAAAATCTGATTAGTGACAAGTTGATTAGTGTGGCTTAGTAACAATCTGATTAGTGTGGCTTGGTTAAAATCTGATTTATGTGGCTTAGTGAAAATCCGATTAGTGTGACTCAATGAAAACCTGATTAGTGTAACTAAGTGAAAACCTGATTAGTGTGACTAAGTGAAAACCTGATTATTGTGGCTTAGTGAAAATCTGATTTGTATGACATAGTGAATATCTGATTAGTGTGGTTTAGTAAAAATCCGATTAGTGGGACTCAATGAAAACCAGATTAGTGTGACTAAGTGAAAACCTGATTAGTGTGACTAAGTAAAAACCTGATTAGTGTGACCAAGTGAAAACCTGATTAGTGTGACTAAGTAAAAACCTGATTAGTGTGAATAAATGAAAACCTGATTAGTGTGAATAAATGAAAACCCGATTAGTGTTACTAAGTGAAAACCTGATTAGTGTGAATAAGTAAAAACCTGATTAGTGTGAATAAATGAAAACCTGATTAGTGTGACTAAGTGAAAACCTGATTAGTGTGACTAAGTAAAAACTTGATTAGTGTGACTAAGTGAAAACCTGATTAGTGTGAATAAATAAAAACCTGATTAGTGTGAATAAATGAAAACCTGATTAGTGTGACTAAGTGAAAACCTGATTAGTGTGACTAAGTGAAAACCTGATTAGTGTGAATAAATGAAAACCTGATTAATGTGAATAAATGAAAACCTGATTAGTGTGAATAAATGAAAACCTGATTAGTGTGAATAAGTAAAAACCTGATTAGTGTGAATAAATGAAAACCAGATTAGTGTGACTAAGTGAAAACCTGATTAGTGTGACTAAGTAAAAACCTGACTAGTGTGGCTTAGTAAAAATCTGATTAGTGACAAGTTGATTAGTGTAGCTTAGTAACAATCTGATTAGTGTGGCTTGGTTAAAATCTGATTTATGTGGCTTAGTGAAAATCCGATTAGTGTGACTCAATGAAAACCTGATTAGTGTAACTAAGTGAAAACCTGATTAGTGTGACTAAGTGAAAACCTGATTATTGTGGCTTAGTGAAAATCTGATTTGTATGACATAGTGAATATCTGATTAGTGTGGTTTAGTAAAAATCCGATTAGTGGGACTCAATGAAAACCAGATTAGTGTGACTAAGTGAAAACCTGATTAGTGTGACTAAGTAAAAACCTGATTAGTGTGACCAAGTGAAAACCTGATTAGTGTGACTAAGTAAAAACCTGATTAGTGTGAATAAATGAAAACCTGATTAGTGTGAATAAATGAAAACCCGATTAGTGTTACTAAGTGAAAACCTGATTAGTGTGAATAAGTAAAAACCTGATTAGTGTGAATAAATGAAAACCTGATTAGTGTGACTAAGTGAAAACCTGATTAGTGTGACTAAGTAAAAACCTGATTAGTGTGACTAAGTGAAAACCTGATTAGTGTGAATAAATGAAAACCTGATTAGTGTGAATAAATGAAAACCTGATTAGTGTGACTAAGTGAAAACCTGATTAGTGTGAATAAGTAAAAACCTGATTAGTGTGAATAAATGAAAACCTGATTAGTGTGAATAAATGAAAACCTGATTAGTGTGAATAAATGAAAACCTGATTAGTGTGGCTAAATGAAAACCTGATTAGTGTGACTAAGTGAAATCTTATTTGTATGGCATAGTGAATATCCGATTAGTGTGGTTTAGTGAAACTATAATTAGTTGAGCTTATAAAATATCAGATTTGTTTTGGTAAATTAAACATACAAGTAAATAAAACTACTACCTACAGTGTTAATTAGTAAAATTTTCCAATACGGATTCAAATAGCTAAATCTTGTAGAACACCAAAATCAAATATATAAAAATTAAATCGATAGTATAGGCTCATATTTGCGATATTAATCTTAGCGTCCTTTTCAGTTAATTTGCCGCAACATTTTCGGCCTATCTAAAATGCACCAGGCTGTTGGTTAGTTGGCATAACACACTAAGGGAGGCATCGCATGAAATCCATATAGATGTCGCTAGTATAAAGCCCCAATATATCTGTTCCACCTGCCAAGGTGTAGATAGAAGTTTCCTATCGGAAGATTGGCTAACAAAGACGTATCCATTTGAACGCTTATAGAGAGAAAAAAAAAAAGAAGAATAGTGGCTACTAGGGGACATTATTCTTTCTTGAAAATCGCCAGTTTCATACGAGTTAAATTTCTTGCCCGAAGTTGAGTTTACATTTCAAGAATGGCTGAATCGAGACCGGCGTGACGCTGCTGCAACAAAATATGTTTTACCTCGATCATTTTCTTTACTTTGATTTTTTGATATAAAAAATGGCGTTCCTTCAGTCAGATGACTTGCATAAACATCAAATTATGAATAATGATAGTGCAGGTGAAGATTAAAGAATTCGAACAACTAGTTTTGTTGCTATTTCGGTCTGTAACAAATGTTTGATTGTTCATTTACAGCTCACTTACTGTCATGGATTGTCGGGGAAATTTTAAATTATCAGAGAGATCATATTGCACTGTGGTGAGTATATTGCTAGTTGATAAATATTTGCTAAGTTTAAAATGTCGCAAACACCTGAAAATGTATGCGTTGAACAGTGTTAAAATCCCTTTGACTTTCATATTTCATTACGTTTAGCCATCATTTCGTATCACTCAGCCTATGCATGATTATATCTGAGGAAGTTCCAAATATGAAGAAGTTCATCCCGCAGTGCACATCAAAATAATAACCGTGTTGATATTGGTTCGATTTAATAATCACAAAATACGAAACAAGATATGTAACGGTTATTACTTTTCGAGTGTATTTTGTATCTGCTTTTATACTGTATTTAACAGAAATACAAATGTTACAGATTTGTCAAGAATCCATAAGAATTGCTAACCGCAGCTGCACTGAGCATCTCAGAAGGACGTGACATCAACAAAAATGAGATTTCTGCAATGTTTATATGGCGTTAAAAGATACACTTGGCATACAAGCATGACCTACCAACGGGGTCATGATGTCTGGAAATTACAGACTACAGTAAAAGTCACACGGGTCACCTTTGCATATTTTCTCATTTTAAATTAAATATAAATTGTTCTTTAAAATTCAAAACTATCTTTCTTAAACCAAATTCTGTTCAGTCCGGATTATTGGATGATATGCACCTTAACTGTCATCAAGAAACTTCCAGACGACGATTATCAATCTATACGGTCTTTTAAAATGGTGGCCATGCATGCTCTATCACTGATTACACCCCCACCCAAGTTCTTGATAAGTTCAGCTGGGATGTTGTCGGCTCCAGCTACCTTCTCATTCTTCGGTGCTCTTATTGCTGATTCCACCTCTTGGTTGAGAATGGGGAAATCGTCATCATTTGTGGAGTTTGGAACTTCGATCACCTCTAAGTCTCCTGTGGACTGATGGTTGTATAATTCTTTACAATACTCAGTCCATTTTTCTGCAATGTCACCCCCTTCTGTGAGATATTTTCCGTTTACGTCTTGAATGGTGCTGACCCTTGGTTGCTTCTGTCTGGTGAGTTCTGTCACAATTTGCAATGCCGTTTTACTGTTATTCTTTATCACACTGCCCTCTACGTATGCACACTTTTGTCCAGTCCAATCTTCTATTGCTTTCTCACCTTTTTTGACTACAAGAACAAACTAAAAGACATAAATATTTTCAGCATTTTCTACTTTTCTAATGTATTTCAGTTAGCTTGCGGTTAAATTACATGATATCGTATATGAACAGAACGATGTCATATTTCTAATTGCGCCGTAGATATCATATTAAACATATGTATGAACCTCCAACAACTCGTCGTATTATTGCAGTTTAAACTTTTTAATTTTAGTAACCATACAGTTACGTTACATTTTGAATGTCGTGACCAGGCATATTTGCTATAAATATATTCATCGTAGTCCTACATTTGCATCTCTGCGATATTTTCTATTTAATAATGCAATTATTTCCATTCAAAGTTGGATTTGCGCAAACAGATGGAATATACATTACTGTATGTTTCCTTGATGATAGACTACCTGAAATATATCCATAGAGTATCACCAAGACGAAAACTTGGACAAACTATATTTCAAAGTTCTTTTGTTCGTTTCCCCCAACTTTGCTACGTGAGTATATTCAACTTAGCAAAAGTATATGATTTCATGTCTATAATGCAACACATTCAAAGTGTTGATTCAGCTTTAAATGTTTAATTTTTCAACATTTAATACATACATTTTCGTTTTAAATATTTAGCTATTGATGACCGGTCTGACAGATTCATTACTTTTCCTCCACTAGAATTTCCTATCGCTGTTAAAAATTCCTACATAATAATTTAATACAATATGTTTCAATAATTGCATGCTCTACGTCGCTTTTATTTTATGACTTCAAAGTTAGCTGCACTCCGTTCAGTGGCCACCTGGTCTCTGCTAAAAGTGTTATTCACATGGCACAATCAAAAATGATTCCACCTCATGTTTGGCCGTAAAATGCCGTTTAAAGTTTGTAATTAATAAGAAAAAGTCAATATATTTCCTATATTCGCTTAATTAAGTAAGTAAATATAACGATGACATGTCATTATGTAAGCTGGTCATTCAAAGGAAGCAAATATAATTTATTTTCGGGAGAAAAAAATATTTTAGGAATACAAGTATAAATAAGTCTGGTTCACCCTGATCATAAATTAACAAAGGTAACTTCGCATCACTCAACCAATCACAATAGAAATCATTCACTAAACTAATTATGACTAAACATACTATATCCGTGTCCATTTATGAAACAGTATACATCTTACCATGTCACAGTTGTTGCCAACAGCAACAGGATAAACTCTGAACAAAGGGGTATTCATAGTAGTCGAAATCAGTCGTCTGGATACGTCTTCCCCGGGCTATATAATCCCTATTGTATGTGTTTGTAGGGAATGACTGGCTATATATATTAATTGACCAGTAGGCCTCAATTATTTTTGTTGTTGCTTTTGTTAGAGTATTAAATTTTGAACTAAACTTTCTGTGCAGAGATCATCATTTTTTTATTTGCGGTACCTTTACCTTGTCATTTGACTTTTTTTGACCCAGAAATCTTCAGATTCCTTTTTTACCCTAACGTCATCCAATCCACGAAGCTTTTATTTATAAATTCATACAAGAACAAAGTTTATTATGCAAAATTCATATTTATTTCAATAACAATGACACTGACCTTTACCGTTTAACCATTAACTTATATTTTATATGCATGTACGTTCTAATAGCTAAACAAAAATGGTTATCCAGTTCTGTATAAAAGATTATTTTGAAATGTAAGCAAACTACTGAAGTGTGAATATAATGTACCATCCTACAACGACAGAGAACTAGCCACATGACTGGTGTTATACGTTATTAGAATCACTAACCATTTATCTGTACGCCAGCCAAAGATGTCAGAAACAAAAGTCAGTACGATACAAAAAGGGATTTTATTTTAATAAAACATTTTGAAAACAGCAAATGATTCATAAACGTCATTAGCTATCGACTTTTAATATAATTAACCTGGTTCTGAAGAACTAAACTAAGCAGAAACCGATATATATTGTCGTTCGCAAGACACAACTCCAGTACAGAATTCCTGTTTGCATTCCTTGTAGTGCAGCAATACTTTTTTAAACCGTGAACTGTCTTAATATGGTCCCCATTAATGAATCCTTACAATTCGCTAATATATAATGCTTTCTTTTGCTATTTGTATTGAAGCTCACTGGATAATGCACTGATATTAACCTAAGAATTTCTAAAAGATATATTCAACCTAACTGATTGCGAATATCTAAAAAAACAACCGTGTCTTCGTCGTATTTCGCAGGCTCAAGATTTGTTTCACGCTTTAAACATAAAATAGATATATTTTGATTTTAAATATTGTTTCGTATCAAACAAAAATAAACCCACTTTATTGCAAGAAGAGACATATCATATTGCATTTATTATGGAAAACAAAATTATTCATATTGTAAAATGTGAATTATGATATATAAAAAAATAACATAAACGCCGATAATTCTATCTAACTAGTTTAGCCTTTACAGTATGCATCAGCGATTATACAGTCATATTCAGCATCATCTAAAATGAGTCATGCATAATGTCTTTTATGATCATAAGCGCCACCGTGAGTAAATTTACTGATTATTCTTCTACCCATTTCCTTTGCGGTTTTATCATCATCAGGTGGTGGTAACATAACTTCGATCTGAGGACGGTATGATATAACTGCCTCACTTATAATCACGATCTCAATATTTTACAACTGAGCATATATCGTAATCGTCCGACATTTTCCTGAGAGATGCCAAACCAAACATAACAGATCGGATGGGATCCCTTAGCAAACTCAAATGATACAATACGAGCGAATCCAGTTTGATCAAAATCAGGCAGTGGTCCATTTATCGATTCTCTGGTAACACGCGAACATATCAACAGATACAACTTCGTTGTTATCATACTTAGTATTCCACACTCCACGGTGTCCGTATACACTGCAGCTTAGCTGCACATCTTCAATAAATTCAAATCGTGTTGGTTCCCACAAATGTTTCTCTCTCGTAAAGTGAGCTGCAACTGACCGAACGGTGAAACAATTATTTAGTAATTGTTCAATATTGTCAGGTGAAAATGTCCGCGCAAGAGTTTTCACTTCTTCGTGGAGAGATTCTAGACGGTACATTTCACCGTTAGATCGAACAAATTGGTCATATTTGTCATCTGAACTCTTAAATTACCATACTGATACAGGATCGTTTTTTCCTTATTTCGTGAATAAATAAAACATATTTCCTTGGTAAAATATTACTGTTCGATCTCGTGGAAATATTGTTTCTGCATCGGTTCACGCGTGTGCATTATGATCAATGATATTTCTTGTATCTACTTCTTTTTATAATTTACGAATCGTATAAAATTTCTCATGTTATAGTTTTTACTATTATTGGGAATTTTAGTGTTTTTGCTAACTTAGATACATCATTAATTGTAGCTCAGGTAGTTTTGACTAATTCAGCTCACTCGTTTATCTTTCAACGTCTTAGATCAGTTAACCCATTTCCACTTATCGCGTTTGTAAACTACTCGATTACTCGCTCAGCTACACAATTTATATTTTAAAGTTCATTGGTGCTAAATCATCAAAATTGGGTTTATCGTTCAGTGGATATATCCCGTAAAAAACCGCGGTTACAGGATATGCTCGTATATAATATGGCTTTTTAATAATAATTATGCTAATAATAATGAGGACATTGTATAGCGCCTAATCTTTAGAAGCCCTAAGCGCTTTACAACATTTATAATGATATGACTACACTAAAGAAAAACAAATAACAAAAAAAACACCCATGAAATTGTAAAACATAAAAACATGCTGAAAACATCTAAGATACAAAACATTATTAGGTCTCTAAGTTTGTTCCTGAAGTCGAATGGTTCACATTCCTAGTTTGGTCAATATTCCTAGTTTAGAATTTGTATTCAATATTGCAATATAGCAATTTAGCAATATTGCTAAATATTACTCATTATGGCAATTTTGTTCATTAGCAAGGACAGGGTCACTTTTTATCCCGGATATTCCACACAGAAGGATCTGTTTCTGATTGCACAATAAATTATATTCTGAAACAAATAACTTTGATCGTTGAGATAATCAATAAAACAATTTCGCTCTCGTCATTCATTGTAACATCAATGACAAAGTCATCGCGTATAATTTTGAATTTGGACCATACCTGAAACCCCATCATCACGATATTGTCTTTTAACAGTCAGGAGTTATTCTATCAAGATCAAATCTGGATTCAGAAAATGGAGCATCCCAAGGCTCGATTGTGGATAATCTCTCAAACTCCTCCATATTATATTTTAAACAAATATTTAAATAAAATATATTATATATACAATGACTCAAATAAAGAATCAGTGCAGGTAGTTGATGATAGGGCCTTCAAACCTTCGCAATAAATCCTGTAATAATGAATTCTGCCGACAACATTTACAAAGCGTTCGTGGAAGTTTATGACCATAAAAGAGTTTACGATGTGGTGTTGGAGTTAGAAAGAAAACACAGTTAGGTGTACAATGTGCGGTAAAAGACACAGAGAGCTCAGTCGATATCATGATTTTTAAATATAATGACAGTGAAAAGGCTATAAGAACCTCTAACGGTTATATAGCAAGATTTCAAAATAATAATTTAGACAAATAATATTATATATAAATGGAGCAAAAAGAATTTGTGAGACATCCTATCATCAAGAATTATAAAGCATCTCGTGATGGTATTGTTAGAAACTGTCGACTGAAATAAACAGTCGGTGTTGTCAGTAATACAGGTTATCTCAGATTTAGTGTTGGAAAGAAATAGTATCATTGTTATCGGTTCATATACGAGACTTTTCAAGGTTTTATCAAAGATGATCTTTTGATCTATCATATTAACGGTACAAAAAACTAGAATATTCACTGCAAAAATTTCAAAGCTATTACATATTGCAAAAACTGCAAAAATGTGAACGTTGGAAGATATATAAGAATATTTACGAAGACACCAGTTAGGTCTGTAAATTCAGAGACTGGTGAAGAAATAATATTTCAGTCAATGTACATAGCCGGTAAGTATTTAGATATTGTACCGAATTCGGTACAACGTGTAGCAGAAAAAAAAAATATATATATATATAAATCCGCTTTTACTCGAAAAGTTCAGCAACATATTCAGTTTGAATAAATTAAATGAAGGGAGATAAGTCTATTAGGAATACGCGTATTGTTTGAGCTTTCTTGCAAGGGAAATAATTCCTTTAAGGTACCCGTAATGCTGTAGAGTTATCTTGCAAGGAAAATAATTATGTAGATTGATAGTTTGAAATTTTATAAAAATAAGTTTTAATTCACCAATGAAAACAATGTTTTTGTTGTTTTTTAAGAAAACGTATCCTCGTTTGTCTGAATCTGCGAAGTTTCTTGCTTCATTTAGATTTTGTCAGCGAGTATAATTAAGAAAAATGAAATGTACAAGCTGCGTTAATAACGTTAACATTTGTTTGCATTTCCAAGTATTAGCTTATATAGCATATAACCCGTTTTATCGTTGGGGCTCTGCCTTATAATGTTCGAAATTCAACAAGCAAACATACACTCCCACATGTCACCACGTGTTCTGTGTCCTTTTGCACTCACCCGGGTTTGATTGGAGGTGGGGGGAGAGTGTGTGCAAAGTGTTGAACGTAGATAAGGGCCCTATATTTGTACATACTGTCTTACTGATTTAAGTTCTTGTAAATATTGTATATACATGTATATAGTTAAAACGACATATTGTAGCGAGGGGACCCGAGGGGCCGGGTGGTCTAATGCGCTCTCCGTTACTGATCACTGCCATCTCACCTGTCTTCGTGGGTTCGAATCTAAGATTCGGCTAATGTAGTTATGTGAGAAAGCTTGCCAGTAGCTTTTTGTGGGTCAGTGGTTCTTTCCGGAGGTTTTCCCGGATTCTTCCTCTTTCAACAATACTGACAGCCATGTATAGCATATTGTGCGCTGAAAAATGGAGTGAAACCCTACTACTACTACATGTTGTATCGTCCTATATATAGGCTATTTCTTGATCGTGCTAGAATGTCGTTTGGCAATCTAGGTCACATAAAAGTTAAGATGTACTGTGTCGTCCTCCACGCCTTCTTGAGACAGCTAGATTTTACATCATCCTCTGTTCAGTGACTCCATTTTCTATTATTGCAATGTTAGTATTAATGCCGGTAAACATTAAACTGTACATATGAAATTACCGTTAATCTGTATATACCTCAAACAGATACAGTAATTTGGACAGTGTTACTTTGACGCGTCCAAATGAACGAGCCACACTGTATCGAGTACATGTTATTGATATTATGTTTATGTGATATTTTAACTTTATCAAGCCTTTCAGCAATAGCCGGAAAATCACTTAAAATATTATCCTGTGTTTTCCTAATTGTGTCAATGCTCGTCTTGTTACCAAAAAGGTTCATGACAACGGTCAACGGGGTACCAAAGAAATTATCTGCGATTTCATAAATTTTTCTAACCGTTCTACGAAGGATTGCAAACGAACTTACATGAACGTCCTACTAGGTCCGCAACGTTGATAATTTAATGTCTACGGTGCTGTAGTTAACATATGTTTTTTTGTTGCCGCGTCCTTTTCGGATACTGGATCTCCAAGTAGGGCTATTTTATTTCCATTCATGTTGAGTTCGCCTGTCATTGTGTTACCGGATTGTTGTACTCGAGCGCGATTATTATCCGATATCGTTTGTATAAGAACACCTGGTTTAATTTTTTCCGTTATTATCAAACATAATGTTTTCGGTTAATCCATTAATTCGGACGACAATATCCTGAAATGAAAGATTACTAGTTTTTAATTTTCTTTGCTTATCCTGAAAATCACGACCACATATTGGTGGGTCAATTATTTTCTGTGTCAGTAATGTTGAATAGCACATTGGAGTATTTGCTAAGCAGATATATTTAAAAAAACAAAACTTTTGGCGGGGCTAACACGTACGAATGGAAATAAATAATTCCACGTAGATCAATCTCGTATGCAGTTCAGTGAGTACATACACCAGTGCTGTTATCGAGATTATTGATATATACTGGTTTCAATATTGTTTGGTCTGGAAAGTAAAAAATACTTCTAATGTTGTTTTTTTTTTATTAGTTTGTTTCTTTTTTAGAAGCATCGAGTAAATCTAAATTTGACAATGGTGTTATTAAACCCTACCTGGATGTCTTAGACCTTTTCCGTACTAATGGGGAAGGGGTGTCCCTAGAAGTCTCATACTCTTTCCTATTTTTTAAATCCTTTTCCCGTTGCTTTCTTTAGTGTCATTCCCGTCGCTGTCTCGATTGCCCACAGGGCAGAAGCTTTTGCAACAGCAGGGGCGCGGCAGCAATTAATGCTGTTCTTGCCGCGAGGAGTGGAAATATACCATCTGATTTAGTTATATCGGAAATAGAGACCGTGGAGAGAGTAATTCTTATTCCAGTCTTGTCATGTTTAGCTTCATTGAATTTGTTATGCTGGCGTTCTGTCAGTGACAGCTTATTCTGACCACCTGTAATTTGACTATTTAGTTTAGCGTTATTGTGGTTGTGTGTTCAGAAAATAGTACCGGTACATGTTTTCTACTAGTGTATCACCAACTCTCATTCGTCTACCAGCATCTTGAAGTAACATTGATTTATCGCTGAGTATAACAACATCTGCTCTGTAATTAATACCAGCAGGGTTCACGAGAGCTTGAAAGTTTATAAACACGACAATGTGCCTGGTTATATCAAGATTGCGTCATCGTCAGTAGCTTTTCGTACAAGCACACTGTATTGTTACATGCTTAGGCTCGAATAAACAGTAACATAGAAAGAGTGAAAATAACAAGCTTATAAAACTTAATAAACAATTTATTGAGTAAAAATATTTTTCAGAAAAGAAAAATAAACTTAAGGTTTTAAGAATCAATTCCAAAATGAATCCAAAAATAATTCAAAATATTATCCACTAGAGAAATTGCAAAAGTCCTGGTAATAAAATGTCCAAATAATTCTATGTTCGAATTCCAGCGAAGTATCCAATATGGAAGACGATGTCACTTGATGAAGTCATTTCTTGTTAATAAAACTTCTATGAACACAATTCTTTTCCAGATAAATAACAAAATAAGGGGTCACGATCTTCTAGAATCTCTCAGAACAATTTTACTTTCAAGAAATCACGTAAACAGCGTATGACCCAACTAAAATAGAAAGATGGACGTAATTTCCAGTACAAGGTAATTTATAATAACTCAAAAAGACACAACTTAATATTCTAAAAGCCCAACTTCTACTGAATAGCTCTCTCCAAAACATAATTTATATAGCTGTTTTTACGTAAACAAGAAAGGGGTCACGATCTTCTAGAATCTCTCAGAACAATTTTACGTTCAAGAAATCTTTTAAGCAGCGTATGACCCAACTAAAATAGAAAGATGTTTATACAAAACTCCATTTTGTCCTTGGAACCAACCATTCATTTTAAAAGCTTGTTTACAACTCTGAAAACAGGTCAGAGATGAGGTCAACACCTGGTGTTTACTCTGTAAAGTACAGGTCACACACACACACACACCCCTTCAATGAACGAATCTTTGAACTTAAAATGCCAAATTTGAATCTAACAAACAAACAATAAAAATAGATATAAATGATTATATCACATATACGTAATAGTATGTTTAGCTCCTTTCTTAGCATTTTTACAAAATCAGAAGATGTGAGATAGTGGTATTGCACATACAAATCTTCTATTATCACCCTTTATCAGTGATCGACGTGTAAAGAATCCATAGTTGAAATTATCATTCATCGATTGTATTTCAGGTATTTCTGCAGCTCCTGCAGCATTTCTTAGATTACCTATAGTTACGTTTTTATTATCAGGATAATTAGAAGTATAATTAGCAAACATCATTGTATTAATACTACCCTTATTATGAAAAATTCTAAAGATCATCTTAATATAATCATCTTCGTTAAGTCCATGATATTTTTGTAACATATAAGAAAAATTAATTTGAATCATTTACAGTATATTCAGCTAATTGATCAACATCCATATCTTTAATTTATTTCATAAGTTCCTGCTTTAAATTAAGCCATTAATTATTGAACGGATGGAAGAATTTCTCTCTCTTGTGGTTTCGGGTGTTTTTATTCTTTCGTTTTTTTGCTGCTTTTGTTCTTCATATTAACCACACACTTTGTCCATCGCATTGATGTATTCAATATACGAGGCACTTTTTGTGTCGATTTGACCTCTTTTAGTTTGAATGTTATAAAACACATTAACCCAGTGTTGTAGACTGGAAATATATTTTCCATGTGTTGGTCTAACATTTGTTTTCTCATTTCATAGTGTATAATAACAAGAGCTGTAAATTCAACTGGATCAGATTTAGCGATTAAGCATCTTCCGTAAATTTATTACGTAATTCTTCGATTATTTATCCAGCAGTTTTTTCTCTTTAGTAATACGTTTTGCTGGTTGAGGCAGGAAGATCTTGTAAAATTCTTGATGATTCTTCACTTTTTGTCAGCTATCTTTTCAAGTTGAGGAAGAAAAGGTTTAATTGCTTTAGAAACAGGTTTGAATAATTATTGAGGACTTTCTGTATATTAAACCTGAGATTACGACATTCTTGTAATTTTCGACTGACGGAATCACGGACTGGCAGACATTTTGTAATTGCTTCACGTCGCTGTCGAGCTAGCCGCGTTGTATGCGCTTCTCCAATATTTTTTTTATATAACAATGATCTAATTTAGAGCAGCAGAGGGTAAACATCGCGCGCATAATCAAAAAAAAAAAATGTACGACGTCAAAAATCATTGACAGCATTAACTAACCCCGAGAGTGACTCTCTGTTAGTTAGCAAGCGTTATTGATGTTACGTTTTCGCTTTTATAACAAACCTTTGTTTAACAAATTAGACCTCATAAAATCGAGGTGGGCTGCAACGGTTGTGTTAGCTTACATGGCTCCAAGCATGAGGTATAATAATAATAATAATAATAATAATAATAATAATAATAATAATAATAATAATAATAATAATAATGAACATGCATAGCGTCTTACCTTTAGAAGCTCTAAGCGCATTACAACATCTATAATGATATGACTACACTACAAAAAAACAAAATAGAAAACAATGAAATTGGAAAACATAAAACATGCTGAAAACATTTAAGGTACAAAAAATTATTAGGTCTCTAAGTTTGTTCTTGCAGTCGACAGAGGTGAGTTTTAAGAGCATTCTTGCAAGGCATCAATGTGTCTTTGTGTCTAATTTCAATGGTCAATTCGTTCCACATCGCTAGGTCCTGGTATTCAATAAAACGTTGTCCATATGACTTTGTTTACATAATGGGAACAATGAGTATGCAATTGTCAGAAGAGGAGCGTAAGTATTTTGATGATGTATACACATGGGTGAAGCCGGAAATGTATGTTGGACTGGAGTCTGTCGGTGAAACATAGCATACAAAACAAATTTTGTGTTCGATTCTGTATCGAATGGATACCCAGTGTACGGTAAAGAGCAGTGGTGAGGTGTGCTCTGATTGAGATACTCTAGAGATGTTCCTAGCAGCTGTGTTTTGAACTTTTTGAAGTTTCTGGAGTAGATATTGTGACGAACCAGACAGAATTGAGTTACAGTAATTCAGTCTTGAAAGTACTAATGAACGCACAAGTGTTTTAGTGGCATCAACTGATATATATTTGCGAATGGCGCTGATGCGCCTCAGCTCAAGATACGCAGCCTTGCATATGTTCATGACATGTTGGTGCAATGTGAGAGTAATGTCTTGAGTAAAACCTAGGTTTCGTAGTGACTGTGTGAATTTAATGTTGATACTGCTTTTAGTTATTGTCTGAAGTAAAGGATGTGAATGAGAAAGTATATGTGTTGTGATGAGAATGGCCTAAATTTTATCATCATTTATCTGCAGCTTGATACATGTCTTCCATGACTTCACATCATAAATGCACATCTCTACTCCTTGGATGATATCATCAACTTCGGTTGGGTGACTAGACTTGTATAATTGGGTAGCATCAGTGTACAATTGGTGAGACAATGGCTGATAATTCATGACACTTGAGAGCGGCTGAGTGTAAAGAATGAAGAGGAAAGGTCTAAGAACAGACTCCGGTGGAACACCACAACATAGATCAACTGGGTTGGAGTTTATTCCATTTGCAGATACAAATTGTGTCCTGTTGACTAAGTAGGACTTAAACCACTGTATGGTGGTGCTAGGACAAAATGTCCGCGGACAAAATGTCATGTGGACAAAATGTCAGTGGACATAATGACACGGACAAAATGTCCGCGGTCCAAAAATTTGCGGCAAAAAATATAAGATGGAAAATCCAATGAAAAAATTCACTAATCTATTTATTCAAATTTAGTCTAACTTTATTATAACGTACTGTAACGTCTCCCTCTAAGAAGGAGGGGTATTAAATTGGATTTAGCTACGTTGTCTACGGAATGACCTCCGTCGATATTATAGCTCGGTATGAGTGAAAAGAGAGAATACCAACAGAGAACTGGGCAAGATTATTTGGAAGAAATAATGCAATACGGGCCCCCTTAGACCAGGAAAAACACAAATTTAATCAAACAAATTATTAGTGGTAATTTTCAATTCAACACAAGTTATATCAACATCGTTTACTAGCTGTGTCTAAAAAGGATTTGTTTCATCATCATAACGAGTGGTGAAAAGTGCGCAATATCCACGACTGACTCCATCACCTTCCTCTCGACCGTGCTCCAACGTTTCCTACTTTCTCGAGTCTTTCTATTCCAACTGCCTCATTCTACTTGGACTTCCTAGTCTTTTATTCTGAACTCATTATGTCCACTGACATTTTGTCCACATGACATTTTGTCCGCGGACATATTGTCCACATGATATTTTTTCCGTGCCATTTTGTCCGTGACATTTTGTCCGGCCACCCTGTATGGCTGTATTCTCAATGCCAAATACATGTTGGAGACAGTGTAGTAATATATCGTGATCTATTGTGTCAAATGCTGCAGACAAATCAAGGAGGGTGAGGACTGTAATCTTTCCACTATCCAAAGCAGAGATAATGTCATTTAATACTTTCAGAAATGTAGTTTCAGTACTGTGGCAAGGGCGATATGCAGACTGTACATTGCTAAAAAGACCGTTTAAATTCAAATGTGATACAATTTGGGTTGGAACAACTTTTTCTAAGAATTTTCATGTGAACGGGTTATTAGAACTTTGGCGGTAGTTCTTTAAATCGTTATGGTCAAATGTTGGTTTCTTAAGCAGAGGCCTTACAATGGCATGTTTGAAAAATGATGGGAATTCCCTCAATGAGAGAGATATTAATAACATCAGTTAGTGAAGGCAATATTGGGTCTACGCACTCAAGCAGCAGTGATGCTGGAAGTGGATCAAGTTCACAAGACTTTGGTGCGCTCTTCAACACGATTGTCCGTGCTAAATCTATATAGACAGGTTCAAATGCTCCTAATGGTTGTCGCTGACATTCTGTATCAAAACTGTATGGTGACGAGTCAATTGAAACTGTGATGTCATGCGAATGGTTTGTACTTTGTCACGGACGAAATTTGCAAATAGGTCCTGAAGGTCTACTGGAGAGAAGGTAGTTGGAAGTGGTGTACATTTGTTCCTTGATATTAGTTTGTTAGTTATCTTGAAGAGCTCTTTGCAATTGTAACTCTCTGTGATCTTAGTACTGTAGTGTGATAATTTGGGTTAAGGGACTATGTGACATTCTGCTTAGCGGCTTGATAGATTTGTTTAAGAATAGTGGGTCTGGTGGAAAGCCAAAGCCTCTCTGGTTTTACGGCGATGTCTTTTGGCATTCCGAAGCTGGTCCCTAACACTGCTATACCACGGAGATCAGTTTGTTTTATTGATACTCTGGATTTGTTGGCTGGGGCATGTTTTTCAAGCAATGAACGCAGGCAGCTATCGAGTTGTTCTGCTGTTGGATGTAAGCAAGTTGTTACATTTTCTTGGATGTCATGCATTAATTTGGTTCTATTTATAATATGGATGTTTCTCTTAGTAGCAAATAAAGGTTACAGACTGATACGTCGAGATAGCATATAATGCAGAGGTGATCTGATGCAAGTTCGTGGGATACAAGGGTGGATTGCAAAATATTATCATCAGGTCTATAGAGAAACCAGTCTAAAATGTGACCAAGTTTATGGGTGGGTTGGTTAACTGACTGTTTAACGTTGAAAATATTAATGGAATCTATGAGTTTTGACGTGTATGGGTTTCCAGGACAAATTGAAACTTGAAATCTCTAAGAATAATTAGGTTGCCACCTATCGCAATTCAATACTCCAGAAGATTCTGAAACTGCTCCAAAAAGAAAGATTCAGTCAGCTTGTATTTTGCTACAAGGAGGAGGGCGGTAGAGACAGAAAAAAGGACTGACCTTTGTTCCAGTGTGAGTGTTGTTTGGACTAGTTCAAACGATGTGTGGCAGAAATTGAAGGTTGTGTTATACTTAAGACATTTTATCATGACCATACCATATCATGACCATACGTTAGTGTGATTTTACTTTACTTTATACGTTTGTCTTGTCTAGCAAAGTTTAAGTATGAAATGTTAATGTATACAGTACAGTTTAAGTATGAAATGTTAATGTATACAGTACAGTTTAAGTATGAAATGTTAATGTATACAGTACAGTTTAAGTATGAAATGTTAATGTATACAGTACAGCTAAACCACCAATTTTCCGGGACCCTCGCTTCCAAAGCCTTGCCAGATTAACCGTTTTGCGGGACCAACCGATTTCAGGCATCGCCAGTATAATGCAGTTTCATTTACATTATACACCTGCTAAGGACTGATGTGCTCATCAACTACAAAGTTCTGAAACTTTTCCACATACTCGGCAGCTCCTTCGTGGTCTGAAGGCCGTTTTTCTACACACTGTATGCATGGAAATTCTATGACGCTTCTTGAAACTGTGAAGCCATCCATCACTATAGTCATACTCGTGTTGTACTTTTAAATTATTTATGAAACATCTAAGCCTTTGTCCATTACCATCCTATCATAAAAGTCATTTCCGTCACTCCGTTATTGTCGAAACCATTCCGTCATCACTCGGTCATGCTCAGTACTCGTACCATCTTTTGTAGTTTTTATAATGTTCATTCGCTTCTTGGAATCACTGTCGGGAAAGAATTTCAATATTTGGTCCCTTTGCTTCTTTATATCATACACAATTGATGTCCCAATACCATGTGTGTCACACAGCTTTCGCGCGGAAACAACAGTCAAGTTTTTTTCAACAGTTCTACTTTATCTTGTGTCAATATTGATTGGTGTTTACACTTGACGCCACTACTGACACTTGCATATTTCTTAGAAGCCATAGCTAGGGTTAAAAGTAAGTAAAATAAGATAAGAATCACACAATATACAAATATCACCACCAACTGCAGCGTAAACAATCCAAGAGAATGCGCGCCCAGTAAACTAATATGGCGGTGTCGGGAATTTCAAGTGCCGTCTCGTAATTTTGTCTTGATTAAAAGAGGTGACGGACCATCCGTTGCCGGACATTTAGTGGTTTACCTATAGTGTTAGTTTACCTCACATTAAGTTTCAGGATCCACACGGTAGTGTTTGTTTACATCACTTTTCACATAAGATATGACGTATTGTGAAATTAAATACATGTAAGCATTGTGTGAAAATGTATGAATGCAAGCTTTTGCTGTTGTTGTTGTTGTTGTTGTTGTAGGGTTTAACGCCATTTTCAGCATAAGATAGGCAATACATGGCAGCTACTTTAAATGGTGGAGGAAGAAACTGGGAAAACCCCGAGAGAGAAAAAAACACCGACCCACGAGACGCGTCTGGCAAGCTTTCTCACATAACCACATCAGCCAAATCCGAGACTCGAACCCACGCAGACAGAGGTGGTGATACTTTTGTATGAACTACGACTACACACAGTAATATGACGGTAGTTTTATAACTTGAAACGATGTTTCTTTAAAATAATGTGTTCATAATCAAAGTTCTTTTTCAAGAACACGTTTTTAAAGGTAAATAATGTTAATTAAAATAAAATTTAATCCGCATCATAAGTAAAAGAAACTTATGTGCAATTTGCTCTACACCCACTGATGGTCGACATTGACTTTTTAGTTGAGTATTCTTAAGTTGAGATGAGGAAATATTATATTTATTTGAAATCGGTAGTTATTTCGGCAATGACAGCGAATTGCATTTTCATTTACATGGATAACAATTTTGTAAACTTGTATAGGTAGTGAACAAAACTATCCCATGTACACGTGTAAATGTTGTTGCCATAATATCAAGGAAAATGAGAATGTGTAATTAAAATGTCATATATGTCAACACGTACAACATCCGTGACAGCCATTATGTCGCTAGTATATTGGCGAAACTGCTGACGTTCGACAAAAAAATAAATAATAACAAAAACCACGTGTAGGACAACATAGACATTTTAACCCTGTTGGTCAATCGGTCCGGTATATTAAAACGCTCCGCTTAAAGTAAAATAATAGCTGGACGTGACCATAAAGAAAACAATTGAGTAAATGAGACTATGCAAAGTATTATTTCTCATGAGAGAGAGAGAGAGAGAGAGAGAGAGAGAGAGAGAGAGAGAGAGAGAGAGAGAGAGAGAGAGAGAGAGAGCTTGTCCTTCTATTCCATATTATTTTGTGTGACGTGTAGAACCATATATAATTACAATTTGGTGCAGAGGTGAAACCATGCTACCACTGCTGTTATTAAACTGATGTCATTTTTAAAGATTGAATCAGAGCAAAATGACATGGAGAAACCTATAATCGATGGGTTAAACCAAACTCTTATGACTATTGATGTTGCACTAATCCGAAAACACTGTGATCCTAGGCGATTAGTCTTATGTTATTACGTCAGGGATACGGTTTTTGGCGATCTTATCTATGTATCTGATAAGTCTGTTTCTGTCAATGACCTTAGCATTTCTCGAGCATTTATATATATATAATTAAACTGATCGCTTATTGTTATATTTTTTATATTACTACCATCGATTTAATATTTGCACCTCGTACAACTTTATGTGATATACTGGCATTGCTTTTGCGTTATCCGAAGTTATATAATAAAATTCTGTATGATGAAATGGTGAATTCAGCCATGTATAGGGAGAGATTGCAGCCTCTTTAATTCACTCATGGACACGGGCAATAACTTCAGGATCGGCGACAAAGCATCAGAGAAAAATTGAAACCTTCTATGAAGCTTGTGTTGTTTCCAACATTTTTAATACAACTTGTAAAAGCAATAACAACACTTTACGATCCAGATTATCAAAAATAGAGAAACCCGTCACTTTTAAATATTAACTCAATTGGTTTGTAATATTTTAATTTAAAATAAATATCATATTGTATGTGCTCTTTGCAATGTATTGAAACTGCACAAAAATAAATGTGTCGAATAATTGAGAGAGAGAGAGAGAGAGAGAGAGAGAGAGAGAGAGAGAGAGAGAGAGAGAGAGAGAGAGAGAGATTGCATATTCGTGAACAACGATGGATACATATCGTGCATTATCTCAGAATAGTTTCCTTTAGCGTGGTTAATTTATACTGTTCATATGTAGCTAATGGCGATTAAGAGATTTAAAGCATTAAAGACTTATCCATGCTAAAACATATTTCACTACAATCGAAATATCATAAGAAATGAATCGGATAATTATCTGACATATAAACGGATCATGAGGAATTATGAGAACTTCGGACATTGTGAGTGTTTTGAGATATATGTCCTCTATTTATCTGCAAAATCCTGCGTAATTTATTTATTCGTGTGTTATCTGTGACGTTTGTCTATCTAAATTTATTTATGTTAGCTATAGAGTTCACAATCCAAAATTACATATTTATCATTATTGAAATTTGCATCATGTTAATACTTGCCATTCCTTTTCAATTCCTATCTATCCTGTTAAATTCGGTAATTGAAAATGGTGCATGCTGTAGTGATGAATAGTCAAATATGCCACGTAAAAATTAAACTTAATTGCGTATTGCATTATTCAATCACCCGATCAGTACTATTACATTCCTTACCCTACTTGATTTGTTTGCAGCATTTGACACAATAGACCATGACATATTACTTCACCGTCTCCAGCATGTATGAAATACACTCCAGCCCAGTTGATATATGTTGTGGTGTTACACAGGGGTTTGTTCTTGGACATATTATCTTCATTCTATACACTCAGCCTATTTCAAGTGTCATAGATCATCACCCAGTGTCTCACCAACTGTACGATTATGACACCCAAATATACAAGTCTAGCCACCTAACTGAAGTTGATGCTACCATACACGGAGACGAGAGGTGCATTTCTGATGTAAAATCATGGATGACATGTAACAAGCTGCAGCTTAATGATGACAAAACTGAGGGCCTTTCTGATCACAAAACAAAGACTTTCTCCTTCACATCCTTTACCTCAAACAATAAATATCAGCAACACCAACATTAAATTCACTGTCAGTACGAAACCTAGGTGTTAAGCTAGAGAGTACTCTCACGTTGAACCAATATGTCATGAACATATGCAAGGCTGCATATCTTAAGCCGAGACGCATCAGCTCCATTTGCAAATATATTTCAGTTGATGTCACTAAAACACTTGTGTGTTCATTATTACTTTCAAAACTGGACTATTGGAACTCAGTTATGTCTGGTTCGTCATAATATCTACTCCAAAAACTTCAAAACGTTCAACACATAGCTGTTCGGGTCGTCTTTATAGAACCACGATCAGAGCACACCTCGCTGTTCTATACCACACACTGGCTATCTATTCGATCCAGAATCAAATACAAAATGTGTTCACTGTGCTACGTTTCACTGACGGACTCCAGTCCAACATACATTTCCGGCCTCACCCATGTGTACACACCAGCAAGATACTTACGCACCTCTTCTGACAATCGTATACCCATTATTCCCACTATGAAAACGAAGTCATATGGACAACGTTCTTTTGCATACCAGAGCCCTGCAATGTGGAACGAATTGCATGTTGAAATTAAACACAAAGACACAGTGATCCCTTTCAAGCGTGCTCTTAAAACTCACTTTTTCGACTGCAAGAACAGACTTAAAGACCTAATAATGTTTCGTACCTTAAATATCTTCAGCATTTTTTATGTTTTCCAATTTCATTGTATTTGTTTTTTTTGTTTTTTTGTTTTTCTATAGTCATAATACTATAGATGTTGTAAAGCCGTTAGGCGCTGTACAAAGTCATCTTTGTTATTATTGTTGTTGTTGTTGTTGTTATTATTATTATTATTATTATTATTATTATTATTATTATTATTATTATTATTATAACAGGAACGTTCCGTTTCTAATTATATGTGATGACTTGATGATGCGGAATGTGTCGGTGCAAGCTATGTTTTGACCTACGATGTGATGCATGTACTCTCTCAAGGTGGGATATTAGAATCTCCTGAGATATATTTATCTGTGTAGGATACTTATTTCCATAAATATTTGGATGTATAGACAAACGTTCTCTCTCTCTCTCTCTCTCTCTCTCTCTCTCTCTCTCTCTCTCTCTCTCATGAGCAGTACTATTTTGCATAGTCTCATTTACTCAATAACTTTATTCATTGACACGTCCATGTATTATTTTACTCACAGTAGAGCCTTTCCATATACCGGACTGATTGGGTGAAAATGCTTGGCAAGTTCTGTGTTGGTCTACATGTGGCGTTTGTTATTATTTATTGTTTGTCAAACGTCAGCTGTTTCGCCAATATACTAGCAACATAATGGCTTCCACAGATGTTGTACTTGTTGACATATATGACATTTCAATGACACATTCTAATGTTTGCTTGATAGTATTTCCCTTAATAGTATGACTGCAACGTTTACACGTGTAAATGTCTTAGTGTTGTTCACTACCAATACAAGTTTACAAAAATGGTACCCATGTAAACAAAAATGCAATTAGCTGCCATTGCCACAAGAACTATCCATGTTAAATAAATATAATATTTCCTCGTCTCAACTTAAAGTGCCACAACAGTGTATCAACATTTATTCAGTTCATTTCATGGTGAACGAGATTATATATTCAAAATACGAATGTAAAAAATCCGAGTGAAATATTTTCAGTAATAACAGCATAGGAGCCTACATAATATCGCGTTTGCACCTGTCTACGAAAATAACCGAGTGCAAATGCCGACCACTTCCGGTATTCAGTGAAACCAAAGCGCTACGTCACATTTTGAACACTTTTTGTAAACAAAGCCCGAGGTTGTATCATCATATTATGGAAAACTCTTTAGAAATTCAACACGAAAGCAGCGATTCTGAGGGAAGTGAGTTATCACTGTCTTGCGGGTCTTCGCCATTCGAAGATGGAGAGGTAATAAGCACGGAAGATTCTGATAATGGTGTAAAAGCGGCTGCCGGCATCCAGATTAATCCGTACCAGTTTGAACCCTATATTTCCAATACCGACGAATCCGAAGTTGCAGATGAAGATGACGAAGAGGAAAGACAAGATAGATTGACAGACAATTCATGGTAATTGTTTTCTGAATATGTATACAGCCAAAGTTACGATAAATTTATTTATCCCACGATATTTATAGTACTGTTCAACACGTTGATAAATAAAAGGTACATCGGATCAGTTGCAAGCTTCGAAAACCTGTGAACAAATTGATACGAGTTAGAAGTACTTAAGATTCCTAGGTCAGGAGGTCCTCTTTGTACGACTGTTGAAATAGGCAGGATATTACCCTCATGACATTAAAATTGAATTCATATTCTGTATACTGTATTATAAGTTAAAATGTCGAATTTCTCATATGTATGCTAATAGTTGATTTTTTAAATGAAATATGAAATAAACTCTTTTTTTCCCCTGTGGTAAGCATCTACTTGCAACTTCTATTTTCTTTGATATCTAAATGTTTTACCTGTTCCTGACTTTAGTCAGCTTGTAATTGTACTGTGCTATTGATGAGTTCATAAATATGAGATTACATTTGGCAAGCAAAGCACTATCCAATAATGAAAACAACTCTATTTTAGGTGTAATTGTGGACACTGCTTGGTAATGACCACAGCAAGGGAATGTGTATGTTGTTGTGAAGTAGAGAATGTCACAAGTGTCCGCAATGAATACCAGGGGATACAATGTATTACACACCATCCAGGGTTCAGTCCAGTTTGCCTTGACATCCATGTTTTAAAAGTTGCTTACTACCAGTATAGACAACAATTTGGAGAACATCCAGAACAAGGAAATGAGTAAGTATGAAGTCGGAGAAATTTTTAATGTTCTTGTGTTTCCATAACTTTTGTTTTCAGGATCTATGCATGACAATATAGTATTTGGAGTTGCAGCAAATAAATAAACCATTTTTTCCAGTCAATTTATGACACCTTCATGACTTGAACCGCTGTTTTGGAGGCCTACACTATCTAACCTTTATACCACAGTTATACTGATAAATCATGCCAAAAACAACACATATACATGTACAAATGTTTTATTTAATTTTTTTGTCAGAAAATAAAATGGTTATATATATATATATATATATATATATATATATATATATATATATATATATATATATATATATATATACATGCACAGTTTATATTGGAATCATTTAACTTTATTGATATACAAAATAAAGATAAATCACACTGGGCCACACTAATACTAATCTACTAAAAACTTTTGATTTCCTAATTTGATCTAATGCATAAAGCATATTTTATTTCAACTTAATTTTCAAATTATTATTTCAGAAGACATCGGTATACAGCATATAGACAATTTGCTCGGTGGTATTGGCACTTCTTGGGCAAGGAAGTGAGGGTCATCATTCCAGCATGTGTTGTTCAGAGGATCCGCACCGCCTTTCCTGATCAGAACCTGCACTACACTGGCTTTCATGAGGCTGACAGCGATTAAACCTGCTGAGAAACTTTTGGGTGGTAATATCCTTGTCGGGCCTCTCATACATACTACATAATGGTGGTGGTACATCTACCAGAAGTTTCACTCCTTCCTCATTCATGTGAGACACCTGTCCAATGGGGAATGCTGTGTCCATTACACATTCAACAATCTGTAAAGTAAATTTAATATGCATTGTATTATACAAGCCAAAAAATTCAACCTTTTTGTTGAAGTTAATATTTGAATTAAAAATATTTGTCTGTACAATTGTTTGCATATTTGTATTTAATCATGATCTTTAAAATTAAAGGAGTGTCAGCATAACAAATATTTTTCCTTTACTGTTTGAATTTTAAATATAGGTACTTTCACTTGGTCATATATTCTTTTCTGTTTATTAAATACTAATGTGTATTCTTTCCATATGTTGAATCGACAAGGATTTTCCTGATAGTGTATTCGCCTTGTACTTTGGATACACTATTTTATATCTGGCTCTCCCATCCTTTGTGCATGCTTGCTCTCTTTGGCTGTTTTCGTTAAAATGCAGTGCAGCTAGCCAAAGCCTATTTTAAAGTAAATAAAAATGCAAAATATATAATTCTATCAAAAACCAGATATTTATTTTTATAGATACTTTATTTGCAAACATTCCAAAAGACAAAAAACTGTGATACAATTTTACATTGTAGGATATCAAAAGATATGATCTTGATATCTATGATTTAATTGAAGATGAATAAACTGGACTATAAATAAAACATTGAAATACCTGAATCAGTATTTTTTGTGTGCAATAATTTAAGATTTACCTTGAAAGCATTCCGTGATAGGAGAAACCAATCATCTTTGGTGCAAAATGATTGATCACGGAGTGGTATCCCTCTAGTGCTGAAGTTTGTTGACCAGATGACAGCATTGGTACATCTTTTCTCATTTGTCTACTGGTCACAATTTTGTCAAGTTTCAAATACTTTAGATCCTATAAGTTATAAAATATATTCATCAAAGCTTGGTTGTATGCTATCTTGCATGAAAATTAAAGTGTGCACTAACAAAAATGTATCTAAATTCCAACAATTACTAGGCCAATACAGTTAAGTCAAAATCACATTCATATCTGACATGTACTCCATAAGATGATTTTGCTCACCAAATATCATTGATGAATTAGAAATAGATCTACAAACTGAACAAACTCGATGGACCTAAACAATTGTTGATAAGAATACAAGTATGTTTTTAAAAATAAAGAAAGATTTTAACCACTGTGTACTACCTGGTTTCAAGCACTTCTTTTGTCTCTCTCTTCCCTCCAAAGTACCATGTTCACATGATGCAAATAAATCACCATGGCCTGAATGCACATTTGAGATGTGGTTTATGACAGAGTGTCACTTTTCCAGCATTAATTCTTTGTTTTGGTCAGGTGATGATGCTGCAGTCCAATACAGGTGGTTGACCAAACTCTTTATCCATGGAGTTATATCTGAACAGTCTTTTCTTTTGACAAGGCAAAGAGTTTCTTTTTCAGTCCTGAATATAGGAACAGAAAAAGAGCATCATCAAATATTTGTTTCAACAATACCTTTTGCAAGTAAATTGTAAGTTCTAAAAAAATCCTTTTTGACCAACTGATTGAACAAATTGTTATACAGTATTATAAATATCTAAAAATTCTATACTAAATGAAACCACCTATAGGGTATGATTTTTAGTGTCACATTAAAAACATTAACACTTCTTGCATTGACATTTACTTTAATCTGGTTCTTCTTCACTTCATAACTTAAAAATGAACATCAATGCAAAAACATTTTGAATTTTGTTTGTCTTACCTTTAGCAACATGCCAGACATCAAAGTAGTGTTGAGTGTCTGTCATATTTTCCCTCACCCATTTCACTACTTGGACATGTCTGTCTGTAATTATGGATTTGATTGGGATCCCATGGTACTTAAAGAATTCTACACTCCTTACAAGACCTTCCTTTTCCATGTGGCAGCTGATCTTTACCTCATTACTCTGTAACATAATGTTGGCATAATATTAAATCATATGTAATTCTGTATTTGATTTTGAGGTGCTTAATGCTGTGCCCAACACTATTTCACTTACATTATGTAAACCAGTTTTATTACTAATTTTCAAGCATTTAATGGCACTTTTTACAATAATTTAGTTGTTTTGTGTTGGCCAGTTTAATTTATGGAGGAAGCTGTAATATTTGTACAAAACCTCAAACCATGCACAAGCAACAGACAAACTTTATCATATGATTTGAACCTATAACCTTGTGGCAAGCTAGTAATCAAGAGATGTTTAAACAAATGGCTATAAGATCAAGGCCATGGAGACCACTATGTAATTAAGAATAAAAATGACACAATTTTAACTGTAATACAACACAGTAATTGACAAAAGAAAAAGCCAATCACATTTCATCAAAATTCTTTAAAATAGTACATGTTTAAAAAGAAAGCATACATTTTAGTTTAACTTACTAATAAATTGGAACAGTATATATGGACATTGTTTAACTGTTGCCTGGAAAAAAATCATAACAAAAAGTGATCATATGAAAGTATGAGTACCTGTGCTTATCATCTCCACTGCAGGTCGTGTTGTTGATTTTGGCACCTTAATATAAGTCTGGCATTTCTTTGACCGCTGTTTTGTCTTTTTGTTGACTTGGCAACCAATGGATGCAGACAGAGGCTTCACTTTATCAATTTCATATTCAACTACCTGAAAAAGGTCAATTGCATCAGATTTATTACTTTTGAATACTTTACTTTGTTCAAGTTATTTTAGCATTTAGACATTTTAAGAAGATGAAATCATTTTTGGGATAAAGAAAATGGGTCCCAAATTTATTATGATGAATTCAGTAATCCACCATAACAGAATGTGTTTGAAACGTATAAAAAATGTGTTATTTAAAACCGACATTTTTTCCTTACGATGATCAAACCTATCCTTTTCTCCAAACCTTTAAGCTGTAGTTCTTCCTTTATTTCTAGAAATCTTATATGTAGTTTGTTAAAACATGTTCTTGTCTGAAATGTCACTCATTATATATATATATATATATATATATATATATATATATATATATATATATATATATATATATATATATATATATATATAAGCTAAATTTTACCTCTTTCATAATGTCAAATGAGTTTTCTAATCCTTGATCCTGAGTTGTCTCACTGCCTGTTTGTTGTGAACATTGTTCTTCGTGTGTAGCAATAATCTAAAACAAAATGTACCCTATTAGACAACATTTATCACTCATGTTTGTAAATATCTATATGCAATCTGATTCACACATTAGTCTGACAATGAAATATATATGTAGACCTTCTAAATCTACCGGCAGAAAGATTTTTATATTCACATGGTCAAAGTTGAAGGCAAGATGAAAATGTTGATAATATTTATCAGATGTTTATATCTCAGTTCTTGATTGATTAGATATTTACAGCAATTGTTTTGAAAACTATGCAAGAACGTTCTAGAGGTACAAATGGAAATGTTGCAGTGACTGGTCTTTTGAATATCATAGATATAATATATGGTACTTGTCATCATAAACTCACCCTTGCTGCTTCTCTCTTTGAATAGCCCCTTCTTATTTTCTTTGGTGGTGACACTTGACAAGTTACTTCCTCTGATGGTGACAAAATTTCAAGCCTACACAGCTGATGTTTTGGTGTTGAAGGTTCTGATACAGTTGCAATTACTTGGTTGTCAGATTCCTTCAAGCGTTGTACAGACGGGACAGCATCATCATTGAGTTTGACATTCTTTGGTGCCCTACCTATATGCTCAACCTCAAATCTATACCTAAATGGGAAGCATTCTGGTGTGAAATGAAAGGAGCAGAGGGCAGAAAACTTAGTCGGACCATCCCAGTTTGCTCTTTTGATTTTTACAAAATCTGTCCACCTACGACAAAGTGCTTGGTCTTTCGGAAAGGAATGCATGAAAAACCCATCGGCATTTGTATTCCCACAATTTGCGGCAACACACCTGACACCGCTGCCCTTGCTTGTACCTCCACGATCTCTTCTTGGCATGATTGTGATGATAAAAGCTTTAAAACAAACTAATATGGAACGGAACACGAGCTTTGTTTATGTTTCACTAGAAACGGAAGTAAGGCGTGTGTTCATGATGTGACGTCAGACGGTCTTCACTCTGCGGAAATTACCGAGCGATAAAATCGGTCCCATGTGTATTATTTTCGAAAACACACCTGAGCGGATTTCTCAGTTATTATGCCGAATTTTTCCATCGGGTTTGTTTATACAGCTTCCAGATTTTATTTTCTATTCAAATAATATTGAATTGTATTTTCGGTTTTTACACTGGTATGGCACTTTAAGAATACTCAACTAAAAAGTCAAAGTTGACCATCAATGGTTGCTGAGCACATTGCACGTGAGACTCGTTTACTGATGATGCGGATAAAACTTTAAACTAACATTATTTAAAATGTGTTTCTGAACAGAACATTTGCTTATGAACACTTTATTGTAAAGAAAAACCACCGTCTAGTTAATTAGTGTAGTCGTAGTTCATACAAAATCATCCCATGCCCGTGCCCATATAATACGTCCAATCGCATTATCGGTTTCGTTTTGTACATGTATTTAACAATAGGAAACAATATGATGGGGATCGCGGGGATCTTTGACCTAAATTGCAAGATATATTTTCAGCTAAGGCTTATTGATCCTGTAAATGGTCCACCCTTAGCTGTTCTTGTGATTAACTTCTGTTAAATATTTTTTCTCTCTCTCTCTCTCTCTCTCTCTCTCTCTCTCTCTCTCTCTCTGTGGGTGGTGTTTACAAGCCATAATTAAAAGGATATATTGATACAATGGATCTTGGGAAATTTAGTGGTGGTGCAGACTCCTCTATCCAAGATGCCTTGGACTCCCTTATACATAGCTGCATCCACATATTGAACGAAACGCCACTTTCTAACCTCACATTTCTAAATCTGGGTAATACTTTATAGCGTACACATCGTCTACTGTGTAGAACCATGAGCAGATGTGTACAATTGTGCTATCTGCACAAACCTGATCCAGATCGTGTTATCGTTAATTTTGCGGTTAACAGAGAAAATTCCCAATGTAATCCCAGATCGTGTTATTATGAATTTTGCGGCGAGGAAAAGGCCAATGTAACTAGGTAACGTATTTGAAGCAAAAACACTATCCCAGAAAGCCAAACGTGCATCTCTCTGATATTTAGGTATATACCAACGGGCTCTATTTTTGGAGCAAAATCACAATTAGTTATAACATGAATATAGATTGACCGTACTATGTGTGTGTGTGTGTGTGTGTGTGTGTGTGTGTGTGTGTGTGTTTAATCCCTCTAACGAACTGATTGCTTTTATTTGACGCAAATTGTAAAATATATTTTTTACAGCGTAAAAACCGAATCACTGTCATGTCACTAGACTACTGTGCGATGCTGTTTTCTCGTATAAAGTCGGTATTTGTCTTAATGTGATATACGTACTCGTTCAACGACGAGGATTTCTATCTATGTTGATAGAAGCCTTATCAACCGAGGCTGCCAGTTAGTTATGTTTTTATATGGACATCTTTTAGAAGGAGTGATGTGATGAAGAAGGGCAAGTTTCTGGAAAGCCATCACATCTGCATTTATCGATCTTCTATTCTCAACCCATGAGACAACATATAACATCATCTTTTCGTGTTTTCTTTTTCGTTTTGAAATGGTTAAACTTTGGATGACAGCAGGCGGTGTAAGTGTGATTTGACTACAGTACTCTCTTCTTATGAATAGAGAAACCCTACACAAGATAGTAATATCGTAACTGTCTTTGTCCAAGAATTCTATACGAGTACTCAAAATATTTTCTGAGAAACGAATTAATCGTTTAAAATCCAAATAATCTGAGAAAGAAATTAAAATATAACTCGACAACTGGCTATAACAGAAGAAAACGACTTGACATCAAGTGTTTATTTTAAGCCCGACGGAGATTATTTCTCTAAAGTAAAGATTATACATTAATTTGAAACGCAAAATAGGTACCCCTATGAGGGTCACCACATCATGATTATATCACGTACTTACAACACGACCCTGACAACAACCAATCGTTTTATTCTAGAATAAAACATACGAAAAGGTCCGGTCAACGGATTTTCTAGAACAATTTCCAAATCACTTAAACAAGATTATATTGTAATGTGATGTACTAGAATTACAAAAAAAAAATTAAACTGACAAACGCACAATTAAATTAAAATAAATATAAGTTCATTCAGATATGCGTAACACTGCTCATTAAAACAATTATATTTAATTATTATTAAGATTAAGTATTAAAAAAAGAAAAAAAACACAAGTATTACAATGAAATCACTTCCTCTTAATGGACGAATTTGTGTTAATCAGAAACAATTCCCTTTTAAAATATTACATCATATGTTGCATTGCGACAAAATTGAATGCAGTTTTCTAAATCATTACATTTTACAAACCGTCATTGCAAAACTGAAAGCGCTCTTAGAACCTAACTACTTTATTTAGAATATGATATATTTTCTCCTTTTGTCCCTCCCAGGTAATATTTTGGGTATATGTCGTCTGCTTAAAATTAAAAATTTGCTGGTAAATGAGAGGAAGCGACCAGTAGACGGCACATACAAGTTTTCTATATCCGTTTCACACAAGTAAATGACATTTATATACGTATGGATTGGAAAAGTCTCCGCTAAAAATATAGGTAACAACAGCAAACGTGTTTTCGACGGGTGTCTTAATCAGTTGTACTAATATGCTAACCATAACACGAAAAATGATATGCAGTGTGTCCTTAGAGGCATTTTAAAGTTGAAACTGCATTTTTATTTTGGTTAAAGTAGCTTTTTAGTGTAGAGCACCGACAAGTACCAAGGTAAATTTATCGCTTAAATTCAAGCTTTATTCAGACACTCTTTGCATACATAATTGAGACTAATAATAATAATAATAATAATAATAATAATAATAACAATAATAATAACAACAACAACAACAACAATAATAATAATAACATCATTTGTCTTGGTCACACAAGTTAATGTTGTATGCTGACTGAAAAAGATAAATCATGAAAGTTGAAATATATCTTGGATGTGTATCAGACTTAAACAGAACTTTCAAAATTGATATAGATGTCTCATATAAATATGAGTTTAAAATGCTATTCCAGGACATTCCGTCCTTCTAACTCAAAAATAAATTCACAGTTTCTATACATGTATGAAAGCTATCGTCTTATATAATAATGAATCTAGGCTCGTGAAACTAACTAGAAAAATACATATATTTGACCTTGATAAATAAAACTCTTTGACAAAACATCAACAGAAATTTTGTAAATTAAACATGCAAGAAAAGAAAACTACTACCTACAGTATTTGTTTTCACAAGAAGAAATTAGTAAGATACACTTTAATTAGTAAGAGAAATGTGCATGTTCCGAAATATTTTTGTTTCTTTTAATAAAAAGTTGAAAATTAATGTGCCAATACGGATTCAAATGGCTAAATCTTTTGGAACACCTAAATCAAATATTTATAAATTTAAAAAAATTAAAAGGATAGTAAATGGTCAATTTTTCGATGTTAAACTTTGTGTTCTTTTCAGGCCCCCAAATGCACCCCGCTTTTGGTTAGTTAGCATTACATACTAAGGGAGTCAACTCATGAAATCCAATAGATGTCGCTAGGATAAAGAACTGGTATATATGTTCGATCCTCCACAGTGTGGATCATATCGGAACCTTGGTAAGCGAAGACGTTTGCCAATTGAGCGCTTACAGAAACAGTGGCTACTAGGGGATAATACTCTATCTTTAATTTCCCCAGTTTCATACGAGTTAAACTACTTGCCCGGAAGTTACGTTTACATTTCAAGAATGGCTGTATTGAGACTGACGTGTCGCTGCTGCAGCAAAATATGCTTCATCTTCATCATTTTCTATACGTTGATTTTTATAAAAATGGTGTGTTCGGATGCAGAAGACTTGTATAAACATCAGGATGGGAAAAATTATAGTGCAAGTGAAGATGAAAGACTTCGACCAACCATTCTTGTTGCAATTTTGGTCCGTAACAAAGCACACGTATTGCCATGGTTTTTCGGGCAGTTTGAAAATTTAAATTATCCGAAAGATCGTATTGCGCTGTGGTGAGTATTTTGTTTGTTGATAAATATTTGCTAAATTTTAAAAATACGAAGATTTTTGTTTTTCTTAATGTTAACAAATCCCTCAGACTATCATTAAATTTAGCCTTGTCCTACAATGCAAGACATAACACAGGGGCTCGTATCCTTGCTTAACAGATGGTCTGTGATACCTGTACTACGACAGAAGTTAATAAGATAATTGACTTCTCTCGTATCACGCGCGACCCATTTCAGAATAAACGCTGTTATTCTACGTTTTACGTAGCGTAATAAATTGGGTACCGATGTTTAGCTCAGGCATTCGACATTGTATGAGTATCCAATGTATGGTTTACTATCATACCTTTAAGGAATGCCATATCATTTTCCAATGATACTGCTCAACATGACCGTGATTGCGTTCACTTAATGTGCAAGTGAAATCCCGCAGAATGGAATGCTGTCCTATTAGGCTTATTGGTAGATATAGCCTTTATAGGACATGAAAATTGAAATACCAGTTTTTGCTAGTAAATCAAGCTAGTTTTTATTATTATTATTATGGAGATTCATCCAAGAATGATAAAAACTAAGTCTCAACTGTCTCTGTGATGCAGCTTTGCTTGATTTCAGGACATGAAATGAGTGGGGGGGTAGGCAGTTACCTTTAAATCCCTACCAAAAATGCATCAATATAACTTTTCTATCACCATCAGAATGAGAGAGGAAGAAATGTTCTAAAAATAGACTAGAACTACATTCGTTCATTCATGGAGATACTAATTGTGATGTGATTCCATATGGCTGAAATGACATAATAGGACTCCTGAATTGAGGCTTTGTATGACAATTAGAGGTTACTCAGAAATATGAAATATACATATATTCAAAATTGTTGGCAGCTTAAGACCTACTGTGTTTATGATTATTACTTCCTCTTAATGTATGGAAATAAAACTTTGAAAATTGTCAACGCTTTGCAAAAATACTAACTTTTCCTTTCACTGGCTGCTTAGTACTATAAACATGCATCCGGATATTTATTATTTTTGTTTTCCAATGCTTTTACAATCAAAAATTCCAAATTTATCTCAAAATATGATGTAAATGCAGACCACTGTTCCGGAACCAAAGCATCCATAGAAAACGGGAAGCCAGAAATGGTTATGCCCCCTGACAGTCCTATATCTATCATTGGGTACAAGAAATATCACTTTTTTTTTTTACTGCATCATCCTGCATTTCTTTATTACTTATTTTCAGTTAGCCAAAACGAAGGTAGTATTGAATTTCGGCGTGTTCTTTTAATAATTATTAAGTACATGTATGACAGGCCGATTATAAGCAAAAATAGTAGACCCATGTGAGACATAGCGCATGATATTTTTGTTTTAATGCTTTGTCTTACAACCCAAATACATGTAATGTGCTTGAATAGTGTGTTCTGATGCTGGTTGACATTGGAGTGAGTAGCAAAAGTTTAAGGAATATCACACACGATTGACAGCCCATATCAACACTCGTCTACAACTTGGTATGTAATTAATATACTTTACTGTGCTGCTTTTTTCTCACCCAAGCGAAAGAGAAATCTAGCTGTTTTGCTAACCTTACTTTTCTTATCTCAGTTTAGTCATCTCAGACCAATCGTCTCAGTCATGGTGTCCACGCACTCAGAACTACTTTTAACAAAAGAAACCCTTCTTGTCTTCTGCTGTGCTATAGTTGTTTTCAAATAAAACAACAACAGCAACAACAACAAATAATATATAACCAAAACATAGTTATTTAAGGTCAATCTGTCTTAGAAAACAAACCAAAACAAAAACATTTTGATAGAGACAAATACACACACGCATACTATTTTGATATTATGTTAGTTCGTTCTAACTAGCATGGTCAAGTTTATCCTATATGCAGGACTAGCTCAGTACATTTTCAGATCATTAAATGTAGCTAAAGCAACTGAACTAGTTGTAAACACATCGCGTGAAACATTGTATATACTGTTGGCTACATTTAATGAAGCTGACCTGAAAATTTACTGTGCTACAGATAGGATAAAATTCTGAATGGTGTGAAATGAACTATGTCAGAAAACACTGATCCATGCACATAAGACTATATACCTATACACTTCATAGCATCCCAACTCTCTAAACAACATCGGAAAACTTTGCAATAGCCAGAAATATGTTACGTCAAACATGCTCTATTATAATTTTGTTAAGCATCTCCATTGTGCTCCAGCTGAATATACCTGCAATATTTATTGACAAATAATACACTTACCAGCCAGAAGGAATCATTTATCACTCAACACACTAATCCATAAGCAAATTAAACTGCATCACTTGCCATATTTCGAAGACAGAAATATAACTTTTCAAAGAATCTGTGAACTTGAAAGTTTAGCACATTGTTATCCTCTGGGGTCTGCATATTTGGAGGGTGACGAGGGTCTTTTATACGGGAGAGTGGGGTACTCAGAATTGGAAATGATGAAAAGAAACAGTTTCTTCTCAAAAAATATAACTATTTATTGTTATTTTCATAGAACATTCATATATTAAATATGATAATACCTCATTAATATGCGACGTTTTGTGGTGCTATTTTTCTTTGCTCACACGTATGAACTGTGTACTTCAGACTCAACTGTCACACCACAGCCCTCATTAGCTTATTTGTATTTATGCGCCACATTTAAACATTGCGACGTGTACACTTTTAAAGAGTTATTTTTACTTTAAAGGATAATATTGGGTGAGAAAAGTAATCTACTTTGGGGTTTGGACAGAGACATTGAAATCCCAGCAGCGGGGTTACATTATATATCTCAACCACTTGTACAAGCCTCGTGGGGAGACAAATAATATAACCCCATGGCTGGGATTTCATTGTCTCAGTCCAAACCTCAACATAAATTCTATATATCCTGGTATAATCAAAACCTGACACTAGCAAATTGACACATTTTCATTTTCCATTGACTTTTATTTGAATTCTGATGTGGACTGACAGCAAAACATGCATCCAAATTTTGAAGAATATATAACATTTATGGCAGCACATTTAGTGAACAGCTGAGATTTCCTGTATGATGTCACAACGAAGCTTTGGTTGGCAGAAATTTTCTATAGATCAACTTAAGCCAGTTAATCAGCAACATCAATTGTATACCCCATATTGATGTTGTGTATATACTTTAGGTCATGAAGACTCTCTTTTCTCATATGTGTGTGTACATGTGTTGGTACAAAGCAATTTGATATACAATAGAACCTGTCTTGAAACACCACCCTTTCTGCCATAAAATTATGGTCTCTCAAGACAGGTGGTCTCACATAGCAATGGTCTTTAATCTGGACACATTCGTTTAGTGAATATGTCTGGAATAACGAGTTTTCCAGATAATTGAATCATTCACATTTTTATTTTCCAATATCATCACACCATATTAATGTACATGTATATGATAGCTTTCAATGTAATGTACTGTATTTTATTTGGATATGAAGCCCTATAATGTTAGTATAGGGCATTAGTACTTTCAATACTGGACTATTGTAACTCAATTCTGTCCGGTTCATCACAATATTTACTCCAGAAATTTCAAAACGTTCAAAACACAGCTGCACAGATCATCTTTAGAGTACCTTGATCAGAGTACACCTCACCACTGCTCTGTACCCTACATTGGCTATCAATTCAATACAGAATCAAACACAAAATTTGTTCTCTGTGCTATGTTTCAATGACAGACTCCAGTCCAACATACCTATCCAGCCTCACCCATGTGTATACACCAGCTAGATCCTTACGCTCTTCTTCTGATAATTGTATACTCATTGTTCCCAAGGTGAAGTCATATGGGCAACGTTTGTTTGCACACCAGGGCCCGGTGACGTGGAACGAATTGCCCATTGAAATTAGACACAAAGACACAGTGGTCCCTTTTAAGAGTGCTCTTAAGACTCACCTGTTTCGACTGCAGGGACAAACTTAGCGACCTAATCATGTTTTGTATATTGTATGTTTTCAGTATGTTTTTATGTTTTCCAATTTCATAGTTTTTGTCATTTGTTGTTCTGTATTGTAGTGTACATTATTGATGGTGTAAAGCGCTTAGAGCTTCGAAAGATTCGGCGCTATACAAAGTCCTCATTATTATTATTATTATTATTATTATTATTATTATTATTATTATTATTATTATTATTATTATTATTATTATACTGTCCACAGATTAAATCTGTCAACTGTAGTTGTACACCCATCAATAAACTCTGTTACATAAAATTGGTTAGAGAACAAAGTGGCTTAATGACACTTTTAATTTATTTATATATATTATGTCAAAAAGTATGGAAGATTTTATCCCAGTGTGTTTATTTAATTATTAACATCCCCGTCAGTGACTAGCTAAAGTAGACATTGTTTATACAATCACTGGTTACAATATGGTCACGCTGCTTATTGATAGTGGCCATATATTCTCAGGGGCTTCACTATTTGTTTTATGTATTATTCTACTGACTGTATTTTCATATATGATTTTTCAAATTTTCTTTTTTTTTTGGACAGATTATTTCTGGATTATAGAGACAAGTTTTAATGTAATTTTACTCTTTGGTCCCCTGTTTGATTTCCCTGATTTCTTGATTAATGGAGCAAATAAACATTTAAGAATTCTGTTCCTGTTGAATTATGTCTGGATATTGAGTTTTTCCAGATAAACGTGGTCCAGATTAATGAGGCTCCACTATATGTAAATTGTAATCATGATAATTGATTTCAGGAGCTCTATGTTCATATATTTCATTGGCAGTCTAATTGCATTGTGTAAGCATGATTACAAATTAATACAACCACACACAAAAATTCAATAATTATATTCTCAATAATTGTAAGAATAATAAGTGTTTCCATAAACAAAAGAACTTGAATCTTCGAATCTTACAATAATTAGTTATGCATATCATTCCAAATTTCACTCTCAATAATCAATTCCACTTAATTGATAATTGATTGTATTTTTTTTTTTATAAATTCCAAATATATTCAAAGTCTTATTTTTTAAATAGTCAGTGAAGATAACCAGGGAAACATTTTTGTTAAAAATCAAACCCTATACTGTACAGAATATGAATCAGATTAGTACCACCATTAGGCAAGTCCTCTGAATCGTCAGGATGTTTGATTAAAACACTTGGACCATGTGCCAAGGGTTCCAATTAACCAAGATTATCTCATGTTCTGACAGACCTATGAGTAAATCATGAGGAATGAAGGAATAACAGATACTGTTATGCAAAATATATAGGTCAGTGAAGGTGATGGATAATGACAGTGTGGTGGGTAAGACAATAATACTGGTTATGTGGTATCTAGTTGAAATGTCCCCAAAACATACAGTGACACTGAAAGATAGTATGCCCCACTGTTTTGTTTCAAGTGTACCAAGCAACTCACTTTTGCAGAATGTTGGAGAAAACACTGGAATAAGAATTTTGTATGCAAATGGGATTTGAAGTTGTTTTTTAACCACTTGCCATATTTTATTGTATGAATTAAAAAATGCAATGTCAGCAGTTTTTCCCTTTACCTTCATTTGCGCTTCAGAGACCCTGAAATTTTGAAGTTAACTCCCAGTTTTGACACATGAAAGAGATTTCTTTACTCTGTCTTGCATCTGTAGGGGGAATACACTGTCATTCATGGATATTACATGTGTATCTCAGCAAAATATGCATTGTGTGTAAATTTAATGCCTATTATGGAAATGGGGACTAAAATTAATTTGTTTTCTTCATCAGAATAACGTGCTATTGGATGTAATACATTGTAAAAGACTGTCCATATTGGTATGATTCAGCATTAAGGATATCATCTAAGAAGGGTCTTGTCACAAAGTCTAAAATAAGTCTTTGAAAACTTAATCCTGAATATTTTTTATATATATTATTTTTCAGGATCAGAAGTGACCATAATATAGACAACTCATCAAAGATGCTGAGAGAATGGATAGCTGCCAGTAGACAGTTGTACCATAGTATAGATTTTATTATCGAAGAAGACTCCAGGGGTATTTAATCCTTATTTAAAACAAAACTACATCAAAATCTCACATAGCAATTATTTTGAAAATAATACCAATGTCCAAAATTCGCCTCATTCATTCAGTGTCTATCCTTATTTAAAACGAAACTACATCAAAATCTCACATAGCAATTATTTTGAAAATAATACCAATGTCCAAAATTCGCCTCATTCATTCAGTGTCTATCCTTATTTAAAACGAAACTACATCAAAATCTCACATAGCAATTATTTTGAAAATAATACCAATGTCCAAAATTCGCCTCATTCATTCAGTGTCTATCCTTATTTAAAACGAAACTACATCAAAATCTCACATAGCAATTATTTTGAAAATAATACCAATGTCCAAAATTCGCCTCATTCATTCAGTGTCTATCTTTATTTTAAACAAAACTACATCAAAATCTCACATAGCAATTATTTTGAAAATAATACCAATGTCCAAAATTCGCCTCATTCATTCAGTGTCTATCTTTATTTAAAACAAAACTACATCAAAATCTCGCATAGCAATTATTTTGAAAATAATACCAATGTCCAAAATTCGCCTCATTCATTCAGTGTCTATCTTTATTTAAAACGAAACTACATGAAAATCTCGCATAGCAATTATTTTCAAAATAATACCATTGTCAAAAATTGGCCACATTCATTCAGTGTCTATTCTTATTTAAAACAAAACTACATCAAAATCTCGCATAGCTCTCATTTGATAGGATTTTCACATAATTCTCTCATTTGATAGGCTTTTTACTTAGTGCTCTCATTTGATAGGCTTTTTACATAGTGCTCTCATTTGATTGGATTTTTACTTAGTGCTCTCATTTTTAGCCTTTTCACTTAGTGCTCTCATTTGATAGGCTTTTCACTTAGTGCTCTCATTTGATTGGATTTTCACTTAGTGCTCTCATTTGATAGGCTTTTTACATAGTGCTTTCATTTGATAGGATTTTTACTTAGTGCTCTCATTTATAGCCTTTTCACTTAGTGCTCTCGTTTGAAAGGCTTTTCACTTAGTGCTCTCATTTGATAGGATTTAGTGCTCTCATTTAATAGGATTTTTACATAGTGCATACATTTGATAGGCTTTTTACATAGCACTCTCATTTGATAGGCTTTTTACATAGCGCTCTCATTTGATAGGCTTTTCACTTAAGTTGCTTATTCGATAGGCTTTTCACTTAATTTGCATATTCAGTAGGCTTTTCATTACTCATTGTTTCAAATCTAGCCCAAAGAATCGCCTTTCTTATAAGTTATTATGTTGCATACTACCTGATCCACCGCCCATATCTTTATTTTTTAGTGAATCCTGCTTACGACATGATTTGTGCAAGGGGCCAGAACTTTCACAGCATGTTTAATCTGACTTTGTTGACCCTTCAGAGGTGTTTTCAGCATAATTAATTGCACTGTTTACTTTATGGCAGTTCCAGAAAGCTTTGTGCTATATTTAGCATAAAAAATTTCTTGAGGATCAATATCTCGCTTTGAAACAGCATTGCAAACAAGGGTGCTTGACACATGATTTTTAATTTTGAAATAATTTGTTTATATTAGAAGAAAAAACATTGAAGTAATTAAAATATGAATTAAAATGAAAATGTTCTATAATGTAGATTGCATAGGTGACTCTTCTGGGTTTTGTCCTGACTGCTTGACCAACCCAAACATATGAAGTAAATGTAAGCTTTCACGCCTGGCTTGCTGATTTGATTGATCAGAGGGTCATTAGAATGTGTGATATTTACACATATAAGAGGTAAATTCAGATGAACTGAATCTGGTAGTCTGAAAAGATAATACCTTACTCTGGATTGACAAGTATTTAAACAATATCCATCAAGATCCCCATTTTTGTGTAATTGTTAATTTTCAGAGTTCTTCTAATCTATAACAACTTGCTCATCACAATACAGTTGTGATACAGAATTTCAGTGACAACCATTAGTAGAATTTGAACATGTCTATGGATTTAGCATGGACAATCGTAATTAAGAGTCACCGCAGTCATGTGAACTTGATTCAATTCCAACATCACTGCTGCTTGAGTGCTTAGACCCAATATTGCCTTCACTAACTGCTGTTATTCATACCTCTCTCTCATCCGTGGAATTCCCATAATTTTTCAAAATTGCCATTGTAAAGCCGCTGCTGAAGAAACCAACACTCGACTATAATGTTTTAAAGAAGTGCAGCCCAGTTTCTAATCTCCTGTTCATATAAATAAAATCTTAGAAAAAGTTGTTCTAACCCAACGTGTATCTCATCTGAATTCAAACAGTCTTTTTAGTAATGTAGAGTCTGCATATCATCCTTGCCACAGTACTGAAATTACTCTTTTGAAAGTACTTAATGACATTCTCTCGGATAGCGGAAAGATTACAGTTCTTCATCCTCCTTGATTTGTCTGCAGCATTTGACACAATATACCATGATACATTACTTCACCATAGAATTTATTTGGCATTCAGAATACAGCTTTACTGTGGATCGAGTCCTGCTTAGTCAACATGACACAAATTTGATCTGCAAATGGAATACACTTCAGCTCAGTTGTGGTGTTCAACATCGTTCTGTTCTTGGACCTGTTCTCTTCATTCTATACACTGAGCTTCTGTCAGGTCTCATTAAAACACTTGTGTGTTCATTATTACTTTCAAGACGACCGTTGTAACTCAATTCTATCTGGTTCATCTCACTGTCTACTCCAGAAACTTCAAAGAGTTCAAAACACAGCTGCTCGGATCATCCTTAGAGTACCACGATCAGAGCACACCTCCCAGCTGCTCTGTACCCTACACTGGCTAGCCATTCGATCCAGATTCAAACACATAATTTTTTCTCTGTGCTACATTTCACTGACAGACTTCAGTCCAGCATACCTATCTGGCCTCACCCATGTCTACACACCAGCAAGATACTTATGCTCTTCTTCTGACAATCATATACTCATTATTTCCACTATGAAAATGAATTCATATGGACAGTTTTCTTTTGCATGCTAGATTCCAGCAACGTGTAACAAATTGTCCATTGAAATTATATACTAAGACAGTGATCCCATTCAAGAATGCTCTTAAAAATCACCATTTTAAACTGCAAGAACAAGCTTAAAGACCGAATAATGTTTCCTACCAAGAATATTTTCAGGTTTTTTTATGTTTTCTAATTTCATTATGTTTATTTAGTTTTTTTAGTCACTTCATTATATATATATATTGTAAAGTGATTAGAGCTTCTACAGATTAGGCACTATAGAAAATCCTATTTTTATTATTATTATTATTATTATTATTATTATTATTATTATTATTATTATTATTATTATCATCACTGATTGCATATAACATCTGCATTGGGGACCTACTGTTCATTTGATAACCTATGGATCCATACATGCCAACCATTACGCTTTTGGCGTAATCATTACGCTTTTTCCCACTAAATTCCGCGTTACGCGTTAACGTTTATAGATTACGCTTTTTCGATATATCCATCTTGCAAAAAAAAAAAAAAAATTTTTTCGTTTTTATTAGCATTACTATTTTTTTTACATACTGTTTTATTTTTAATTAAAAATTACCCCGCTTCTACATAACTACGATATACGAGTATACTTGTCCGTGGACTTTCCTAATATTCATGTTCTATTTATAGCAACTATCATGTTACTAAGATACTTTCAAACTTTCGACCTCATATTCTATTTATAGCGGCTTAGTGAGGAGAGAACAGACTGGTTTCTATTTTGTTTAAATCATTATGCACATACTCTTTGTTCTAATTTTTTATAGTGCAGAACCAGTCTAAAAGTTTTTTTGCGCTAAAAGGTATTAAAAAATTCTCAATGCGTTTATGAGTGCAAAAAATATCTCTTAAATAATTTCACAGATGGGTTAGAAAAAGTCAATAATAAACAAAGCAAAATGTAATCAATCCTCCAAACACGACGAGGGCATCATCACGTGACGTCTAATCGTTGGCGCTAAATGGCTTCAGATATTAAGATGGATTCTAGTCTTTGTGTATATTAGAGCACATTTTTTTCCCCAAGAATTTCGCAGATGGATCAGAAAAAAGCAAAACAACGAGTCCTCCAAAGATTCAAAGATGAATATATGAATGGCATAATACAGCGTTCCATTCTAGGACAGCATCATGCTCATTGCAGACTGCGGAAACGATTTTAGCATTGGTCATGGTGGTAAATTTGATGTGGAAAAACACATGAAAACAAGGAAACACATCGAATTAGCTCGCCTTACAAACTCTAATACTAAGGTAACTTCTTATTTACAGCAGAGCTCAAGTGCAGACTTGAATACTATAAATGCTGAGGTGTTATTTACCGAGTTTTTAATAGAACACGGACTACCCTTAGCGGTAGCAGACCACGTTGGTCCCTTGTTCAAGCGGATGTTTCCTGATTCGAAAATTGCGGAAAAATATGCTTGTGCAAGAACAAAATCATCTCACATTGTTCGGTGCCTAGCAGAAGATACTTCACTTAAAATTGCAGAAGCAATGAAAATTGGGCCATTTAGTATTGCCACAGACGGGAGTTGTGATTATGATGATAAAAAGTTGTACCCAGTATGTGTTAGATACTTTGACAGTGAAAAAGGTAAAGTCATGAGTGTTCTTCTTTCTTTACCAGAATTAACAGTAGATTCCACTGGACAAAACATTTTTGATTTGCTTGACAATGTTTTGAAGAAACATGACATAAGTTGGCAGAACTGTATGGGGTTTGCAGCCGATAATGCATCAGTGATGACTGGAATTCATAAAGGAGTTGCATTCTATATTTTGAAAATGTCTCCATCAGTGTTCATAACAGGTTGCCCCTGTCATTTGATGCACCTTGCTGCTGGTAAGGCTGCTGATAAATTAGAAGTAGATATTGGCCATTTATTAATAGATATCTACTATTATTTGAAGAAAAGTAGTAAAAGGAAACAGGCTCTAAAGTTGTTACAAGATCAGTTTGATCTTGAAGACTATAAAGTTATAAAGCATGTGTGTACAAGATGGTTATCCCTCGGCAAATGTGTTATCCGTTTACTTGAGCTTTGGGATGCACTACAAGCATTCTTTCAAACTGAAAGTGAATCTGCACAGAGAAAACATGGTGGAAAAGTGAAGAAGAGTGGTACAAAAGCAGAATCTGTTATTGCAAGTCAGAAGAGAACAAGAGATGAAAGTATAGACAGACATACTAACAATAAAGAGATTGGTGTAGCAGAAAGAGAGAAATTTAAATCCATGGAATTTTTATTTGAGAGGCCTCTATCTATCCAGCTAGAGGGCCTCCAGGCTCAGACCATGACTGTGAAAGATAAATCTTTTGACATAAAATTTCATCAGCCATCTGGATCAGGTTCTTCAGAGTATAAATCTGTTAAAAAGCGTACTGGATCTTCTCATACTACCAAGGGCAAAACTAGCATGTGCGATGGTTTACAAAAAGCTTAATGATCCAGTTACAAAACTGTACTGCTTGTTTATGAAGAGTCATTCCATTGTTTGATGCAGCAAATGTTGTCTTGCAGAAAGAAGAACCATGCATTCATATTATGCACAAGATTCTGTCAAACCAGTTGTCAGATTTGCTAATAAGGTTTATTAAGCCAGAAATCATCGCATCAGCCAAACTTTTAACTGATATTGACTTTCATGACCATGCAAACCAGAAAGATAATGAAGATCTAGCTATTGGTGCAGAAGCAAGAGAATTCATAGAACACAATTCTACTCTTCCTGTGAAGATGTTCTATGATAATGTTAGAGATTATTATGCTACAGCCTGTGATTACATGCTCCATAAATTCCCATATGGAGATGAACTGCTTTTAAATGCTTCAGTTGCTTATGTAAATGAGAGACAGTCAAAAAGCTTCAAAAGTGTTAGATTCTTTGTCAAGAGATATCCCTTTCTATTGCCACCCTTGTCTAACTTGGATCATCAGGAAGAAGAATTCCTGAAGTATGAAGTTGGGATTTTACCTGACAATATACTTAATGCAGATAGAGTTGATGTGCAATGGCACCTTATTTCCCAGCTAAAAGACTCTATCACAGGAAGAAATAAATTTCCTCTTCTTTGTCAGGTTATGAAAGGAATATTGGTTCTTTACCATTCTAATGCTGACTGTGAGAGATTGTTCAGTGTTGTTAACAAAAATGAAACTGAATTCAGGTCCAGGCTAAGTAACCCGGTACTGAGTGCTCTACTGGTATGCAAAACATTCATGGCCTCAGCTGGTACAAAATGTTTTGAAATGCAACATGATAATCTGTTGCTTTCTAAAGCTAAAAGTGCTACATATGAACACTTGAACCATTAATGAATGATAAAAGATGAGAAAAGCAAATAAATCATTGTTAATTGTAATTGTAGTATGTTATATTAGGATTACTCTTTTTCTGCTTGGATTCCTCTTTTTGACCACTTGAATTACACTTTTTCCTCGTCAGGGGTTGGCATGTATGTGGATCAAGCTTTCTTTTGAGGGAGAGAAAGCAATTCAGTGCTGTGAACATGCGTTTTTTAAATTAAATTTTTTCAGGGTACTCGGATGAACGTGGCCCCTGTGATTGGTCAGAGCAAAGGTTTGAGAATGTGATAAAGTTGCGCCAGCAAGCTCTTGAAGCTTCCAGGTCCAAGTGGGCAGATTATCTCTTTGTAAGTATGAAATCTTTATGCAGCATGTTCCAGATCTGGGGAGGATTAGGGGGTTTCAATTTCGGTATTTTCAAAGACCAGATACGAAAACATGCCAGTCCAACATAAGTTGTTTCTCAGGGTTTTCTGGTTGCTTCCACTACCAAGACATATTAAACTAATTATTAATTCTTTAAATTTATTTGATAGATTGAGACTTGTGGATTTTTTTCTATGGCTGAAATAACGGAGCCCGGGGTCCTTTCAGTCACTTTGCAATGATTTTGCCATAGCATACATAACACCATTATAACTTAAGGTACTGTAGTCTTTCTTAAGAGTGTATTACAGCTTCAAATAGCATAGGTCCACTTTGACATTCCATAATATGCTTTCAAGTGTGGATAATTGAATTTAATACATGTATTAAATGCAGCAGACAATATAGATTGAGATCTATGGGTGCATTATACTATGTTTTATGTAGTTGGGCTTGACTTTTAAGCAAGTTTAGTCAGTATTGCTGTATATACCAACTGAAAAATTGAAGGATGACATGATGCAGATAGGGATTTTTCTACGTTGACTGTGGCATTGGCCCATCATTTTGGTAAAACATTACACTTATTGAAACAAAACGTTTAATCAATCTTTTCTGTATCTTTTCATTTTTATTATTTTAGATGCTGGACGCAGATGTTATGTTACAGAATGATGATGTTTTGAATATTTTAATAGAGCAGAAAAAGTAAGTATAATTTGTACTCAATTGATAGACCAATGTTGATGAATTCATGGAACATAAATTTCACATGTGTTTAATAATAATTCCAGAGGGTGACATGTCTGTGGGGAAACTGTACAGTACAACAGATTGTAAACAGCCATCTTGATTAATCAGAAGTTTTGTACATGAAGTTGAAACCTATGCTTGTATTAAAATATATGCACTATTCTTCATCAGATACAAACTCACTTCATTCTAACTTTAAATTAGTTTTTTTATGATGTCAGTAGCACTATTGAATTATATTGTGTAGTTGTCTTTGTAATTGTTGTATTGAATTATATTGTGTAGTTGTCATTGTAGTTGTTGTATTGAATTATATTGTGTAGTTGTCATTGTAATTGTTGTATTGAATTATATTGTGTAGTTGTCACTGTAATTGTTGTATTGAATTATATTGTGTAGTTGTCATTGTAATTGTTGTATTACATGTTAAGAAATGTGCCTTAACTATATTTAGGTTACTGTCTCAAAAAGCACTATTGCTTGTACATAGGTCAAAATTGAGATATGAAAATGCTTTATTGGATGTATGTTTATGTGTGTTAGACCACCGCATCCAAACTAAATCATTGTAATTAACTTTTCATGCTAATGTGGTAAAACGTTTGTTTGCTGATTTTCTCCTTACATTTATTCAGCATTTTACGTTTGTACTGATTGAATTGTTTAATCTAATTGTAAGCAAGTAATTAAATTTTTCAGAAAATAATGTTACAAAATATCATAGTTCGTATAATGTCCAGAAAGTTTTGCTTTAATTAATTACATGTATGCATTTATTTAAGAACAAGGCTTTGATATTTGTTTTTACTGTAATGGTCATCACTAAAAACATATAATATTAAAATATTGCATCCTTTCCCAGAATTAATTTTCATGTCAGTGCACTTTATTTGTATACTTGCATATAACTATGGTCTAACTGCAAACAATATAAAAACTCTAATCTGCCTTCATATAATGTCGCAGATGATCAGGGTTTGTGTTGTTTGTTTTATTGATTAGCCCTAACAATCTGCATAGGCCCAAAATCACCGTCCTTTTATGTCATGGTAGATCAGATTCTTTGTGTTTTGATCCAACTTGCATTTGTGTAAGTATCGTACATTCTAGCCCCTAATATTGCTTCATTTTTAACCTCAACTGTATGCCATTAAACACGTATGATAAAAAGGTTAATTAAGATTTGCATTTGGATATACCTTTGCATTTTTCACATAATTTGCTTTTTAAGTACTTTGATGCTTTAAAATGTGCAGTATGGGAAATGTTTGGTTCGTTAATATTTGTGTTTGGATGTACCTCTGCTGTCTTCGCATAGTTTGCTTTTTGAGTACATTTGTTGATTGTTGTGTTGATTGGGAAATATTGGTTTAGACAATTGAATGTGCATTTCTTGGATGGTAACATCAAAATCATTCATTATACTTTACATAATATAGGCCAATAGTGATAGTATGACACAGTTGTTAACATTAACAGAAAGTTTAAATGGATGATTTACATTAAGACATAAATTTGCTAAAGATTACAAGTGTTCATGCTTACTTTGCAATGACTATCCTAATTTCACATTTAATATAATGTAAATATTATATTTTGGATAAGAAGTTTTTTCATTTTTGAACAGATTTTTACAACCACATAATTTTACATCCAGTCTCTCCCAAAGTTCAGAGAGCAGTGATACACTTCAGTAAAAAGTGGTGTTATATCAGTGACATGGTAAGGTGATAGCATAATTTTCAGCTGCGTATTAAGCATTGATGTTACAAAAGCAAATAACCCTGAAGGCGATTTCGCTTATTGCAAGTTTAGTTTTAGCAGCAACATATCAATGGAATAATTGACACCTGTAGTAATAAAAATACAAACACCAATGTACAATTCACAAATACAGGATGGTTATCCAATATTTTTTAAAAATGTTGGTTAATTATTGTAAATGTAATTTTTATTAGTGTTAGGTTATGACAGTGCAAAAAAAAAACCCTATTAAAATAGCTTCAACATTTCAGAAAGTTTATCATGAATTATGCCACAGCAGAGCTTGAAATTTAGCCAATCAAAAAGTACATTAGATTCAGACTAGGTAGCAGTTTCAAGATTGACCAATCAAAATGTTCATTTGGTTCAGACTTGGTATTTGTTTCAGGTTTGACCAATCAAAAAGTGCATTAGGTTAATAAGACTTTTAACCTTTCCAAACCTGGTATAACTTATGTTCATAAAATAAACCAATACACAAAATAATCATTTGAAAAACTAATAAACTTACCAAAAATGTTCAACTTCAATAATTTTACAATATTGTCACATTTATTTGTTTTCTTATAAACTGTCCAGTTGACATAGTTCAAAAAAAAAAGGCAATTCAAGTTTAAGGCTTCTCAGTAGGATAAGACATTTTCTCCCAGAAAGGCACATAAAACTTTTTTATAACAGTTACATATAACCTTATTTAGACTACTGTAATACAGTATGGGGTTATTCAAATGATAAACAAAGCAAAGCTGGCACATCTTCAGAAAAGAACATCTGGGCTAATGTCAATCCAGAAAGAAAGCAAATAATATTTAGCTGGTAAGTTAAAAAAAAATTACCTATTAAAGACTGAATCAGTTTGAGGACAGGATATCCAGTAATAGTGCTCCTGAATATTTACAATCACTATTCCAGTATAGGCTACCTGAAAATACTCTCCACCTGCGATTCATGTGTACGAAACAGTATAAAAATTCCCAAACCAAATAATGCATTATTTTTAAAAAGTTTCCAATACTCCTGAACTTTGCTCTGGAATAGTATTCCAGTTGAGATTAGAAATGCACACTCCATCTTCCAAACCCAATATATGTATGTCTAGTGACTTTAAAGATGCCACTACAATAAATAAATTACTTTGTATGAGGGCCTCATGCTTGATAAGATTAGCAGTTGTGTTTCCCTCATTAAATAAAAGTCATTATTATTAGCAGTTTCAGGTTTGACCAATCACAAAGTGCATTCATTTCAGATTAGTTTTACAATTTCACAGCAAACACTGATGTAATACTCATGATGTATCCATTTCAAGTCTTGCTCGCTTGTGAGCAGAATATTATATTTGTAACACATTCACTTTAAACCTTTATGGAGCCAGTTAGATCTCCAGTTGACATGCTACAAAGAGTGAGATATCACTCTTTTAAGGTTATTGCTTTTTATTAGTTTTTTTAGTTTAATTTTTGAGAAATTACTTTACAGTCGATATTCAGTAGATTAAATGTAATGTTTAAACTGCCGCACATTTACAGGCAGCATCAGCCTTGCTCGCATTATAAATATTGTCGTTATACAGAAATATATCATTTTTCATTAATCATTGCAGTATTTCTACCTGGTAATTACAGTGTAAAGTGTGTGTGTGTTACATATAATGTAAATGTGTGTGTATTAATTAAAATCAGAATGAAATTGATGTTGCGTTAATTTGCAGGCCAATAGTTGCCCCGATGCTCAATGCCAGTATAGGAGAAACCTATTCTAATTTTTGGGGAGGTGTTGATGAGGAGGTAAGTCCCAGCGCTCAATGCCAGTATCAGATAAAAAAAACCTATTCTGAATTTTGGGGGAGGTGTTGTGAGGAGGTAAGTCACATGCTCAGTGCAAGCATCAGATAAACCTATTCTAATTTATTGAGAAAAAGTGTTGTGATGACGTAAATACCAATGTTCAGTGCCAGTATCTGCGACACCTATTCTGATTTGGGAGTGTGTGTGTGTGTGTGTGTGTGTGTGTGTGTGTGTGTGTGTGTGTGAGGTAAGTCCACATGCTCAATGCCAGAAACCATTCCAATTTCAGAGGATGTGTTGATGAAATAAGTCCCAGTAATCGTTGTCAGTATGGGAGAAATCCATTGACCTATTTATGTCATCTGATTGTTAAATTTCCATGCCCTGGGTGAAAATCTTCAACATCTGTTCTAGTGCCCATGTCCCAATGAAAAACATTTCTAGATCATTTAATAATTCATTAATTCATCCAAATCATTCATAATTCGGTAGTTATATCCATAGTTTCTGATTTGTTAATTTAATATTGTACTCGCTTCCCCATCTTCACTCTCCAGACATACAAAAATAAATTCCTATTCTTAGTATAGGACATATAACTCTAATATAGTAAGTAGCACGTTACTTGATTGACGGGACCCCTAGTGGCCAAGTTGTCTAAAGCGCTCACCATTAAGGATTACTGCCATCCACCATTTATACTGGCTGCCATGTGGAGTCTGTCTTGTGCTGAAAAATGGTGTTCAACCCTATAACAACAATAACAACTTAATTGACTTAAATGTGCCCAAGGTCGAGAGTTTGCGAGTGTTCTGTTGTGTTCACCATTACGGATCACTGCCATCTCACCTCTATATGGGTTTGAGTCATTCTCCTGGGCATGTGAGAAAGCTAGTCATCAGCTTCCCATGGGATTATCATTATTCCATGTTCATTCTCCACCAGTTATACTGGCTGCCATGTATAGCTTATATTGTGCTGCAAATAGTATTAAATCCCATAACAACTTTAAAAATGCCTCTTATTAGAGTAGCAGGAGATCATATTTCATAACCTTTAGTAGCTAAAGTTTAGACAGAAAATTAGTTCAGCTTTTGTCCATTCAGTATCTACATTGAATTGATTTCTTGTATTTTCAGGGATATTACAAACGGGTGCCTGAATATTTTGACATTGTTGGTAGAAAAAATTCCAGCTGTTTTGTGGTTCCAATGGTCCACTCGGCAATATTAATTGATATGCGACTCCGAGATTCACAAAAATTGTCATACATTCCATCTCCCTACTACCATGGGCCAAAAGATGACATTATTATTTTTGGCAACAATGCTCGGTCACAAGGTTTGTATATTTTCAAGTACAGGTTAAAAATAGAATAAAATGTGCATGCACATGACAAGCAAAAATAAGAAATTTAAATGAGAAAAAAATGTATATCTAAACAATGTACATGCACATGCTAAACAAATATAAGAAATTAAAATGAAAAAAAGTAAATATTTAAAAAAGTCATAATTCATAGTGGTTTACATTGCTCAGTTTTATTTTTTCCTTTGTACAAGTATGGGTTCACTGCTCTTTTGACTCGGTTCTTCATGAGCTGTACAAATGATGCACATTTTATTGAGAAATATCCCCAAAAGATGAACATGCACAATTATTTTGAGATTTGCAACCAGGGTTTTTGTCTCATGAAGAAAGGGTGAAAATTAATTGAAATAAATTGAATTGCTATATTAACACAAAATTTACCCAGTGAAATGAGTTTCATTGGCACATGTATTTTAATGAGTTGCAGCGGTGTATTGATGAGATTTTTCAAATGTGATAAATACTTAGACAGTCTATTTATGCTTGCATGAGTGACATTTTGATTTGGCACTGTCTCTTCATCCATTTGTCCTTTCTTGCAAGGTTTTTAACAATACTGCACAAAATCTAGTCGCTGTACACCTATTTGTGTAGCGTTTTATATATGTATATAGATGAACCTTAGCTAAATGTTCACATATTTATGAACTTTTTGTAATTTGACATATGATAAAACTTTGATTGCAAGAAAACGCTTAAGGTAGGCACATTTTTTAGGTAGATTTGTGTCCACATGTTTGTGACTTGATCAGACTTGTTCATGTGAGTTTATTATATGACCATGCATTGTATGTTAGCTGTCCATAAGATTATTTGTTCTAATTCATATTTAGTGCAGAACCAGTCTAAAGGTATTTGGCAATAAAAGGTATATTTTATTTTAGTTGATGCATATAAGCAAAAATATCTCCTTTCAAAAATTTCATAGATGGATCAGAAAACAGCAAAAAAATATGAAGACACTAATGCAGCATCACATCACATCTGTTTCAGGCTGTGTGGAAAGAATTTTTATATTTGGCGCTAAAAATCTTAAGATGGATTCTAGTCAATGTGTGTAAAGCTAAAAGTGCTACATATGAAAACTTGAAACAGTAAAGGGATGTTTAAAGATGTGAAGGGCAAATAAATCGTGGTTTATTGAAATTTTAGCATGTTATATGTGGATTACGTTTTTCTGCCAGGATTCCACTTTTAGACCACTTGGATTATGCCTTTTCCTCGTCAGAGGTTGGCATGTATGGAGATAATGTGATTTTCCATTTGAGACTACATGATCACCGATTATGCCTAATATTGACTTACCTGTTATTTAATTAACTGTTTTTGGCCCTGATAACTTTGCGTCTCGTCTTTTTTAAATCTTCTCACTGATGATAACATCAATAATCCATCCGATTGAGATATTTTCCAAAGCAAGATGAGAATGTAATATTATTATTGCTTTGTGGTTAAACTAGCAGCTTTATTCCATGCTGCCACCCATTGGTTTAAGGGGTACATAACTGGCTATGATCTCCCCTTGTTAAGATAAGTTGTACTCCTTTTCTTATTCTGGTGCTTATTATCACATTAGTTGACAAATTCAGTCACTAATATAACGAAATTTAAAAAAAATTAATCAGTTTATAAATTTAACATTTTGACTCCTGTCATATTCCTTGATAATTTTTGTTCCTTGAGGATTACCAGTACTATATAAATATTAGGTGTTTAAATTATTAGTTACTGCATTTTGTCTTTGTCATTTAATCACATATATATTTTAAGTGTTTAGAAATAGACAAATGTCAATGATAAATTATTAATGAAACTTCTAGTAAATATTGAGTGAAAAAAAAGGTGAGTTTTTTTTTAGATGAAGATCTGGAATAGAAAATTCCAGACTGTATTGGTAAATCTGACATATCTTGGTTTAGTAATTATAGCATGTGAACAGTCCTCAAATAAGATTGCAAAAATAAACCCCATCAAAATATTTGACCCTATAACTTCCAAAGAAAGGAAAATACTGAGGTCTAATCATTGACCAATATTATAAGTAAATGGAAGCAACTAAAAAATTTAGGTCAAGGATTAGACCTCAAGCATTTTCCTTTGATGGTAATGCACAAAATTCCTTTGAATACACAAAACTCCTTTGATGGTAATACACAAAACTCCTAAGGGTAATAAACTAAACAGATAGAAATTGCATGTGAATGGAAAACACTAAAATAATTCTTCCAATAATGTCTAAACTCTTAATATAAATTATCGAATGACATATAAAGATATGATAATTTAAAGAAATACATGTATTATTAAGTTTATTTAGAACATGGGCCATAAATTGCAGTATCTCTGAGTTATCTCCCATATAATCTGATGTAAATTAATATCAATGAGATTTCCCAACATCATCAGGATTCTCAGTACTTTGATATTCTCTGCTGTTCAAGCCCTCTGAAAGGTAATGGGTGTTAAGAATACACGTTAGGATCACTGCCATCTCACCACTGTCTGCGTGGGTTCGAGTCTCACATTTGGCCAATGTGGGTATGTGAGAAAGCTTGCTAGTAGCTTCTCGTTGGTCAGGGGTTTTCCTGGCTTCTTCCTCCACCATTAATACTGGCCACCATGTATATCCTATATTGTGCTGAAAAATGGTGTTAAACCCTACAACAGCAACATAAGAATACATGTCTTGCCTATTTATAGCATGACCACTATGGAATTCTTTTTTTTTGCAGGTGTAAATATGTACATTTTGAACACTGCCTACTTTGGGAGAATGATGGTTCCATTAGACTGGTACCATAACCTGTTTACAGAAAGAGAACAGTTTGTCTATATGAAAAACGAAGCCATAGGTGGGTACCGTCCTATTGTCATATACAGTACTTTAATGTATTTATTCACTAGTTTTACATTTTAATTTTATTATGGTATAGTACCTTAATAAATTCCATCAAAAGAAAGAGAAATATAATAGGTAGGTGCCTGCATATTGTAAATGCAAGGTGCTAAACGTCATTTTCACAAAAATCCATGTAGATTTGAGTGCTAAGATTACATTTTAGTTGCACAAAAATTGGTAATATTGTTCCAGTATCAAATGAATTTATTCTCAAATGGGAGGAATATAGTAGTTATTGGCATGACTTTTTTGGGTGGTCAGGTTAAGCCTTATATGTTGTACAGTTATGGGTGCGGTTAGTATAGATTATGAATATATTCATTGTTTGGGGTACTTCATTGGTCCTTTCCCCTCAACCAGTGACCACCTGCTTTTATGGCCAGAATCCCTTTAAAAAACTACACATCAAGAATAACCATCCCTTAGTTCAACCATCAGCCAGCATAATAGTGTAAAAGTTTCACTTTTACCCATCATAAGTAGTCACCTTTTATTTTAATATATGTCCGGAACCAATATTTAATTCATACAGTAAGGTAAATAATCTGCCTATCAAGCTTTTGTTACTGTAAGAAGTACCTGTACTGCTTAGGTTAATATTATATCATTATCTGTAAACGATAACCTTTACAGGAAATTGGGTCAACAATGGTGTGATAGAGCTTTGGGCTTGACACAGCTGTTGAGTGTCTTCTCAGACGAATATTACCGGACGTTAATTGTCAGGATCATAACATGGTCAGCATTTCTTGGGATTAACACAGAGAGAAACTACTCTTAAACAAAACAAAGATAAAGACCGAAAAGTCATATGACAGTACATGTATTACTATATATATATATATATATATATATATATATATATATATATATATATATATATAAACGAGTCATTTTATCTACTCAACAAAAAATATAATTTATTTTTAGTACTGTATAATTAGCAGCATAGGAATATATCGAATATGTTATCATGCAAAGAGAATTATTACTAAATTAAAAGAAGAAAAATCTAAGTTATTCGACTCTATAACAATGGGGTAAAAAAATAAATTATAACAGATAAATATATTCAGCAACAGTGGGAAAATTATTTAAAATTCCTACCATCACTATGGTCTATTGCACTCACTGTTATGGATCACTGCCATCTCACCTCTGTCTGTATGAGTTTAAGTCTAGGATTCAGCCAATGTGGGTTGGTGAGAAAGCTTGCCAGTAGCTTCTCATATGTTTGTGGTTCTTTCTAGCTGCCATGTATAGCCTATCGTGTGCTGAAAAATGGCGTTAAACTCTGCAACAAAAACAACAACCATCACTCCAGACATTCCAAAGTGACATTTACAAAGCAAAACCTTTGCAAAAAGAATCAGTAAGACCCCAATCAAAAAGCAAGTTGAAATTTTTCACAGTGGCATGGCTGCAGACTTTCCCAACTTCCAGAGCATTGGCAAACTTCATCTGCATTAGGTACCAGGTTCAGAAACACAGAGATTTGTTCCTACAGTAAAACCTGTCTTAAGATACCACTGCTATGAGAGACCACCTGTCTTGAGAGACCAGGTTCTCCATGTACAGATTTATTGATTATATAGTGTTATGACCTGTTATGAGAGACCACCTGTACGAGAGACCATTATGTTTTGGCAGAAGGGGTGGTCTTTCAAGACAGGTTCCATCGTACTGTTAAGAGGGTTCATCATAGGCCTCGGAAATGCATACCATTACAAAGCCATATGTCCACAAGATCTGGACCCGGTGTGCCACCATGGGTACACCTTTTTTGTGATCAAAACATTGTCTACTACTACTGTCCTTATGTTACAGATGTAAAGTGTTTGATGGTCGGTAGTGTTACTTATTTTCAAGGTTAAAGTTGCCCTTTGATGGGGAAGAATTTATTTTGATGTTTAAATAATGACAAAAAGACAAAATTTATGCAATTACACAATCTTTATTTAATGATTTATTGATGTGGAAATAGTAATTCAGAAAACATTTGTATTTATTGTAATGAATTCTGGTTGACAATTAGTGTGTACTAAAGTTACATGAAAGAAGATACATAAACAGATACATAAAAAGCGATATTCTGAGGTGCAGCTCATAAAACAGATTCTAGAAACAATTGCTATGAACAAGTTTATATGCGATGCATCAACCCTGCATGATTTTTATACATATGTAGGTGTTATATTCAGTTACAACAACAGCGTGTTTAAATTTAGTTAATCAATTTGGAAAGTTCATCATTCGCTTACCTAAGCTTTCAAATAAATTACATTTTTTTGCCACAACCGGAGTGATATAAATCATTGGCTTATCAAAGTGTAAGCCAAATGAATGATCTCCTCAAGGATAGAGCGATTTATGTCAATCATTTGAAGAAACAATCTGGAAAAACTTTTCTTTTTGTACTTTGTTATTACTTGCAAACAAATGAGAAATGTGTCATGCTGTTTTAAATTTCTTGATTTCATTCTTAGATGCTGACAATCCTGGTGCAGGGGATGGAGTGGATTTCAAAGGTAATAGAAAGTCTAATCCATCATTATTAAGCCCACTTTGACATAAAATCCCTCACTCAGTATATTTAACTTTACCATGAATTAAAATTCTTCACTTGGCGTTTTTAACTAATCCTCATTTTAAACTGCCTGGTTACTCTGAGATATAAAATCTCTAAATCACCTTCATTATGCTGTAATAAAAAAAAAATTAAATCCCTGACTCTGCATATTCAGTCACACATTGATCTAAAATCCCTGGCTGCATATTCAGTCACATGTTGATCTAAAATCCCTGGCTCTGCATATTCAGTCACACATTAATCTAAAATCCCTGGCTCTGCATATTCAGTCACACATTGATCTAAAATCCCTGACTCTGCATATTCAGTACCATATTGATCTAAAATCCCTGACTCTGCATATTCAGTCACATATTGATCTAAAATCCCTGACTTTGCATATTCAGTCACACATTGATCTAAATTTTTTGACTGCATATTCAGTCACACATTGATCTAAAATCCCTGACTCTGCATATTCAGTCACACATTGATCTAAAATCCCTGACTCTGCATATTCAGTCACACATTGATCTAAAATCCCTGACTCTGCATATTCAGTCACACATTAATCTAAAATTCCTGGCTCTGCATATTCAGTCACACGTTGATCTAAAATCCCTGACTCTGCATATTCAGTACCATATTGATCTAAAATCCCTGACTCTGCATATTCAGTCACATATTGATCTAAAATCCCTGACTTTGCATATTCAGTCACACATTGATCTAAATTTTTTGACTGCATATTCAGTCACACATTGATCTAAAATCCCTGACTCTGCATATTCAGTCACACATTGATCTAAAATCCCTGACTCTGCATATTCAGTCACACATTGATCTAAAATCCCTGACTCTGCATATTCAGTCACACATTAATCTAAAATTCCTGGCTCTGCATATTCAGTCACACGTTGATCTAAAATCCCTGACTCTGCATATTAAGTCACACATTAATCTAAAATCCCTGACTCTGCATATTCAGTCACATATTGATCTAAAATCCCTGACTCTGCATATTCAGTACCATATTGATCTAAAATCCCTGACTCTGCATATTCAGTCACACATTAATCTAAAATCCCTGGCTCTGCATATTCAGTCACACGTTGATCTAAAATCCCTGACTCTGCATATTCAGTCACACATTGATCTAAAATCCCTGACTCTGCATATTCAGTCACACATTGATCTAAAATCCCTGACTAGCATATTCAGTCACACATTGATCTAAAATCCCCCGACTCTGCATATTCAGTCACACGTTGATCTAAAATCCCAGACTCTGCATATTCAGTCACACGTTGTGTATTAAAAATCCTTGTATTAGCATAATAACCACACATAGACATAAGAATGATGAGAAGATTATGTGTTTGCTTAACTTTAACAGATTGTGAATAAAGTGATATGAACAAATACATACTTGCCAACCATTACGTTTTTGGCGTAATCATTGCATTTTTATCTCTCTAAATTACACATAACCGTATATGTATCACGCTTTTTTCGATATATCCACATTCCCAAAAAATCAGTTATTTATGTTCTTGTTTTTATTAAAATTAAATTAATCCCACATACCATATTTTAGAAAAAAACAACTTCTATGTAACTACAAAATAAGAGTATGCTTGTCCATGGACTTGCGTGAACTTTGAACTATTAGTTAGAAAGAAACAAATTTCTTGTCTTTTTTTTAAAATTCATCTGTATTCTTTTCAGTAAAATGTCTACCCTTGGAGAGATTATCTAGTTTTGTATAATTTTTATGTACAAATCATTCGTTTTTCAGTGGAAGGAGCTGGCTACAGAAAATCTCCCCATATGTCTGTTAAACCACTACCTGCTGATAAAATGGACTTTGATGAGGTAAGACTTTTTTCTCAGGTAAAATTGTATTAGTTTCCAAATTCTGACTGAAAGATTAAAATTTATAATTAAGTTTCATTAATTTTTTTGGGTTCTTTACTTTCTGTAGCTTTAGTAAACCAAGCGGCATCTAACATTAGCTCAGATTTTTTGTCCATGACAATTTTAATGTCTATTGATGGGTCAGTGGAATTTATTTTTGCTATTCCATTCCAGTGAATTATCAAGAATATTTATCGTAGAACATAGGGTAATGCAATGCTTAGCATAAAAATATAGTTGGTTACAAGTAAGTGTTGTACAGTTTGTTTGATACAAGTTATTTACAGGATTCTTCTTTGGCAGGTATACTTGATTAACCTTGTTCGAAGACAAGAGCGCAGGAAAAGGATGCTATTAAATTTTGAGGAGCTTCAGATAATGGTGAAAATCATTGATGCTGTTGATGGAAAGTAAGTAACAATGCGCTAGATTCAATTTATTATGAGCAGTTTTATTTCTTTTTAGCATCTGTAACAAATTTTTTTAATATGTTCTTGTTCTTTACAGATGGCTTAGATTTGATTGGGATTTTACATTTGTTGTTTTTAGCAATCAGGAAACCCTGGAAAACTTTATGCAAAGAAAGGAAAGAATTATCAAAATTTATTTGAAGTGTATTTAGTCAGAAGTCATTCAATATAGAAGTATTGGGCACACAAAATATATTGAATAAATGAGTTTGTGGAGTTGCATGAACTAATATTTGGGTTGCATGTAGTTTACATTCTTAAGATTCTCTTGTATATATTTTCGTAAAGAAATAATTTTATTTCTTTCAAAGAATTTTTTGATGGGGTTTGGGGTTAGTGTAGAAGATCTAAAATGACACTTTTCAGATTAAGCAATCTATATGAAAAAGAGTTTTTGATTTGATGTGGTAGTCGAAAACAAATTTTCAAATTTAAATGTTGAATTTTTTCATGTCTACCAACAGACAGAGCATATTTTTCTGTCAATCCATATGTTTATCTGTTTCTGATTTCATTTCCACACAATAACCCAATTTGTCCACTATCAAGTTGCCAAACGTTGTGGATCGCTTTGAGTTGGACTTAGGAAGAAACCTATTAATTTTAAAATCATAAGTTGAAAGGTCAGTGTTAATGACTGGAAGAAAAAAATAGCCTCTACATAATAACACAATTTGTCACTCATCTACGGTTACCAGTCTGCATGTATGACTTGCAATATGGTGAAAGTAAGAACCCTATTTTTGGGGGGTTAAAAGTTTAAAGGTCAAGCTCACTGTGACTGGAAGAATATTGTTTATGCACAATAACTCATTTGCAATCTACAGTTACCAGGATTTGACGCCGACCGAAACTAAATTTCTGGTTTCGGACGAAAACGAAACCAGACCGAAAGTTAAAAATTGACTTTCGGCCGAAACCGAAAGATAAACCTAAGTTGCCGAACACAAGATTTATTAAATAGGCCTGTGTCATGATGCAGTTCCACACTAATTCAAAACGAATACAGAAGTAATCATTCAGAGCCTGCATTAAGGGAACTTCGCTAAGTGTCAAATTGCCTAGCGCCGACTGACCGGCCGACAAACAGAGTAATAGACGCAGCACTAGCGTTGCATTCTGAAAGTTAAAACAATCTTCGGATGATGACCGAAAGTCAATATCAGTTTCGGCCGAAACTGAAAGCTTACTTTTTGGCTTCGGCCGAAACTATGCCGAAAGTGGTCATTTGCCAACTTTCGGCACCGAAACCTAATTTCGGTCGGCCTCTAACCAGGATATTGTGTACTGAAGGGAATGGAAGAACCCTATCAGTTTTCAGACCAGAATATTGAGTCATGGTCTTGATGACTGAAGGAAAAAACTTCTTTGCATAATAACTTGAACTTACACTTGCTTTAGGGAACAAATGGGCAGTTTTAAGGCCTAAAACTTGTCTATAGAGGACATTAATGGGATCATATAGAATTCTGTCTATAAAAAAAACACGACCAAACAATGTCCTTTATGAAAAGGTATCTCATATAACAAGGTATTATTGATCATAAATAACAGGAATGGACCCATAAAAGTCACTATGTTTTCTGAGGTCTCTGACAATACAGGTCTTCTATATACAGGTGAGGGTGTTAAAAATTGACAATTAAAATATTTTCTTTTCTTTTTTTTTCTTTTTTCTTACAGACAGTTAAATGACAGCTACATTAAAGAGAAAGGAATTGAAATGTTACCTGGCTTCGCCGATCCATATCATGGCAGGTTTATAATTACCTTTTTTTTTTCATGAGGAAGAGTGCATATCTGAAGATAACATAAACCAACGCAGTACCTCTTCATTGTTATGATCTCTCTTAGAGCCATATTATACCATTTTATGGTAAAATTGCCTTATACTGAATCAAGTTTCATATGTATGTATATATATATATATATAGAATATATGTATAGTATGTACGCTGTATCAATGATATACCACGAGATGTATAAATTTTTCATTAAAAGGAAACGAGGCTTGCCCGAGTTTCCTTTTAATGAAAAATTTATACAACGAGTGGTATATCAATGATACAGCGTACATACTATACATATATTTTATTTATATCACATACAAATACAAATATTTGCAAGTTGGAGTTACGATGTGCTCCTGATATATTGCCCGAGTAAATGACCTCCTCACAACCAAGTGGCTGTCTGCTACAAAATCTAGTTCTACGATTTTTCTTGTTATTCACAATCACATATTCAAATTGATAAGTTGATTGTTTTCTTTTTCATTTTCTTTTTTTATTCACATTTATTAAATCAATATAAGACACACGCATTATTTAAACATAAAATATGTTGTTGTGTTGGGTTTTTTTTAATGAAGAAAGTAGTGCACTGCAAAGACGGTGATCTTATTATAGACTATGCATGTACTGTCATTGACCTACTGTCGTATGGAAATTCGCGTGGAATATAAACGAATTAGAATCACGAACCAACAAGAGGTAATTAAAATATTTTAATATATTGACAGTTCAACTAAGTCATCATTTTGATTTAATTAGCGATTCTACAGACTAAACATCTCTCTCTCTCTCTCTCTCTCTCTCTCTCTCTCTCTCTCTCTCTCTTTCTCTCTCTCTCTACGTCTTGACTAACATTGCCATCATTCATAGGTCCAGAGACATCGTCGTATGACACAAGCAAAAATCCACAACGCTTGTATTTTCGTGCATTTTTGCTCCAGAGAGGGAGGGGGGCTGGCGACCATTTGGACAGTTTTATATTTAATTATTAATACTCGCTTAAAACGGGTTTCAGAAACAACAACAAAGGCTTAAAACACAATACAGTATGTGCGCATCGTAACCGACAAATTTAACATGTAGGCCTTGTGTGTCGTCTGACGATTGCAATTATGTATCATTGATATTATGAATAGTATAGATAAATCCCAAGGAAAGCGTAAACATAGGTTTACGAGGAAACAGAGTACTGGTACAAATTCAGCTTTAATGTTTTCGTCCAGCGCAATATATTTCTCTCTCACTCCAGATTTGTGCTTATTTTGCATGAGAGGGGGAGAGGAAAAAGACAGGATTCCGATGAAATTGTGTACCATTTTAATATTTAGAAAACAGGGACTATTAATATTTGTGTCGTTAATTTCATGTCATTTATGATTAATGAATGAGTAGAAATTCTTCATAGAGCTATAAGCCTACGGTAGAAAGAATGTTTATATATTCGTATTATTGCGCTATGGGCGGATCACTATTTGATATACCAATAGTATTGGTATATAGATTTGCTTTATACCAACACTTTAAATGCCATGTTATTTTTAAGGTATGTGGTATAAATATATATATATATATATATATATATATATATATATATATATATATATATATATATATATATATATATATATATATATATATATATATATATATATATATATATTACCAGTAAATGAATTGGATCTATCATCATTCTTACCTGTTGATGGGAATGGTGTTATCATTTATCGTGAAAGGCCTTATTGCCAAGCAGCGCGGTGTATATGACACTCAATCTGCCCTACCCTATTAAGGACCCCTTTCTAATGATATGAATTTATCTTATAACTTCAGTATTTTACTGCATGTTTATGTTTATCTTTTCACATTGACACAAGTATTACTTATTCTTAATCTTGATCAGCTAATTGAAGAATGCCTACAAAACAATATTTTTTCAGATCCTTTTTTTACATTACTTATTAAGAGCAACTATGGCTGTAAGATTCATCAGTTTTTCTTTTTATCTGACTTGTAATATACATTATTATATTCCTTGTAATCTGCATTTGTTTTCCAAGCTTATTGTCTTTTTTTGAAAAAGTTGTACACAGATTTGATTACTATAAGAAAGCTTTAATGATTCAGAAATATAATTAGTGTAATATAAATTTTCATACAAGTCACTTACCAAGGTGTGTATTGTCTTCTCAATAGATCATATACCTCATACTTGTATATAATGGTACCTTATTGTATTCATTTGATCATATTCATGTCAGTGAAACCTGTCTTTTGCTTTGTATCATTTTTATTACACACTGAAAGGTATAAAAAGAATATTAGGTATGATCATTAAAGTACAATTGACTCTTAGTGCCTTTTTTTTAAAAGCCATTATTTTATTTTTTATAAGAAATTATACTTAACTAAATACTTAGGAATGTTGCAGACCATCGAGGTAATGATACACTTATTTGGTAATTGAGATAGCTCTTTGTTTTCATGAGCAAACCCCAGCCTAAATTTCACCATCAACTTAAGTCCAACAATATTGGCCAGTCAGATGTCTTGAATCTAATTTAACATTTATGTTGATGAAATTAAGTCGTACAATTTTACTTGTTTCTGGCTAAATTCAAAATAATTTGTATTATTTTTCAGAGGTTTCGGATAATAAAATTCAAAAAGAATTTTTTTTTGTAGGCCATTGAAAATGGGAGAAATTGGATGTTTTCTCAGCCATTATATCATTTGGGAAGATGTAAGTACTAATGCGATCAAGAAACAAAGATGTTAATTAATAAATTCATTAGTTATAACTTTCCACAGGACACATCTCAAAGTAGTCATTAGGGCCGAGCTCAAGGTATTCATATGGCAGCACTCAAGGTGGTTGTTAGGGCACATCTCAAGATAACCTTTAGGGTCCAATGTAATGTAGTCATTAGTGCATAGCTGCAGGTAATTCTTAGGGCACAGCTCAAAATAGTCATTAGGGCACAATTCAAGATAGTCATTAGGGCACAGCTCAAGATAGTAATTAGGGCACAATTCAAGTTAGTCATTAGGGCACAATTCAAGTTAGTCATTAGGGCACAATTCAAGATAGTCGTTAGGGCACAATTCGAGTTAGTCATTCATATACAGCTCAAGATAGTCTTTAGGGCACAATTCAAGTAAGTCATTAGGGCACAATTCAAGATAGTCGTTAGGGCACAATTCGAGTTAGTCATTCATATACAGCTCAAGATAGTAATTAGGGCACAATTCAAGTTAGTCATTAGGGCACAATTCAAGTTAGTCATTAGGGCACAATTCAAGATAGTCGTTAGGGCACAATTCGAGTTAGTCATTCATATACAGCTCAAGATAGTCTTTAGGGCACAATTCAAGTAAGTCATTAGGACATAATTCAAGTTAATCATTAGGGCATAATTCAAGTTAGTCATTAGGGCACAGCTCAAAATAGTCATTAGGGCACAATTCAAGATAGTCATTAGGGCACAATTCAAGTTAATTATTAGGGCACAATTTAAGTTAGTCATTAGGGCATAATTCGAGTTAGTCATTAGGACACAGCTCAAGATGGTCATTAAGGCACATTTCAAGTTAGTCATTAGGGCATAATTCAAGCTAGTCATTAGGGCATAAATCAAGTTAGTCATTAGGGCATAATTTGAGTTAGTCATTAGGGCACAATTCAATTTAGTCATTAGGGCATACTTCGAGTTAGTCTTTAGGGCACAGTTCAAGATAGTCATTAGGGCACATTTCAAGTGAGTCATTAGGGCACAATCCAAGTTAGTCATTCGGGCACAGCTCAAAATAGTCATTAGGGCACAATTCAAGGTAGTCATTAGGGCATGATTCAAGTTAGTCATTAGGGCAATATTAGAGTTAATCATTAGGTCACAGCTCAAGATAGTCATTAGGGCACATTTCAAGTTAATCATTAGGGCACAATTCTAGTTAGACATTTAGGGCACTGCTCAAGATAGTCATTAGGGCACATTTCAAGTGAGTCATTAGGGCACAATTAAAGTTGGTCATTAGGGCGCAATTCAAGTTTGTCATTAACGCACAATCCAAGTGAGTCATTAGGGCACAATTCAAGTTAGTCATTAGGGCACAGTTCAAGTTAATCATTAAGGCGCAATTCAAGGTAGTCATTAGGGCACAATTCAAGATAGTTGTTAGGGCACAATTCAAGTTAGTCATTAGGGCATAATTTGAGTTAGTCATTAGGGCACAATTAAAGTTGGTCATTAGGGCACAGCTCAAGATAGTCATTAAGGCACAATTCAAGTAAGTCATTAGGGCACAATTCAAGTAAGTCATTAGGGCACAATTCAAGTTATTAGGGCACAATTTAAGTTAGTCATTAGGGCATAGTTCGAGTTAGTTATTAGGACACAGCTCAAGATGGTCATTAGGGCACATTTCAAGTTAGTCATTAGGGCATAATTCAAGCTAGTCATTAGGGCATAAATCAAGTTAGTCATTAGGGCATAATTTGAGTTAGTCATTAGGGCACAATTCAAGTTAGTCATTAGGGCATACTTCGAGTTAGTCTTTAGGGCACAGCTCAAGATAGTCATTAGGGCACATTTCAAGTTAGTCATTACGGCACAGTTCAAGTTAGTCATTAGGGCATAATTCGAGTTAGTCTTTAGGGCACAGCTCAAGATAGTCATTAGGGCACATTTTAAAATAGTCATTAGGGCATATTTAAAGTTAGTCATTAGGGCACAATCCAAGTTAGTCATTAGGGCACAATCCAAGTTAGTCATTCGGGCACAGCTCAAAATAGTCATTAGGGCACAATTCAAGGTAGTCATTAGGGCATGATTCAAGTTAGTCATTAGGGCAATATTAGAGTTAGTCATTAGGTCACAGCTCAAGATAGTCATTGGGGCACATTTCAAGTTAATCATTAGGGCACAATTCTAGTTAGTCATTAGGGCACTGCTCAAGATAGTCATTACGGCACATTTCAAGTGAGTCATTAGGGCACAATTAAAGTTGGTCATTAGGGCATAATTCGAGTTAGTCATTAGGGCACAGCTCAAGATAGTCATTAGGGCACAATTAAAGTAAGTCATTAGGGCACAATTCAAGTTAGTCATTAGGGCACAGTTCAAGTTAATCATAAGGGCGCAATTCAAGTTAGTCATTAGGGCACAATTCAAGATAGTTGTTAGGGCACAATTCAAGTTAGTCATTAGGGCATAATTTGAGTTAGTCATTAGGGCACAATTAAAGTTGGTCATTAGGGCATAATTCGAGTTAGTCATTAGGGCACAATTCAAGATAGTTGTTAGGGCACAATTCAAGATAGTCATTAGGGCACATTTTAAAATAGTCATTAGGGCACAATTCAAGTTTGACATTAGCACACAATCCAATTGAGTCATTAGGGCACAATTCAAGTTAGTCATTAGGGCACAATTCAAGATAGTCATTAGGGCACAATTCAAGATAGTTGTTAGGGCACAATTCAAGTTAGTCATTCGGGCACAGCTCAAAATGGTCATTAGGGCACAATTTAAGTTAGTCATTAGGGCATAATTCGAGTTAGTCATTAGGGCACAGCTCAAAATGGTCATTAGGGCACAATTCAAGTTAGTCATTAGGGCATAATTCGAGTTAGTCATTAGGGCACAGCTCAAGATGGTCATTAGGGCACATTTCAAGATAGTTGTTAGGGCACAATTCAAGTTAGTCATTCGGGCACTGCTCAGAATGGTCATTAGGGCACAATTCAAGTTAGTCATTAGGGCATAATTAAAGTTAGTCATTAGGGCACAATTCAAGAGAGTCATTAGGGCACAGCTCAAGATAGTCATTAGGGTACAATTCAAGTTAGTCATTCGGACACAGCTCAAGAGTGTTATTAGGGCACAATTGAAGTTATTCATTAGGGCACAATCAAAGTTAGTCATTAGGGCATAATTCGAGTTAGTCATTAGTGCACAGCTCAAGATAGTCATTAGGACACAGCTCATGATAGTCATTACGGCACAATTCAAGATAGTCATTAGGACACAGCTCAAGATATATTAGTGGTGGTTTGATGTTTATTTGGTAAATCTGTTAGTTTTACACAGCTTTAAATAATCACAATTGCCAGTAACAGTCTTTTTTCCAACTGCTTGCACAACAAATGGCACAGCTATGAAAGGCTGCCAATTTGACATTTGCATAGTAAACATGGAACATTTTGGTATGATATGGCTTTAAATTAGCCGACACACTAACAGTTTACAGGTAAATATATTTCAGTAACAATAAATCTGTATATTTGGTGGATATGGTGTACTAGACTTTGTAATTTTGATGTTTTGTATTGGAAGTGAGTGACTGGTATCCATCCCGATTCAGGATGTTTTCTTATATTTATAGACCAGTAGAATTTTTATTTTAGTTTTCACAGGTTGTGCAATTTTTAAAAAAATACATAAATTTAACCCTTCATGGAAATTAAGTTTTCAGAATTGCAGAATTTTGAAGAAGGAAATTTTATTATTTCAAGAATTTTTTCTCCATTTCTCAGGTGGTAAAAAATAACTACCAAAAGGTTGTAGTGTTTGAAGACGATATTAGATTTGAGCCATATTTTAGAACCAAACTAGAGGCCCTGATGGTAGAAGCTGGGAAGAAAGTACCAGAGTGGGATTTGATGTGAGTAATCAGCAGTTTGTTTGTGCAACAGCAAATGTCTCATTTTTATTTTGACTTTGTTTTTGTATACTTGCTTACAAGTCAACCCCCACCCCCATGTCTATTTTAGGACTGCAATAGGCCAGTTTCTCTTAAACCCTTATATATGGCACACAAATGCCAACCATTACGCTTTTAGCGTAATCATTACGCTTTATTTCACTAAATTACGCCTTACACATAACCAAATATATATTACGCTTTTTTGGTATATCCACCTTCCCTAAAAATCAATTATTTATTTCCTCATTTTTATTAACATTCAATTAATCCCTCAAATTGTATTTTAGAAAAGATGACTTATACGTAACTACAGTATAAGAGTACGCTTGTCTGTGGACTAAGGGGCCCCGAGTGGTCTAAAGCGCTGTCCGTTATGGACCACTGCCATCTCACCTGTCTGCGTGTGTTCGAGTCCAAGATTCGGCAAATGTAGTTATGTGAGAAAGCTTGCCAGTAGCTTCTCGTGGGTCGGTGGTTCTTTCCAGGGGTTGTCCGGGTTCTTCCTCCACCATTAATACTGGCTGCCATGTTTAGCCTATATTGTGCTGAAAAATGGCGTCAAACCATAATAAACAAACTATTCATAGCATCTTTCGACCTCGTTTTCTATTTTTAGCAGCTGTATGGCTTAGTGAGGAAAGAATAGACTGATTTTCTAATTTTAATCTTTATGCGCAGATTCTTTGTTCTAATTCATATTTTGTGAAGAACCAGTCTAAGATTTTTCGTGCTATAAAGTATATTTTATTTTAGTAGATGCGTATGTGAAAGCAAAAATATCTCCTTTCAAATAATTTCACAGATGGATTAGAAAAAGGCAGAAAAATAGTAGAATCCTCTAAATATAATGACATGAGGGCAGCTTCACATGACATCTATTTCAGGCTTTGTGGAACGAATTTTAATAGTTGGCGCTAAAAGTCTTCAGATGAATTCTCATTGATATGTGTGTAAAGCTAAAAGTGCTACATATGAAAACTTGAAGCAGTAAAGGATGTTAAAAGACGAGAGGGGCAAATAAATCATTGTTCATTAAAATTTTAGCATGTTATATGTGGATTATGCTTTTTCTGCCCGGATTCCATTTTTTGACCACTTGGATTATGCTTTTTCCTTGTCAGGGGTTGGCATGTATGATGTCAGTTTGCGAGTCAGATACATAGGAAAGATTGAATTCTCATCAGTGAATTATGTGATGCACTTAGGAGAAAAAGATTATAATGAGCGAGACCATTAAATCCATTAAAATCCATGATGGTGACATTTTGAATACATTTATATGATAATTAAATTAATTCAATTATAAGTCGTATGTCTTTTTAAAATTAATCCAGATGGATCCAATTCACAATATCCCATGATATGGTAATTCCACGTGTTACAGCAAGGTTAATTACGCAGTTTTGTGATCCACAGTATCCAATTAATGTCACTATCTTATGTCATCTGTCCAATAATTTATAATCATCTGATAAGGTTCTGAAATTCTCCACTGTCATCTAAATCATTATCGTCTAGTCATCATAAATATCATCCAACCTCATTGCCTAAGCTGATGTGGAGACTGAGCTTGGGATCAGCAATTTGTGCTTTTATTATACATTCTGTAGTGGCTGAATGGTCTGTAGCGCTCACCATTATCTGCGTGTGTTCGAGTATCAGATTCGGCCAAATTGGGTATGTGAGAAAGCTTTCCAGTAGCTTCTCATGGGTTGGGGGTTCCTTCCAGGAAGTTTTCCCAGACTTCTTTCCCCACCATTAATACTGGCTGCCATGTATAGCCTATGATGTGCTGAAAAATGGCATTAAAACCTAACAACAATACATTCTGTGAATCTGTTAAAGGCTGCAACTGAACACATGACAATTCCGTGACAAAAAATTCATGGGGAGAGAGAGTTCAAATGACCACTGTTTTACTTGGCTTTGAGCAAGTATAAAACTCGTGGTTGGATCAAAGGGTTGTCCTGTGGGAAAAACAAAAAGTGTTGCCTTTACTAGGTAAAGCATTAATGTCGAGAAAAATGTAAAACTCTTCTTTGTACTAAACCTCATTAGATATGAAAATTTTGGCTCAATCAAAAGGATCGTCTACTTGAAAGCAAAGTAATATTTCATTTACATGCCAAGGGCTTTTTGTGCCTCACACATTTGCAGAAAACTTAAGAAATTTCCTATGGGAATTAAATTTAACTGACCAAAAAATAATACCAAACCTTTATTGTATCAATTAGTGTTTGTGTAGCAGAACACAAATATTAATACAAATAAAGGTTGTTAAGGCTCCACTTTGCAGTGGATAGTATTTACTTGACTGTAACTATAGATAACAGGTATTGTATAATGAATACCATCATGAAAGGGATAAAGACCATGTATACCATACATGCATTTTCTAAATTTGGAAAAGTGACATGAAAACATAAAAATGTATGAATTGATAGTATTTTTTGTCTAGAGTTTCCAACATAACCTCAAGATCTATAAATTACATTTATATGACCCCTGTTCCGTGTGAATTGAATTTTCTGTTTATAAAAAGAATCGACTTACAACCGAGAATATACAGTACTAATCATATTGGTAATTGTCACAAGAAAGGATTGTATCAACCAGAGAATTAAAAGTATTGGTGCTATCATAATACTTCCAGATCTTTTAATTTAAACATGTTGGAAATACTACAAGAGTTACCATTGCATATAAGATGGGCCCCGAGTGGTCTAAAGTGCATTCCGTTACGGATCACTGCCATCTCACCTCTGTCTGCATGTGTTTGAGTCTTAAGATTTGGCTAATGTAGTTATGTGAGAAAGCTTGCCAGTAGATTCTCGATGGTCGGTGGTTCTTTCCGGGGGTTTCCTCGGGTTCTACATCCACCAATAGTACTGGCGGCAGTGTATAGTCTATTGTGTGCTGAAAAATGGCGTAAAACTCTTACCACAACTATTGCATATACATGCATTGTTTTCCAGATGAGATCATAAGCACATTACACATGACCATAGCATTCATTATGTTGACTCCGCTAAGATCATTTGTTCTTTGTTCAAAACATTCTCCAATATGCTTATACAAGCATAAACTTGGTTGAGAACATTCTTATTGAATTTGTGCATCCAATACTATATAGATATAATGTAGTTGAAGGGTTTAACGTCATTTTTCAGCACAAGATAGGCTATACATGACGGCCAGTATTAATGGTGGAGGAAGAACCCGGGGAGAACCCCAAAAAGAACCACGACCCACAAGAAGCTATTGGCAAGCTTTCTCACATACCCACATTTACTGAATCCAAGACTCGAACCCATGAAGACAGAGGTGAGATGGCAGTGATCCATAACATAGAGATCTTTAGACCACTCGGCCACTCTGGGCCCCTACAGGTATAATAATGCTCAGTATTACCTGATGTACTTGAGTGCAGGACCAAATTCTATCCCACATGCTAGCACATTTTACACTGTATCACACAATTGAAGTAACATAATTGTTAAGAAATCTGCTTGAGTGCAGGACCAAATTCTATCCCACATGCTAGCACATTTTACACTGTATCACACAATTGAAGTAACATAATTGTTAAGAAATAGACTTGAGTGTAGGACCAAGTTCTATGAAACATGCTAGCACATTTTACACTGTATCACACAATTGAAGTAACTAAATTGTTAAGAAATCTGCGAGGTGTTGGTACCCGAAAACCAAATTTTAAAATTTTTTTTTTCCCTTTTCAGATATTTAGGCCGCAAGAGGCTAAATTTAAAGGATGAATTTTACGTCACTGATTCGCAGACTTTGGTTTGGCCAAGCTATTCTTACTGGACACTCAGTTACCTGCTCAGTCTGGAAGGGGCTAAAAAGCTGCTCCAACAGCGTCCTCTACAGAGAATGATACCTGTGGATGAATATTTACCAGTGATGTTTGACAAACACCCGGAGTAAGTAGAAATAATAATGACAGTTTTGGAACAACTGAAAAGGTACCTTTTTGAAAGTCTTGAATATCCATTATGGAACAAGAACAAGTTATGGATTTAATGTTTTCGGAAGGTTCTCTTCTGTTACAGAGGTTATCTTGTGTATGCATTTGATGAGATGTCAAAATGAATTACTACATTTGACAAACTCTGTAATGTTCATTGACTCATGAATTTAAAGAAACAAAGAAAGCCTGTTTGGGATTAGAATTTCATTGTGGATTATTGGAGCTAACTTTAAATTTTTTTTATATCGCTTATTGTGGATTATTCTGGTACATACATCATTAGAGCTATATAGGGTGGTGGCTGGGTTTAAATATTTAAATTACAGTACCTTGTAACATCATTTGTTTTTTCATTCATAGTTCTGACTGGAAGACCCATTTTTCTCCACGCAATCTAGTGACTTTGTCGGCAGAACCTTTGCTGGTGTACCCCACACACTACCTAGGAGAGCCACATTACATCTCGGATACAGAAGATTCTCAAATTATTCAGTCTGGAGATGAAAGCAATGAAAATGAAGTAGTTAAAGATGAATTATGACACAAGATTGTACTAGTTTAAGAGTTACACCTCTTTGAATCAGTCTATAAGTTTATACAGTTCCAAAAATCGTGTAAGGATTCTGTATGGATTTTTGTTTTACAGCTTTAACGTAATAGGCCAATATTTTAAATGGAATTAATGACATCAGCCCCTTTTCGACACAAAACATGTACTGAATCATTGAGAAATTCTGAAATTATGACAGATTGATAAGCTAATTTTCAGCATAGAAAAGGCATCATTCACAAAAGTCTTAGCAAAGACCTAAGATTAATTTAACACAGGTTACAGGTGGCACATTTTTTCTCTAGATCAGTAAAATTTAATTATGCACTTTTATGATGAATGCAATTTTTAAAACTTTCTTTTTTAATTCGTTGTAAATAAATGTTTTGCACACCTTTTTCCACATGCTACATAAAGAATTTTTAGCCATGGTCTTTTACAAATTATCCCAGTAATCTCTCTTTTTCTACATGATTTTTTTTTGTTAATATATGACCACTACATTTCTTCATTATCAGATACTATTGGTTTCCTACACCTATATTCAACAGTTACTTCCAAAAAAGATTAAACTCTGGCCATTTTCAAAACTTTTAATCTGAATTATTTATTATTACAAATGTTTTTTAAAGGTCAGTTTTAATCCAGCATCTTTAAATGATCACCAATTGATTATAAGAACTTTGTGATGTAAATGAAGGAAAAATGGAGAAATATATGGAAGGTGTTAGCTACATTTTTTCTATTTTGTTCAATCAAATTAGTTGAAAATTCCAAATGAACTTGTTGATTTTATTTAGGAGAGGGTAAACAAAGATTTAACTAAAACCATTTATGATGGTCCAGGGGCGATCTGTATTTTTTTTTATGTGTTTGTTCTGAAAGTGTATTTTTGATCATAATGCATACTAAGATGGAATTACCCAATCAAGTCCATCTCTTGAGCAGAATTGGTCTTACGACTTTTGGATGCTACAAATTATTTACAATTTCTGCTAGGTATATATATATACATGTCAGACATTTGTAGAAACATATTACTCAATGATTTAAGTGTGTGTGTGTTGATTTAGAGTAGCTTTAAAAAATTTAAGTCATATCGCTATGATGTTTGCATTGTGGCAGTTTATAGTGATATCTAGCAATTTGGCATCATGCCACAGACATGTAGCATGATATCCCTCTCAGTCACATTAAACTGACCCCAGGCCGACCAGTCCTAACACTAACCTCTTAATGCTGAGAGTCAAGTGAAACAGCTGTTAGTATCCTCATTATAAGTCTCTGGTATGACTCGGCAGTGGAACCCATAACCTCTCGCTTCTGAGATGGACGCTCTACCGCCACCGAATCGAAGGTTTAGATTTTTAAATGTATTTTGACTTTTTAAAAGATAAGAGCTGTTATTTTAAAAATGGTTTGCTGTGGAGAGGGTGAGCATCAGAAGTCACCTACAATTTTAGTTTGTATGGATCTTGATGGTAATTGAGAATTTTTTTAAATATTAAGTTGATAGGCTATAGGAAATGATTTTTAACCAACTCGCCACACTCGATCCCCATTTTTTAAAAACAGCCTTACCATATAAAGAGAGTGACATTATCTCTGTTGTATTCACACCATTCAAATATCAAGCGATTCTCTATTGGTTAGATTCAAAGTTTTTATTGAGCATCCTTGTTTTTTTATTGGCAGTGGGACATAAAGTTATTCGGAAGGCATTTATCACGTTAGAACTCGCTTCTTCACATGTTAGAACTCGCTTCTTCACATGTTAGAACTCGCTTCTTCATGGCAATTTTTACTGCTGTTATATCTCAATGCATTTGATTCCAATATGTATTCTCATTTTTAATCTCTTTTATGCCTGTAACGGATGCTTAACTTTAAGGGTGATTCTTTGATATAATCATATAGCTTTAATATCTTTATTGTTTCAGTGTTATATGCATTGCACATATGATTTTGGGAAGGTTGTCAACATTATATGTACGTCATTTATAATTTTTAAAAATTCTTTTCGAGGTAGTAACTTTTCTCAAAGTGTTTTATTATTTGTTTATATTTTTCCTTACATCCAAATTTGTATTCAGTTAATGAAATACAGCTGCTGTTGGCAGAAACTTGGTATTTTACGGAAACTTAGTACATTCATGAATGACATTGGGGGTGGCAAGTGGGGCAAATGCCCTAGACCACACGTACTCCTAACGCCGCCACTGCATTGATTTCTAGAATATTCATTAACTTGGAGATGGTAACATTCTCTTTATGTTCTGTGTAATTTTTAATGGTAGTATTCCTGCCTGATAACTGTTTTGATTTTCCAATTAATCTTAACTTCATCTACTGACACCATTTTCTTAGTAATAAATATTTAAATTGTCTGTATCAGCTGATCTTTACAGGAGACTGTTCCAGAGTATGAACTGGATGGAATAAGTATTAAATTATTTGCAACAGTTTGTTTTAAAAAAAATTATAAATCAGTATTCAGTCTTCTCAGGAGACCTAATGTTTCCATCTTTTTCTCCTGTTTGTTGGACTCTCTTTTTGCCCCACTACCCGTTTTTTTTTATAGTTTTATGTAGAAAATTGATTACACATGTTAAGAACAGCTCTAACAAAGCAAATTCAGATATGGGAATCCTGTCAAGTTTATCTGGGTATTGAAGACAATAGTCAACACAATTAATGAGACATCTGTTATATAAGCAAGATAATGCTTTTTTACCCGTTTTTTTTTATAGTTTTATGTAGAAAATTGATTACACATGTTAAGAACAGCTCTAACAAAGCAAATTCAGATATGGGAATCCTGTCAAGTTTATCTGGGTATTGAAGACAATAGTCAACACAATTAATGAGACATCTGTTATATAAGCAAGATAATGCTTTTTTTTTTCAAGTTTACAAAGTTACATCAGTAAAAAAATCTTTTTCAGCAGTTTTTTTTTTATAGTAGTGTATATAAATTTTTGGCTGTTTTTTATAAGTATAAAATATCTCTGTTTAGTGCCTACTTTATTCCTTCTTTTTGCACACAGCATTGCTAGAAAGAACAGAATTAGCTGTGAGTAAAAGAAATGCATGAAATGCCTTTAGAAGTTAATTTCAGTAAATCGTGTTAGATAACAACAAGTTGTATTGGTTCATTGTTCTTTCATCATAATCACTTTAATTTCAAATTGGCTGAATAAAAAAAACCAACTTTCCAATCTGCTTAGAATAATGATCAAAGAAAGCTGTATTACATTACAAGACAACCATGGGAGTGTATACTGGTTTGTAATCAGTTCTGAAGATGAATATGTTTGCATGTAAAATGCATTAAAAAGGTAAAAATCGGACATTTAATTGGCAATGTAAACCAAAGAAGACCAACATTTTTATTGAAATGACACTTTTAATGAAGTTATTTAAAAACTTTTTTAAAATCCTGAGTAATGTGTGCAGTTGATTGGAGTTATTTTTAATTTTGCACAAGCAGTGCATAAGTAAAATAAAACAATTCTGGTTGTCAACATTATATAATCAAGATGACATTCTGTAGTCTTTTCTTGGAATTTTTACCATGTCATCTGCTTTTCCTCTCCAACCACCACCAGCACAGATATTCAGAATCAGTTTTTTTCATTAAAAAAAACCCCTATTTTTTCCCCCAGTTTCCTATTCAAATAACTTATATAATTTATCTCACCCTGCTTCTGAAATTAAATGGTATAACATGAGAGTAAGATTGTTTTCTGTTTCTTAAGCTGTTAAAATATTTGTAAATTCTGTGGCCTTTTAGTATTAATATAAATGCATTGGCTGCATATGTTGTTTTGTTACCAGTTTTATGTTTCATTTTTATTGACAGTATACAGTTGTATAAGACTTCCATTTCAAGCAAGCAAGCTGGTGATAAAATACTTTTGTTAATTCTTGTATTCCAAATTTTTTGTCTTTCATGTTTTTAACAAATTAAAATATGCATAGTTTAGATTAAGATAGGTTAGACTTTCTATCTATGGTCCGAATAATGTGTTAGTTATGTCCTTAGCTTGATGTCAAAATGATAACACATCCTACCTCAACAATTATTTGGAGGTAGATTTAGAATTTTCTCAAGTATACCATATTTATTCTCGCTGATAAGACAAGTTCAACTGCAAACGGCACCCACCCACATCTTTGGTCCAATAATGTTTTGGCTGATCTGGGTCTATACAGTTTATTAGGAGGAATCAATAGAACAGCGTAAACCTAGATATGGCAGTGCAGTGTGTATTGACCAATCAGGATCTATGTTGTTTGCAGTTTGACATTACTTATAAGCATGTACCATCAGTACTTTTGAAATGGAAAGGTAGCATTTCTAATGTAAATTTCTTTTTCATGTTTCACATGACCATGAAATCAGTTAATACATTTATGTTTTGTTAGAATTCAAATTAAAGTACATTTATCAACAAAATTAATAAATATATTATTAGGGCTGTTCTATTTAACATACTCCCAGGAAGGCAATTTTAAAAAGAAAATACATATAGAGTACTTTAATTGCACAGAGTTCATAATAAAATGATGAGAAACTTCTCAATTGCATAAATGGGGCTGAGTACCCCACATTAAAAGTGCTTTCCCTTGGAACGAAGTATGTTTTACTTGAACAAGCCTTACAATGTAATATTTACTTGTTAGAAATCGAGATGTACAAAGGGAGATTATCTAACCTTCTTTATGGTATAGCTCATAAACAATAACTATCTATCAAGTAAATTTTTGATTGTGTGAATTCTGATATAATGCTCACGTTGACAGTTTTCTAAACAATTTTAAACACCAGTTCATTCAGTAGTTTGAGAAAAGCCAGTTAAAATACATATCTAATAAAATTATTTTTGAATATTCTCATTAACTTTGTATCTATAACTGTCTTCTCTCTGAATCCTTAGGTAACTGGTTTTACTTGAGCTAGTATTTACATTAAAGACAGCACCACTTTGGCATTTTTATTATAACTGCATAAACCTTGCTGTTTTCTGTGACCAGCTCAATTTTCTAATGCAGTTTGCTGCAAGGTTTCTCATATGACATGATTTTCATCACATTCTTCTGTACAACACTTTTGAATTTTTTTCGACTGCACTTACAAGTGATTAGAAAAAAAAGATCTATTTAATATGTCACGTAGTTTAAGTGGTGAACTGAGATTGAATCGTTCTTTTTAATGTTTCACTATGACAAGTATGTTAACCACACAGTTGAATGGGACTAAGTTATTTGAATATAAGAGTACAGCAGTATTTACTATAAATGTCATGGAGAGATTATTTTCATTTTTAAATGACATTTTGTGGTTAGCAAGTTGAGAAATTGTATGAGTGAGATTATTTTTGCAGACTTTGAGTTATTGTTACAATGAGCTGAGGTGCTGGAAGTATCCTGCGAATTTTTTTGAAGATAACATAGAAAGATAACATAGAAATACTAATAGAGAAATTATGTGTGTGTGTGTGTATATATATATATATATATATGGACTTGCCAACTTATATAATTTTACTGTAAAGCTTGCTGAAACAGACCATAAAGTTTTTACGAAACAGTAGTAAAGTGCAATCAGTTATAACTGTTGCTGTCAAATCTTGATATTGGTGTGTCCCACTGTGGTCCATATCCCTGTTTATTAGATTTAGTGGAGTATATCAGGGAACCTGACAAATGAACAAAATATTGAAGACAAAGGGCATAGTTGGCCTCGTAAAGTATAAATAGTCTGCACAGAAGTATAGATAAAAATATTTCTCATATTTGGCTATGCTTGGCAATAAAAGCAGGAAAGACGGCAAATTAATTTTGGATAAATAACTGCTATTTCCATTAGAATTTTTTTTAAAAAGCAGATTACATCAAGTTAGGAGACTGGGATTTGAAACTGAACTAGAGGTAATTAAAGCTTGTGTGAACTTTATTTAATGTTTACATGAAGTTAATGATGCATCTGACCAGTGATAAAAACTTTTCAAATGGTTGTTTTCCAGTTCAATAATAGCAGTACTGAACATTTAGTTCAACCATGCTATACATGTTTCAAACTTGGGCAAAAATATTGACTGCAATACTAAAGATATTTTAAGATTGGCAAGTCTGTGTTTTTGTGTATGTGTTTGTGTGTAAATCAACTATTTCTTTAAATTTGATTAAAAGCTGTCAGTATGCATGCAGAAATATTTTTACTTTCATCAGTTGTTGCCAGATTCAGTCATGTTTTACATTAATGTAATCTTCATCATTAACTAACACGAAAATTTTTGTGAAGCAAGAAACATAAAATAATCGTTAGAAATATGTGTCCGAAAATTTCTCATGCAAAATGCATAATCAAAATAAATCCTTTAAATCTTGTTTTATTAATTGCACATTTACAGTTGTTAAACACATTTGTATCTTGCAGCAAAGTCATCTTTTGCAAAGATATAATTATTATGTATACAGTTTTGGTATGCAGGTTTTATTAATGAAGTTCCCTCTAGCTGTGACAAAATATATCTATTTTTGAATCAATCTTGCTATCAAAGAATGTGTCAACAGATCTGGGTCTAAGTTGTTTTTTCAGCTGAAAAACATTACATAGACTCGGATCTGACAGCACATTATATGCAGTGACAGAGCTAGGTCTGTCCAGTTAGACTTGACTTTTAAACAAGTATACACTGTTGTAGAGATTGGGCTTTGTTATTAGACAAAGTTATCCAGAGTAAATATATTTGCCAAATTTGTCAAAATTAGCAAGTGGGCTTATCATTATGTCTGGACCCATCTTTGGATAAATACAGCATTGATTCTTATTATTGATTTCATTACCAAGTATTAAACAGTATTTTGCAATGAATTTTATATAGCATTGTTGGAGAAAAATATTTGTGATAAAGTTTATATACACTGTTTTACATTAAGTGTTGTACAATTGCTTCAGTATATATCATGCATTCTAGTCATTGCATATCATCTTTAATTCTTTGCCGCACCAGATGCATTTGTATGTCTGGAAAATATAGGCACGATGGTTGCATTTCTATTTTGGTAAGCTGTACATATCCATGTGTATATACAGATATTTTCACCCATATTCCTGTAATGCCTTTCTGTTCATTTCAAAAAGTTTAAGATCTCGTTTTCATTTTTTTAAATCAGTGATTCTTTTTATGCTTGTTCATTGTTTTACAAGTCTTTCACAAAATTCGAATTTAACCTAAAAATGAGATATTTACTTTATTATCCAAGTATTGCATTATTGTATCCTACTTTTAGCGTAATTCTTGTGGACTTTATCAGTTGATGTCCATTTTCAATGTGAAACATGTTTTAGCTATCCCATACTTCTGTTATTTATTGGAATGGAACCATTCTATAAAATTTTTATCATCTTTCCAAAGGATTTTCTGTCATATGGATTAAGTAATAAAACTAAGGGTTCTGTGTGAGAGGTTTGGAAACCCGGTGAATTAGTTTTGCTATTCATAAGCAAGAATCAACCTGTGAACCTACTAAAAGACATATATATGTTGTTATATATTAATGCTTTTTTGTATTCTATGGAATTATTTGCATGGCTCTTTTTATTTTGAAAGGAGAACTTGCACAGCTTTATTATGATGAAATCCGCAGATTTTCAAAAAGAAGTATTAAATTATTGTAAATAATATTGTAAGCTGTTAAATGTTATGGCAAGTGCAATCTTGTACTTTTGTTCTTTCCATTGATATGTTATGCAGATTTCTTTGCTGCTTTTATCAGTTCTGAGAAATTAACTCAGATTAACATGACCTATGCTTTTTACTCTTATCAGTTTTCTTGAATTTTGCATTTTGGATATTTCCGTTTTTTCTTCTTTTCTTGGAAATGCATTTAAGTACAAGTACATCTTGTCCGGTGCTCTACATTTTGCAAAGACGATTGCATTTTTGCAATAATATTTTCTGTGTATTATTTCATGTATCAAGTAACAGTTTGTACATTTAATATGTTTCTTTGCTTTATTAATCAAAAAGCACTTTAGTATTTAGATGGGAGGGACATTGTTATATATTGCTATCATTTTTGCACACCGAATTTGATCTTTATCAGTATAATCATTGGTTTCTGACTACCACATATTACATATATTATTATTACAAGAATATGGATTATGAAAATGGGTTTTATTATTTTGCTTTAGTTTATGAACTGCTCATATGATTTTAATATCTACTATTTGTTGTCACACATTTCTTTTCATATTTAGTGCGTGCCTGTTATTTGCTCCACATTGATTTCTACAGTTTTTTAAATGATTCCAAAATACTCATTGATTATATCAGCAAAAAAATCCAAAACTAGTTTCTGCTCTGTTCAATTTGTTTGGGTCGTAAGGGTTTTAACGTCATTTTTAAGCACTTTATAAGTTTACATTGCATCCAGTACATTTGAGTGAGTAAGAACTCAGGAAGAAACTCAGACCTATGGGAAATTACTGGCAGAATTTCTCAGATTGGTAGAAAAAAAATTCACAGGTGAGATGATAATGATCTGTAAATGCTTTGGTCCCTCAGCTGAGTCATCTGGCAGTCACAATAAACATTTTTTCTTACCTTAAAGATGAAAATGATCATTGTATACAAAAAAACAAAAAACATTAACAAGTATGTAAAACCTATATTAGTAGCTAGATCTACAACAATATTCAGTGGCTTTACAATTTGTTCAACTGATCACTGAATAAAAGCATCAATTTTTTCACAGTCAGAGCCAGAAATTGAAATTTTCATATTAACGAGATTAAATATGATCAATAAATGCTGCCTAGTATTTATGTCAGATAAAATAGACCCTGGGTGGTTGAGTGGTCTAAGGCACATGGGTAACTGGTTCTTCTGGGGTCTTTCTACCAGCAGATATTCTGGCCACCATATATGCTAATGCTGTTGCATCCTGAAAAATGGCATGAAACCCACAGAACTGAATCTTTCAAATAAAATGTATTTTCAAATACAAGAATGTCAGATAAAAGAATCTTGACTGTTTCTATTTACAACTGTATGTAGAGGATGGAATATAGATTAAATGACCTTTCTGATTTTAATTTCTTCAGAAATGTGTTAACCAAAATTGTGCTTATTTTTTCAAGGTGTACATTTTATAAATTAATGCTTTTTAACATTCTTAGGTTTCACTAATATTTTAAGAAGAACTATTTCCATTTACAGATAAACAATAAAATTCATTAATTTTTTTTTAAATATTATAAATTCTTCAGTATCATTTGGAATCGGTTGTGTTAATTAATACCAGTGAGGTCAGTAAATTGTTGATGAGCAGATAATCCTAAACCTTTTGAGAACAACTCTGGTTTCGGTTTGTCAGTACATTAGCGACTCCTGGCATATAATTGTTATCATGATTACTTGTTAGAAAAATTAGGTTTGAGCAAAATTTCTGATTGATTCTGGGCAACCTCTCTTTGTTGTATCATTTAATATGACTTTTCATTAAATATATATTTTTAACATGTATGAAAAGAAATGTAAACAGATGCATGTTTATTATATATTGCATTATTTGTATATGGGTATCTTTATACACTTGCTGGTCAATAAATTTTAAGATGCATATTTGAATTTTTTGTTCATATATTTGTTTTAAATACTCAGTTTCCAGATAATGAAAAGAGTCGAAAGTTTCATTCGATTCGACAGATTGCTACAGTATTGCATTTGAATTTGTTTATAGCCCTGCAGTCACAAAGAATGAAATTATAGTGGCATGTCTTTAATAAAACACTCACAGGACCACATAACTGTCCTTTTCAGACAAGTGCCCTGTTTCTGACAGGTGTCCTGTATTACAGATTTTGAACGCTGTTGAAAAATAGACAATGGACAATAATTGTTAAACTTTATAAACAGATATTCAATATGCTTTTGCATGAATGTCTTGCAACACTGTAAAGTAAAACCATGTAAAATCTCTAATGGTGGAGGCTAAATTACCAATATATTGCCAACTAAATGTAAACTTTAGCCTTTCACAGTTGCTCTTCTTGCTCGCATGCCAAAAGTAATGGGCCATAACTCTTTGACTTGTCATTGGTGTATGTATATTCAGTCTATTTTTATGAACTCTTTTCAAACTGTCCACCATGGAATGGATTCTTACCACCCGCACCACTATCCCAGCCTGCCATGAAGAAATGAGAATGGATGGTTATATTTTACAGACAGATAAGGGTTCTAGATGAATGGGAATGTTTATGTCAACAGAACAGAGACTTGCCCAAAAATATGGTGGATAGAGACCATGTGCATCAGTATTTGTGACCAATTAAATGAAATCATAAACTGTACAAATGAAATTCAAAATTTCTAACGTTAAAATTTAAATGCTGCCAGTTAAAAAATTGAATTTCATTGACCCAGGGCTCCTGTTTTGATTATAGAAAAATCCCTTTTGCCTGGAAAAACGACTACAGGTGTAAGTTATATGATGCACCTATATAAAAATATGTGTGTTGTATTTTAAAATGGCTTTTAAACATTTTCAGTCATATTGCTATGGTGTCTGCAGTATGACAGTTTAAAGTGACGTCTAGCTCTGTGGCATTCAGCATCATATCCCACCTAGGTACCTAGCGAGGCAACTGTTAATACCATTGTTATGTGTCTTTGAACAGGAAACAAACCCACAACATCCCACGTCCAAGCCCGGAATGCGTAACTACTATGGAAGTGATGTATATAGTCTCTTAGAACAAGATACCACGTTTCTTCTCTCAAAAGATTTATTTTTGTAGCTGGAGAGCAAACATGTAAGGATTCAATATTTTCAGCCAAATGACACAAAATGGAATGCAGTCATTTGATTTGGGTGCAAGCTAGAACACGGATGAGTATAACAACACTCCAGGGATTAATGCTCCTTGAATTCCATTGCTGGTGCATGTACATGGACACATTCGTACATCTCAAACAACAATGCTGCACACATTTTTATAATGTAATAGATGATTCAAGCTTAGGAATTATTTATGAATTGAGTTTATTAATTTTATCTAACTTCACTTGTTTATATCACATGGGAAATATTCTGATTTATCCGATTTTATTTTGACAGAATAATGTTGAGTTCTTTGTCAATAATGGTAGAAAGTTGATTGAGAATTAACCTTTGGATCATAAAATTTTGTTTATGCCAAATAAAGTTTATAAAATAACTTCAGTGGTTAAACTAAATTCAGATAATTCTATGAAGAATAGGGTCAGTCAGTTGTATTTTCACTCTTATCCTCTGGACTATGTCAGCTTTGGAAATTTGCCAGCAAGAGCATCCTTCCAAAAACCCACAGATGCGTCAAAGTAGCAACAATTTTGAATTTCATAAAGAGAATGAACTTATCACGATGCAACAACATTAAAGACTTTATAAATATCAATTAAAAAAAAAATACATTATTGATTCAGATTTTAAATTTTCTTTTCAAAGTTGGTTCCTAGTTGACAATGTATTTTTGTGGATATCCTTAATTGGCCAGATTTTGAGTCCCTAAACTAGTGAGTAAACATACTACTTTGTTGCACAATAATTCTGCAGTGTTTTTTTTTTTTATGGGGGGGGGTGGGGTTTACTATAAATTGGGGAAATCAACATGCCCTATACATAGGTGTGTTTAAGGCTTTGATTTGTTGCGAATTTAGTTGTGGTGATAAAACAACATGGTGCAATCACTCATTAGCTAAAATCATTTTCAGCCTTATGTTTTTTTCTCTCCACCTCAATAATCAACATGAGCCATGTAGTGAACTTTGAATAAAATTGTAAAGTTCTACAATGTCAAACATTTTATTTTCTGCTTTTGAAAAACGTTACCTAAATCTTGTTTTCGTTTGTTGTTGTTATTATAGGATTTAATGACATTTTTCAGCACAAGATAGGCTATACATGGTGGCCAGTATAAATGGTGGATTAAGAACCAGGTAGAACCCAAGAAAAAAAACACTGATCCATGAGAAGTTACATGCAAGCTTTCTTGCATACCAACATTGGCCAAGCCTGAGACTTGAACTCACGTAGACATTGGTTAAATGGCATTGATCTTTAATGTTGAGTGCTTTGGACCATGTGGGTCCCTGTTTTCAATTGTTACATACAAATAAACTTTTATCTCAAAATAACGATAATATTTAAATCAAAATCAATTAGTAGACAAATTTTGCAACAACAGTTTGAATTTTGTAATGCTATTAAGAATACAGATACCAAACCATTATTGGTTTTACTGTATGAAACTGAATCTGCAAATATTTGCACCTTTCAGCATACTTTTGCCACTAGTCTTAATTCTTTATTTATCAGTGTAGACAAGTGTTTAGGTTCAAATCAAAATTCAACCGTATAAATCATATAAATCATTATGTGCGATTGCTTATTGTTAGCATTATTATTATTATTATTATTATTATTATTATTATTATTATTATTATTATTGTTGTTGTTGTTGTTGTTGTTATTTACTATCACACAATGAACATGTTCTAAATATGATGACTATTTCCGTGACTATGCTTTAATTATGCATGCGAACTATGTTTTAGGCTCGATCAGTATCCAGGGCGCCATTTTTTATGCTCAAGTTTAACTTCCTGGATTTGTCCTTTGAAATGGCAGGAGCTGGCGCACAACCATTCGTAGATAATAAATTAAAGCAACGAAAAGTTCTTATGTTTTCAAAAACTTACTCTCCAGAATGTAAGACCGTCAAAAGTTTGCTGCAGGAGTATAACATAGCCGAAAAGCATTTCGAAGTAGTTGAAATTGAGAAAAGACAAGATGTCAATCAGATAGAAGACTATTTCATGATTCTGTGCCTATCAGACCAGAGGGAGGTTCGTTTGACATAGAAAAGACAATTTTAAAAAAAAAATTATGATTGTTTTCAGGATGTTCCATGTTTGTTAGCTGCAACAGTGTAGTCTGATTTCGAGTACTGTTAGTACGCCCAATCAAGCACATATGGTGCTAGACCAGCGAAAGTTGGTCTCTAAACCTTTTTTTTATTTTGACTTTGCGGCTTCTAAGCCGCAAAGTCAAAATAAAAAAAAGGTTTAGAGACCAACTTTCGCTGGTCTAATATGGTGCGTGTATACATGAATTTACCGGTCTCTCTAAACACCCCAAGACACCCCATGACAACCCCAAGACACCCCAATATTGCATATATTAGCACCAAATCTCGTAATAACGTACCAAGAAGCGGAAAAAAAGAATTGAAAACACACATACGGTCATTGTTACTATCAATGATTTATAGTATTGGTAGATGGCCCTATTTCTAATAATCTACGGAAACGAACTCTATGCATCACATGTTAATATTTGTCAAAAAAAAAAAGGAATGAAGGAATAGTTAAATTGTTATTGAGATAAACAATTTTTTTTATATACAATGAATTTACCATTTTGTTCAATTTTTTTAACGACTTATTTGTGGTATTGCTATTTATTAAATGTAGATTAGTATTCACGATACTGTAGGTATCACGGTACCAATTGTTTTTCCATAGACCTCAATGCTAATATTTGGAGAGATAACTATATTTTCTATCCTAATTTAGCATGCATCTCACACACTGTTATAGAGAACAATGTTAGATTGTCAATTTGACAATGACAAAACCAGGTACTCCATTGCATTTAAGAGAGATAACTCTGCTGGAACTAGACAGGGGTATGAGTTATCTAGTCACAACATACCTATTTTCAGTCATGTGTATTACATTTTCAAAAAATCATAAAAAATACAAAATTTGATCTATTTAGGAATTAGCATAAATTCACATGTTGCCAAGAGGCTAACCTTTTTTTTAAGCCTAACAGAAAGTACAACTCTTACATAATCCACCAATCATAGCTTGTCTTGTTCTTAAGGGCTGAATGGTATGGACCCTACACCTTATGCACCGCCCACATGGACTTGCGCAATTGGTACCGTTATACCTGTACCGGAATACTCTTCATCAAAACGGGAGTTGTTTCCCTTGGCAACTCACCACCTTACTAATTTTACTTGTTACACAAAATATTGCTAAATATTCGTAGTTTTTATTTGTTTGTTTGTTTGTTTTTGGTTTTTGTGTGCTGTTGTTGAAATTTTAAGTGAGTATTATGTAAGTTTAAGGTGTTCTTAGAGAGTCTTGGGGTGTTTAGAGAGACCCTGAATTTACTCAGAATAAAGTGCCTGTGCAATCAAGTTACGGCTACGACATCACGTTGAGGCTACTGCCTCAATTTCCCAGCACATGACCCGTTTCACAGAGCTAGTGTTTGAACATACATTTACTATGCCATGGTTCAGACTTGGATTATAAATATGGGAGAAGTGATTTATCCTTCCAGAACAAAAATGGAAAAGTGTTGTATGTGTGTCTGTGTGTTGAGAGGAGAAGTTATGTAAATGTTTAATTTTCATTTCCAAATCAATATTATTTTCTGAGGTTGATATAATTAAATATTTAAAGGCAGCATATTTAAAAATCCTAATGATATTAAAATTACTGATTATGTATTTACTTGTTAGTGTCATTCAACACTTTTTAGGTCAATAATTCTATAACCCAACACAAATTAATTCACTTTTCTCACAGCCACAGCATAAAATTTGCATAAAACTATTCATCTTTCTGCCACATATGTACTCAGTTAAGCAAAACTTTATCCTATTTTTTTGTTCAACCATGTATGATGCTGTTTTTCTTCACTTCAAATAGATATGAAGTAAATGTGGATGAAATATTGTTGTTTAGTCAATTAGCTATTGAAGTGTTATAAATGTGTGCAAGAAGCAGATTTTTAGGTAATATCTGCAGCATTTGGTTTTATTCAAAGCAAATCTTGTAATTCATTTTTAAATCAATGTAAATATCGACTTAAGATATTGTTACAAAATTTAAAAGCAGAGTGAGAGTCAATCTTTGACTTTCTACATGACAAGTCAACAAATTTCCATCTGTCTTTTGAGACCACATGATGGCCTAGTGGTTACTGAGTCCACCTCAGATGTGAGAGGTTGCAGTTTTTAACCCCATTAGAGTAATAAAAGTGGTACTAACAGCTGCATCACTTGGCCTCAGCATTAAGAGATTAGTGTTAGGACTGATTGCCCTGGTGTTTGAATAATGTGACTGGGTGAGACATCGTGCAACATGTCTGTGGCATGATACCTCAGTGCTAAACACCACTATTAACTGTCACACTGCAGATATTGTAGCGATATGACTGGAAAATGGTTAAAGCTACATTAAAAATCCAAAGCGCACACACATATTTATCTATTGAAAACAACAAAATTCCAGACTGTTAAAAGTAAATATGATAATGAATGATCTCTTTTCTTTTCTTCTGAGAGCTACTAACTCACAGACAAGCCTCTACTGTTTTGCACACTACATCATAATCATTATTTTCCAAACTGGGAGACTGCGAATATTGTTAGCGAATGGCAGCAGTACGAATAAAGTGTTTCTAATTGCTTGCTAGTTTAAGCGCTGCTATACATATGCTTTATGACTTTTCCAGTGTAAGTAGATTGTATACATTGCACGATGAATCCCATGCGGCTGTCATTTTGAAAATGAAATGACAAGTTAATTATGGATATAAAAATAAAAACTTAAAATGGCTTTTACTAGAGGTTTTAATGTTTACATTCATATGCAGTGCCACAATGATCTGAATGTGAGATTTTTTTTTAATTTCTTACAAAACTACCTGCATGCTAATCCCACATCTAGCCCTGTTTTCATTTTTTTTTTTTGCCTACTCCTTTTTGCCATTTGAATGTGGTACTAAAAACAAGTTTACTTTGCTAATCTCTCCAAGTCCCATTGCTAAACATATATTACATCTACTGGTTGAATGTACTGTTAAACGAGTCCTTCCTAATGGAGATCCTCTTACATTTTTAAGGTATAGAATGTCAGATACTAGTAGTAAAGTGCTGAGGAAGTAATGGGGCTCATTTTCTAAGTGGTAGGTTGATGTGTAGTAAGTGACAATTTACATAGGGTCACTGCCTTATCAGCCAAACTTTTAGCCTTGTGGCATGTGTGCTATAAAGCAGGTATATAATGTTAAATCCTTGACATTAGCTGTTAATTTGTACCACTATATTCTTCATCGTAATACAGTGACGATACTTGAGAAAAGGGACCAAGTTCAACACTAAACATTCATATTCTGTACAAGTCTGAGTTTCGAAATAAATTTGAGCAAATCCCAACATTTGATCTTTTCTTTCATTTTGCATGGACTGGGTAAAAAGGCAGTTCTAGTCTCAGGGTTATGAGTCAACTTAATTTCACACCAGCCCTTGGTATATTTAGCAAGGAGAAACTCTTTTCTATAAGTGCCCTCTATCAATTGAACTAGTAAGCGTATTCCATGTGTGTTCGTCTTATTTATTGTATACAGCAACTTTCTTGATGTCAACATGAAATTACTACCGTAGATATAAATTGTGATTAAAAAATCTTGCATGTGACAAGTTTCATAATCTATAGAGACTTGTATAATTATTCCCAATATCTTGCAGGTAAATGTTACAAGCAATCTCAATGGTTCATTTTTTCAATTGCATCCAATCTGATAGTATAGTTATACATACTGTTTCAGCTAATTACATATGATATGGGTCATTGGAAGTGAAGTAGATGAATGACCTTTGGCTGACAAAGATGTTCATTCCTTTTGGTTTTCTGTCTATTATATGCCAATTCATTATGCTTCAACATTTATGATTTTCATTTAGCTGATTTTATTAAATACTATTGACTTTATATGATGTAACTAATGGTATCTGAATGCATTTGTGACAACTACACACTTAGATGAACTAGGCTACTGCAATCTATATTTCATACTCCGTTGATCTGATGCAAGCTTTATCTTTACACTATTGCTAAGTTTGGAAGACACTATAGCATGGAGGGTTGTGTACTAGTACTTAATATGTAGATCTGTTATACAGAGAACTTAAACCTTCAAAAAAAACTAGGTTACAGTAATCTATATATCACACTCTAGTGAACCTTGTTAGCAATTGCATTTGTGCAGTTTCTTTTCAGTTTTGCTTACAAAATAATATGATGTCATCCTTGAGTATGTCGTAAAGTATAATTTAAACAAAATTAAACTTTCTGAAGAATCTGTAAATGCTTTTTTGCTTGTGTCAATAGGTTTAATTTTCTTTTAAAAATAATATATATATATATATATATATATATATATATATATATATATATATATATATATATATATACACACATGTATATATATATATGTATGTATGTGCCAAGTTAAAGATGTTAATTTATTGATTTAAATTTGTTAGTTTCATTTCAGATGCCTCAGTTGTTTGTAGATGGAAAATATGTTGGTGGAGAGAAAGAGGTCCTTTTGATGCATGCATCTGGACAACTGAAGAAAGTTTTACAAGCTGCAGGGGCCGTGTGACAGAAGAACTGTAGTTAAAAAATGCCTCTGCAGATGAATTGTATCTTGCATACAATTGGAGCATGATATGCATGTACTATTGGTGCATTATTGAAATAATTTGTTTTTTAAAATCATTTCCTTAATACTTCCAGACTTGCATTTTTAAAATATGTATGTGAGAATAAATAGCTGGGTTGAGAATGATGCAAATCAGAAATATAAAACAATTTTGCTGGCTACATGATTTTTTTGTTAGAGAATAATGTATTTCTGATTTCAATTGTTATTTTTTGTTTTCTTTAATCTGATCAAGGTGAGGAAAACAAATGGTGAGGGAAAAAAATTGTAGGCAGAGAAAAATTATGAATTTTTTTTATAATCTCTCATTTGATCTTAAACTTTCAACCATGTCCTCTGTTTTACTCAGTTAAAGTTCTATTAAGACATTTTGTTTAAAACTTGTATGCTCAATAGATTTCATCACTGAGACAGGAATTACAAAAAGTACATGGTCATTACTCATATTTACAGCAATTATATTTTAAAATTTATTCAAAATTTATTTCAATTATAAACTGCATTTTCGAAACTTTTTACTATAGTGTATTAAAAAAGGTTTTGTCAACATTTAAATAATTTACTTCAGAAAATGAACACTGTTCTAAGGGAGATAATTTTTCTCTCCCTTCAATTAGTGCAAATGATTCACATAAAATATTGTAGAACTCCATCAAAGTACTGTTTTAAATCAGTTTCTAGCTTGCTTCATCTTTTGAGAGACAAGCATAACATATTCAACAAATAAATGTTATTTTCTGATTACGTCTAGACACATGTTTTGTTTATATCTGGCAAACTTGTATTCTGTTTTAAGTGACAAGTTTATATTATTCCAGACACATTAAAAAGCCAAGGTTTGGAAGCTGTGGACTGCCTATAAACAATGGTATGTGTTCATAATAGCACATACAAATTTTCTGATACTATATATGTAAGTCAATTATAAAACAAGAAAGAACATGACAACATACATGTAGCATTGGAAAAATTAATTATGTCCTGTTTTAATATTTACCTTAACAGAGGGGTTAGGCTGGGTTAAAAATCAAAGGCAAAGTGGACTGGCCTTCTTTTCCCCCACCCCTAAAGTTTTAACAGGGAGAAGTGATGGGAAAATAGGTGGGTTGTAAAAGATTATAAAGGCAAAATAAGTTCATCTGGGTTTTCCATGACTTTGTAAGTAATGCCATATTTAAGTTTACAAAATAATCCTCATTAAGATTCAACAACAACTTCAGAATTTATGTAACTGTTTGAACATAATGATGAGGAGCAATACTTGTCCAATGCCATTTATTTCATTCCATCATCTTTTTCAGGTGTAATACTGAATAATTCTATTAATCTCATCATGTATTTTGTCAAGAAATGTCTTTATTGATATAGTATTTAGGATGTCATTGAAACAAATTGGGGATTTCATTTCCTGGATATTTAAATTTGTTTGGTTGGCAATAAAATTGCAACCACTGGTAGTTGCTTTCTAAAGACCGACAAAAACTACTACATTAGAACAAAATTGGATTTTAAAGCATGCTTCTGCTGTTTCATACTTACTGATGGAGGAATGGAATGGGCAGGATATACATTTGTTTATTTTGCATTCCTGGCATGTTAAACTGAAATTCATGGATGATTTAATTATATATGTCCACCTTGCCTGGTAGCATGACCGCAGGTATTCTATGAACCATTCAGTTGGAGATCATTGTTTCAAATAAAGCAACATTTAAAATTTAAATGTCACATGCAGACACAGACAATTACCAAATTTGTTCTAAAGGAGATAATTTTTCTAAGGGAGATAATGAAGCTAAATTTAAGAGTTTTGACCATCATAATGAACTGTATCCAGGACAGTAGCTATTATTCTTTAATGTGCTAATGCAAAGTTGATTAAACTTTATTTATAAGGTATCTCATGAAAACATATAAAACATGTATTGAAATAGCTATAAATACATTTGCCTGGTATGGCTATTCCAGAACTACAGAATTAGATGAGGGTGAACATTTTCTCAATGGTAGTGAAGAACCTTTTGTTTTACCTCTATACCATAGGTCATGTTTTGTTTGTGGGTGATCTCTAACCACATTGCCTGAAAGAATGAATAATCTAGACAATATTTGTAAATTCCTTCATTATAAATATGCCCATAGAAGCCATGCTGGATGCCTGATTATAGTGAGACCATCTTGTAATGAAATACATTATGCTTGTAATTTTACTATGGTGCTGTACAGTGAAACCACTTTATAATGAAATACACAATGCATGTAATTATATTATTGTGCTGTACAGTGAGACCACCTTGTAATGAAATATGTGACACATAATTGTGCTATGGTGCCTTATAGTGAGGCCACCTTAAAATGAAATACATGACACATATGATTGTACTATGGTGCTGTAGAGTGAGACCACTTTATAATGAAATATATGATGCATGTAATTGTACAGTGAGACCACCTTATAATGAAAAACATGACATATGATTGTACTATGGTGCTTTGCAGTGATGAAACATGTGATGCATATAATTGTACAGTGAGACCACTTTATAATGAAATATGATGCATGTAATTGTACAGTGAGACCACTTTATAATGAAATATATGCATGTAATTGTACAGTGAGACCACTTTATGATGAAATACATGATGCATGTAATTGTACAGTGAGACCACTTTATGATGAAATACATGATGCATGTAATTGTACAGTGAGACCACCTTATAATGAAATACATGACACGTATGATTGTACTATGGTGCTTTGCAGTGATGAAATATGTGATGCATATAATTTTACTACCACTAAATGAAATCAGATCCTTAACCAAAATTGACAAATAAACAGAAACTGTTACTGTGAAGGGCTGTATCATGAGTGAGTGCTGAACATATTTTAGGTCCATAAATTGGTATGGCTGTTTACTCTCCATACTTCTTGCGATGGCATTTAAATTAATTTAAGAGTTTTTGTTGTACCATGTCTTTCTTGGTGCTTTTTTTTCCATTCTATCAGCTTGTTTACAGATCTGTGATATCCAGATTTATTTTTTAAAAAATGATTTTATTTGTAATAGAATATTTGATGGAACAAAGTATTTATTTTTCTTACATACAGTATTCATATTTTATACCAAGATATCAGTGAAGAAATGTTTCTGTTATATCTTAGATCTGATTAAAGATATATATATATATATTGTACATTTCCCTGTGTAAGTTATTTAGAAGTTTTAAATTAAAAAAATGTTGCCTGAATATACATTTGTGTTTTGTTAATATTTTCTGCAGTAACTGTTATGGTTACCACACTGCAAACAACATTGATCCAATATTGTCTGATTCAGTAAAGTGTTTAATTTGGTGTGATTATCTCAAAATGAGCATCTGGTAATGGATCCAGACAAATGACTAACAACCAAAACATGGCTCTCCAAGAATTTTATCAAGCCCATGCATTAGTGTTCTTAATAATGACGAAGATCAAATAAATCAACAATCTTCATATGGACATTCATACAATATGTGTTGGTGATGATAATAATAATTATAAGGACTTTGTATAGCACCTAATCATTAGAAGCTCTAAGCGTTTAATAACATCTATAATGATATGACTACAGAAAACAAAAAACAAAATAAAAACAATGAATTTTTTTTAAAAAATGCTTAAAATATTTAAGGTTATTATTAGAACTTTAAGTTTGTTCTTGCAGTCAAAAAAAAGTGGGTGTTAAGAGCATTCTTGAAAGAGTTAATTATCTTTGTGTCTAATTTCAATGGGCAATTCGTTCAATGTTGCTGGGCCTTGGTATGCAAAAAAGAACATCCATATGACTTCATTTTCAGCGTGAGAATAATGAGTATATGATTGTCAGAAAAGGAGCGTAAGTATTTTGCTGGTGTGTACACATGGGTAATGCCAAATAGGTATGCTGGACTGGAGTCTGTCAGTGAAACATAGCAGGGAACAAATTTTGTGTTTTATTCTGGATCAAATGGATAGCCAGGGTAGGGTACAGAGCAGCAGGGAGGTGTGCTATAATCGTGGAACTCTAAGGATGATCCAAGCAGCTGTGTTTGAACTTTTGAAGTTTTTGGAGCAGATATTGAGACAAACCAGATAGAACTGAGTTACAATATAGTCCAGTCTTGAAAGTACTAATGAACACACAAGTGTTTTAGTGGCATCAGCTGAAAGATATTTGCAAATGGAGCTGATGCGTCTCAGCTCAATATATGCAGCCTTGCATATGTTCATGACCTGTTAGTGCAATGTGAGAGTACTGTCTAGAGTAACACCAAGGTGTTTGTACTGATATTTATTGTTTGTGGTAAAGGATGTGTGGCTGCAGCTTATTATGGGTCATCCAAGATTCACATCAGAAATGCACCTCTCTACACCTTGGATGGTAGCATCAACTTCAGTTGGGTGGCTATATTTGTATATTTGGGTGTCATCACCAATGGTGTAATACAGGTTTTCACTTCACTATAAAAGTCATAACAAAATTTTAGACCGTGGCTTAGAGCATACCAAGCAGAAGCATGCATTGTCAGCATTCTTTCTTCACCTGAAATCAAATGGGCGGACCAGTCTAATAAATTTTCAAAATGTCGGCTGGGCTTATTATCAGCTAAAAATACCCTTAATAAATGTTTCCCAACAATTTTTGGTTTTATTTTTATAAATAAAAGTTGTGCTTATCATGAAGCATGTACCTTTAAACAAAGAAATATGGCATATTAGGAACATCTCTTTAACAATGTGTTGATGTTTGACCTACATGTGATTTAAAACAAACAGCAAAGACTCCAAGCTATGTAACTGCACATACATACATACATACATACATACATACATACATACATACATACATACATACATACATACATACACGTGTGTGTCAATTATTTCAAGTGTAAATCTTCCTATGTAGATTAGTTATTTGGCGACATTAAACGATCGTAGACCAAATAAATATTATTGACATATTCAGAATTCTCCGTTCTCTTGCAAAACTTCAAACTTGTCCACTTTGTTTTCGTTTGAGATTTCCAATAATTAATTTTTTGATCTTTCGAAAAGTCTATAGGTCTGGCGACATGCCAGTTTCGTCAAATTTGGAACACATTCAGAATTCTAAAATAAATAGAAAACATACAATTCTGCTTTTTATTCTGTTATTTTTATAATTTTTTATGGGAAAACTTGCGGATTATACGCTATTTAAGAATTTAACTTCTGATCGTTTGTATTTCTAATTTCGTCCATTTTCCTGGAAACACTGAAAACTAAAGTCGTCTAGAATGTATCACGCTCTTAAAGCTTCCCTTACATTATTTAGTGCAGTTAATTAGTTCACAACGTTTAGAATGTATAGCGAAGCTTAACGCGTGTAGTTTACGGAAAGCCATCGCCGCCAAAAATATATCATGGAAGAAATAGAAGTAAATTTAAAATAAATCAAGAAATCAATGAAACAAACTCAAATGAAAACAAATGGTATTTAATCCATGAGATATATACTCAAATAGCACAATCAAAGCAGACAAATATTTATAGAAAAAGAATGAAACAAGCAAACGCAAAATGAAATAGACAACATTTAAGCAATGAGGTTAATAATGAAATAAAATGTTTCTTTCATTTCTCATTAGTGCATGCGCATGGGTGTTGTGTTTACACGGAGATTTTTTTTAATTGATATTTCTGAAGTCATTTTATATGTTTTACGTCAGCTTAACCAGTTGTGTGGTTTCTTTCACGGAAATACCGTGTAAAATACCAACAACATACCAATAAAACAAGCTATACATGGCGGCCAGTATTAATGGTGGAGGAAGAACTCTGGAAAACCTACGGGGAAAAACACCGACCCACGAGAAGCTATTGGCAAGCTTTCTCACATATTCACATTTGCCAAATCTGAGACTAACCCACGCAGACGGGAGATATGGCAATGATCCGTAACGGAGAGCGCTTTAGACCATTCGGCCACTGATAAACTTCATTCATAAAATAATAATTATTATTATTATTATTATTATTATTATTATTATTATTATTATAGATTCGGAAATTGCGCAGAAGGAAAAACCCAAGAGTGCGCACTACATTCACTGAGGAACAGATCCAAGTTCTTCAGGCCTATTTCAACCTTAACAGTAACCCTGATGGACAAGATTTGGATCGGATCGCGCACATTACAGGACTCAGCAAGCGCGTGACACGAGTTTGGTTCCAAAACTCACGGGCGAGACAGAAAAAACAATTGCAGCAAGGATAGAGTCCTGATTCCATGCCATCCCTTAAAGTTCCAAGTGATCTGTGTGTGTGTGTGTGTGTGTGTGTGTGTATATATCGCAGAATAAGGCAAGAAATAATTCTTGTCACGCGTTATAAAGATTCGGTTGTTTTTCGTTGTTTCTGCGTTCATAGTTACATAAGATGAATACTTGTTTTCCTGAGAAGGAGAAGATTACCTGGAACCATCTATCACTGTCAATGGCCAAAAGCTCAGAAATGTAGACAGGTTCACATACCTCGGCAGCACTCTCTCACAAGCAGTTCACATTGATGACGAGGTCAACACAAGGATTGCCAAAGCCAGTGTAGCTTTTGGCAGACTCCGCTTTAATGTCTGGGACAGGAGAGGCATCAGGCTTGCCACCAAACTAAGTCTACGCAGCGGTTGTTCTCCCCATCCTCCTCTATGCTTGCGAGACCTGGACTGTGTATAGCAGCCATGTTAAAAAACTGAACCACTTCCACACGAGCTCCCTGAGAAAACTATTGAAAATTAGATGGCAGAACAGGGTGCCGGACACAGAGGTGCTCACGCAGACTGGCATGACAAGCATCCACACCATGCTGTGCAAGGCACAACTCCGATGGGCTGGCCATGTCGTCCGCATGCCGACAGAACGCCTATCCAAGAAAATCTTCTATGGAGAACTGCAGCAGGGCAAGAGATCTCATGGCGGTCAAAAAAAGAGGTACAAGGACACCCTAAAGGCATCGCTAAAGAACCTAGGCATTGATCCTAACAGCTGGGAGAGTGTCGTTGCTGATCGATCTGCTTGGCGCAGTCAAGTTAATGCCAGTGCGGCAGCCTTTGAGCACAAAAGACTGGTGGACGCAGCTGAGAAACGTGATCTGCGCAAATCCAGGAACAGCAGTTCTGCAATTCACAGTCAACAACCTGCACATCCATGTCCCCACTGCAACAGACTATTTCGGGCCCGGATCGGACTGATCAGCCATCTCCGGACCCACTCTCAATGAATCGATGACATTGAATGGTCCTCGTCGACATCGATGGACAAAAAAAAACATCACTTGTTTTCCTAGTTAAGCTACTAAATTGTCATGTATCCTCTTGTAGATCGATTGCGGAGAGAGACACTACAAGTTCGGTGTACACGGATATTTCACTTTTATTAATCCTCACTCGTGGATCTAAGGCAAGTCTGTTTTATATTTAAAACGGACACACTGGTCTTTGGAGAGAACATTGTCCATTTTTGTTCTTCAGCCATTTGAGTATATAACTTCAATGATTAAATATAGTTTATTTCGTTTGGGGTTTTCTATGTTTAGTTGCTTGTTTCATTGGTACATTGTTTTCGCTGACATTTCTCTGTTTTCGTTTGTGACTTGTTTGTTTTATTAGAGTATTGGATGTTATTGTCCGAGACTTATTATTATTGTTTTACAAGCATGTTTGTTTAATTTTTAGTTTTCTTGGTTTATTTTTAAGTTATTAATTTTATTTCAATTATATATTTTTGGCGACGATGGTTTTACCTAGTAGTTGCATTGATTATTTACTTTTAAATGTATGACATACTTATGTCTAAATCACGAGTCAATGCAACCAGACCTGTACTATTTTTTGCCTTTAGTCCGTCAGGTGTATCAGCTTATTATCTCTTGAGGACTTTGTTTTTGACACTTACTGGTCCAGGTAATACATATACAAGATAGTATGTATGATACCGTCTCTTGTTGACAGTGATATATGTATATATATATATATATATATATATATATATATATATATATATATATATATATATATATATATATATATCTCACACACACACACACACATACTAGTGTTTACGTCGGATCCAGCAAGACTGGTGTAATCTGTCATCGCATACTGACTCGGCAGATAGATGTGTATTTTTTTCTATAGGTTTGTCGAAAAACACTAGATACCCAGATCTGCCATCATATTATGTGATAGCAATCTGGGTATATGCTGTTCATAGTTAGGGCTGGTCTATACTCTAGAATGTACGATAGTGAGTAAAGCGAGTTGCTTCCCGTGTATCAAATCAAGCAGACCAGATGGATATACCGATATTGATAAGCATATATGAATCAATGACAGATTTATATTTTTCGTGGGTTTACTCTCAGTTTACAATATATTGTTGCTGATTCTGATGTTAGTTCCTGCTCCACAATCAAAATTGAAAGACGCTGAAGATTGGTCAGTCATGACTCATAAAAACAATTATCATGGCGACTGAAATTGATAGAAAGACATTCCAAATATTGTGTTTCAAGGATATATATTAGCATATTTTGTACCTGAATAATCTCTCTCTCTCTCTCTCTCTCTCTCTCTCTCTCTCTCTCTCTCTCTCTCTCTCTCTCTCTCTCTCTCATACGTAGCATCTAACACCATCATTTTCATCATCTATACACTGACATTGCTTTTTCCTCTTTGGTTTTCATTTAAGACAGCTAGTTTTTCTCGACCGCGAAAAGTAGTCATTTCCATAATTTCATTTTCCGGTTCTTCCATTGCGCCTTCTGGCGTATATTCTATGACGCTGGCGAGTGCTATCCTCTCTTTGGTTTTCGCATTGAAAGCAGTGTATCTAGGTCCTGCTATCTTGCTCTGTTTATACTTGTGTTTTCCTAGACTAGATGGTGTACCCATTGTAAAATGCGGCGTTGGTGGTGTAGCAGTTAACAGAAGAATTTCAGGATTAGTATCCGAACTACAATGCCGTTTTCTAGTATTCGTCCTCTTACTCACATACGAAATACATACTCCTTTGCCGTTCTTTAACTTAACAAATATAACTAGTAATACTATTGTAACCAGCAATAATACGGCAAGTGCGACTGATAAAGGAATAGCATATATAGGCGGTCCGTCTTGATTTTCCGTCTCCGCTGTGGAATTCTGGGTAACTATTATGATGCAGTTTGGGGGTAAATTTTGATTTTCCTCGACTAGATTTAGAGTTGGAAAGCACCTATCCACATGTATACTTTTAGCACAAACATAATACGTTGTGCGTGATTGCAGTCCCAATATAGTCAATGGCATACTGTGTGTATCCGGTAAAATATTGCACATAAAATTTGATCCGTTGAACGTCCAATATTGTACAGTAAACCTGAAGTCGGATAATATATCGTCATTTGCTGATGAATTATAGGAATATGAACTTGGTGGAATTTGAATTGAGACGGAGAAAACCGCTGAGCTTGATTTAACAGATTCTGTTTTAAGATGGAGGATGCCTTCGCACCTTTGTCCTGTCCACTCATCGTGGCACATACACTCAGCTTGGGTATTACCATTTTCCGTTCGAACACGACATGAACTATTGTTCTCACACTGAAGCTGTTCACAAATCCTTTCAGATTCATCTGGAATAAAAAATAAACGGGAAGATTGAAGAAAGAGAGAAATAACAGATGAAAAGAAAGAAGAAAACACGAAAGAAAAATAAATGTTGACGAGAAGAAATTCAACTTCACTAGTACAGTTTGCATTCATCTGCAATAAATGAAGTCATAAATATCTAATATTTTTCCAACTCCACTGTAAAAAAGTATAGACATCTAGCGTTTTAAATTATATATATATATATATATATATATATATATATATATATATATATATATATATATATATATATATATATATATATATATATATATATATACACTATGTCATAAAGAAAAATATATTAGTGAACATTTTGTTGATGGTGATGTTATGGGTTTTAACGCCATTTTGTCAGCACATAATATGCTATATATGCATATTTGTTGAAGGACGAACCTGGAAAAACACTGAGAAGAACACACCTCCCCACACCCACGTGAAGCAACCTCCTCACATACGTACGTTGGCCGATCCAGCGATTAAAACATAAAAATTAAACAGAAATGCAGAGAGAGAGAGAGAGAGAGAGAGAGAGAGAGAGAGAGAGAGAGAGAGAGAGAGACTGTGGTTGTAGACTGAACATAATTTTGATGTGATGTTTCAGTTAGTAATATGTAAAAAAAAAAAAAAAAAAAAAAAAAAAAACCATGTCGGTCTATCGCCATTTTCATCACATGATTCACAATACATGTTTGTCAATATATTTAGTAGATGAAGGAAGCGGGAAAACCCCCGTGAGAATCACCTACCCACATGAAGCTACTGGCGAGCTTTCGTACGTTCATACTTTGCCTGAGCTAAACCACTGGGTCACATGGTGCCCCAGTATTATGTAAAATACAAAATAGATCATAGTTTAGACGCTTTTACCTTTAAACGGCTTTAATGTGTACCCATTTAACCACCATCACTTTAGTTAGGCCAGTGCAATTACACAAGTGCGCACTGTGGGTAAATTCCTAATTTATAGTTTTCACATTCGACAGAGTTGTTAAAAGTTCGCATTCGACTGAAATGGCGTGCGCTGTTTTGTACTAGACCAATTAACAGAATACGCCATGCAACTTTGATCAAGTGGTATCGCATGAATTCGACTGTAGCATATGACAACTGATAGCGCGTACTCTCGATTGACCGAATGTAATAAAACGTACACCCTCCAATATATCTGTCAGTCATACATATGTAGTATGACTAATATTTTTTAAAAAAATGTTTGTTTGATTAGGATTTTTAACGAAGTTTTAAAAAAAATTCAGCCATGTCGCTACGAATCACGATGTCTGCAGTGAGGCAGTTTATAGTGATATCTAGCACTGGGGCATCATGTCCCACCCAGTAACATTATCCTGACAGAATTGTGCTGAGCGCCAAGCGAGGCAGCTGTTAGTACCACTATTGTAAGTCTTTGGTATGACTCGGCTGGGGATCGAACCCATGACCTCCTGCTTCCGCGGCGGACGCTCTAACCACAAGGCCACCGGAGCGGTTAATAGTAAAATTGTAAGCAACGATATGAGCCCCTGCGCTGGTGATCAACGATTTTCCTAATCGCAGATTGTATCTGCCAATCACAAAGTCTTGTATCTTCTCGTTCGGAGACTGAGCTGTACGGAAAAAATTGATGCAAATTCCGATTTTTGAAAGCTGCATTTCCATTGGCTAATAAATAAATCACCAGAACATGATCTTTTAGGAAAATTTAGGCGATAGCTGTCATATGTTTCTCTACAGAAATATAATTACCTGTAGCAGCTGAAAATCCAGAACACGGGACTCTTACAGTGATACAGAACATGACGAGAATTTGTACACAGGAATAAGAGCTGGCTGTGACCATATTACGTCATGGTTTATGACTTGGAATGCTGTCTGAAAATAGAAATGAAATCAATATGTATCTAACCAGTAACAGCTTGTTGCCTTACTCTGCTTTACAAATTGTTATCTGATCTCCGCTTGATATGAGCACATGTGGTTAATACGCTATAATCTTTGTCCGTCTTAACTTCTTTTTTTATGTATTATATTCTTTACTTTTTCTTTCTTCATGACTATGTTAAACTGCACGTAATTTGATGCCAATGATTAAGGAGACTGGTTTTCAAATCTCCTTTCAGTTTAATAAAGGTTAACTGATTTGTAAAAAAAAAAATCCTGAAATCGAAGTACTGCATCAAATGAAGACGCGAATGGCTTAGTAGTACTGTTTAGCAAAAATGGAAACATAGCAGTCATTGGAAAGATTTATATTTCGGCCTTATCAAGATGTGCCCTATTATCAACTTGCATTGTGTCTGGCTGGTTCACTAGATAAAGTCTAGTTTGTTTGCTTGCTGTAGGGCTTAACGCCATTTTTCAGCATAAGAGCGCTATACATGGCGGCCAGTATAAATGGTGGAGGCAGAACCAAGGGAAACCCCAGAAAGAACCACCGACCCACGAGAAGCTACTGGAAAAGCTTTCTCACATACCCACATTGCCCGAACCTGAGACTTGAACCCACGCAGATTGAGGTGAGATGACAATGATCCGTAACGATGAACACTTTAGACCACTCGGCACCCCTCTGGAGTTATATAAGTATGTAGCTAAAGGAATCACAGTACTAATTCAGCTCCCATAGTAAACATATGGAAACACCGTCATATTCCAAATTCAATAACTTTGAATGTCTGGGTGCTAATGATCAGACCTATATTCCTCCATGCAAACCTATTCTTGGTGTAAGCGTCTGTGTGGAGAACACCATATGAGCTGCGGCATATTTTAAAAAAAAATCTACATGTGCATGAAACACGTGTTATTGATTCTGCAATAAAATGAATCCAGTGTTATTTTCATTTTTGAGTACTACTAGGTCGAGCCTGTAAAACTACTAAAATCGCATCAATATAATATTGTCTATTTTTTTGTACCTTACAGATTAGGATAAGCTCTCAAAACATATTTTTACTAAAATTTTACTTTTAATTATTAACCAGTTATGGACCACCAAACCCGTATATACTCTATTGTTTGTTTGCCCATTTCTAGACTGGTTTACATTCTTCCACATCATTAGTACCGTGTGTCCTATAGCACATACGAAAGAGGCTCATATACCAATTAAAGATCTTAAATGACATAATATCGGCTGCTGTATGAAGACAATGTCATTATGTACGTGTGTATGAGTGTGTGTCTGTATGAGCGTGCGTGTGCGTGTGTGATTCCCAGAATTCCTAATCATCTCGGTTTCTTTTCATGTGCATGTCAAGAAAACAAATTTTCAATTTTTTTTCTCTTCAAATCTGTTAATTTTAGTAATTTTACTGCAGTGTTGATGCATTATTAATGTCCCAGTTTCACATCGGGTCACATGTGACACATTTTAACAAAATAATAGGCAAGAACCAGCCGGATGTTAAATATGATTCCCCCTCTCTTGTATATTTTAAAAATCACGTCCTGTACCGATTTTTATGTCTAGGCAACTCCGTTAAATGCATCATGAAGATTGATTTACTAGTATATTATAATGATACCTGGTTACTGCAATCGCTTGGTGTGCGTGCGTGTGTGTGTGTGATTTGGAACTTTTAACGAAGCTTTGACAATTTTCAGCCATATCGTAAAGTTGTATGCAGTGTGGCAGGTTATAGTGATGTCTAGCACTAAGACATCATGCCGCAGACATGCAGCATCATCCAGACACCAGGACGATCAGTCCAAACACTGATTACTTAATGCCGAGTGCCTAGCGAGGCAGCTGTAAGTACCATTTTATGTCTTTGGTATGACTCCGTCTGGGTTCGAACCCCTGACCTCCCACATTCTTGGCGGACGCTAACCATTACCCCTCCGGAGTGATCATACTGTTTGGTACCGGGATTAATGTCGTATTAGTACTCATAATTGGTAAAATCAAGAAAGACTGAATCGATACGAACGCAAGCTTCAATGAACGCAAATAAAGTGGAATACGTTCTCGCAACCTGAATATATGTAATCATACAGCAAAAACAGCGATCAATGAAACAATAATCAGTAGTAAACAGGGAAACAAACTTGCTGCTATGAATCAAACCGAAAATATTTTGCACAAAAGTGAAGCTCAAAATCATGCCTAAGTGCCTGACCTAATTAGAACGAACACCTGTCCTCTCGCAACAAAGCAATGCTTAAATACCACCTACTAATAGATCCAGATGAAGTGTCCATACACTAACGTACCATCAAAGGCTATGAATAAGTAAGAACTCTGGTGTTTTAGTAGAATGTTTACACTAGTGATATTTGGACTTTAAAACTTCTCAAACACTCCCATGTAAACACAATATCCGCAAACTGACTCTAGTGTTTGCATAACTGATAAATTCCACAAGATCACTCGATGACATATAATTAAAATAAAATATGTTTGGTCGTCTTTAATATCCACAAATGCGGTGATATATTCTCCAAATATCTTCACTGTTTATTCAGATATGATACGAAGAAAACAATCTGCATTCTTATTATACGAAAGATACAATCTGCATGCTGTGTCCTAAAGGGTGTCGCTCCCTCAAAAGAGGATAAAGTTCAATTTATATCAATTAAAGCGTATGACACCTGAAATCTATGAAAATATTACTCCTATCTCACTATAAAGCGTCAAAAGATAATGATAAATCTTTCAAACACTGATCGCCATATTAACGGGAAAACTATTTCAGAACTAATGCTCTCTCTCTCTCTCTCTCTCTCTCTCTCTCTCTCTCTCTCTCTCTCTCAACATTTGTGATTGGGGAAATTAAATTGAATCAAATATTGCTTTAAAAGCCAATCATGTTTTAATAATTTAAGTTCAAGCCAAGAATTAGTTGATGTTAAACATTGGTCTATTAACGGTCAATCATAAACACAATTTGAGTAGTATCACCAAGGAAGCGACCCATCATAAACATATTGGTTTCATATAGGAAGCGGCCTGTCGTGAACACACAACCAGCAGTCTCACATGATTTTTTTGTGGTTGTAGGGTTTAAGGCAATTTTTCAGCACTGGTAGAGGAAGAACCCAGGAAAACCCCGGAAAGTACCATCGACCCACGAGAAGCTACCGGCAAGCTTACCTCACTTACCCACATTGGCCGAGATCGAAGCTCGAACCCACGCAGACAGAAGTGACATGGTAGTGATCTGTAACTGCGAGCGCTTTAGACCACTTGGTCACATGGGGCCACTCTCACAGAGGAAGCTGTCAAACTCAGAAGTTCAGAGAGGAAGCGACTGTCATAAATAAACAATTTATAGCATATAGAATCGGTAGTCTCACCGATGATGTTGGCAATCATAAATATAGAATCAGTAGTTTCAGCGATGATGTGAGAAATCATAATATAGATAAGTAATCTCACTGATGATGTGTGCAATCATAAATATAGAATGAATCAGTAGTCTCACCGATGATGTGGGCAATTATAAATATAAAATCAGTAGTCTCACCGATGATATGGGAAATCATAGTGGCGTAGCGACCGGGTGGGGGGCAGGTGGGGCATTCGCCCCGGACAATGGTAGCCAAATCGGCCCAAAGTATCAACATAACTGCGCAACAGGGGCAGTCGGGGGCGCAAATTTTGGTGTTGTGCCCTGGGCGTAAAGTATCCTCGCTACGCCACTGGGCAATAATAAATATAGAATCAGTAGTCTCACCGATCATGTGGGCAATCATAAATATTGAATCAGTAGTCTCACCGATGAAGCGGGCACTCATAAATAAGCAATAGTCTCAGATGATTGGTTTGTTTGTCTTGTTTTGAGTCGTACCATTTTTTGCATATGAACCCCCAATCACCAAACAAAATCCCCGAGATGAATCATGTTCCAATGAGAGGCTAACAGGAAGCCTTCTTACAAACCTATAGAGAAAGGAGGTCCGTGACATGCAAGGGCAAGCGCCTGTCACCTTTCGGCCGCCCGGAGCCCCCTAACAGACGAACTGGCATATGATAACTAGTATCACATATGACGTGGTCTATAATGAATACTGAACTAGTATTCATGTCCTGACAGAGATTCTTGTTGTAAACATATTGAACGGTAAGAGGATGGAAATTTACAGGATAATTTTCGCTCCATATACTCTTTGATTAGCAACCGATATGAGTCGTTGTAACACATTCACCATGTCCAGTGCCCTATTACCCATGATGCACACTAAACACGTGCTAAGAGCACCAGCCCAAACCGGTGGAATAATACCTTAATATCATTTTGTGTGGGTTTTTGTTTTTAGTTTCACATTTGGGGAGGGGGTACCATAATATTTGCAGTGCTTAGGGGGTAGTACTTACTATATTCACAATAAAACCAAAACTAAAGCCACCATCATCGCTGCTACTACAACAAGTATATTCACTGCTATTAAGGAGCCCAGGCTAGCCAAATGCTCTAAAAAAGTGCTCGCCTTTTCCCTTTGTTGTGGGTATTGGAAAAACTGCCAGTAACTTCCAGTGGGTCGGTCGTTCCTACCGGAGCTTTCCCATGTTCTAACTCGACCATTATGATGGCCGCCATTTATGGACCATCTTAATATATGAAATGGCGTTATATCCCAAAACAACGAATCGTGCAACTACATGTACTACTACTACTACTACTAACCATCTATTTACATGTGGCTCTATTGAGAGTTCACACGCGTTGCCCAACGAGCGATAATACTTCGCAAACATAAATAATTTAGCAAGTTTAATGTCATTAATCTTTACCAAGACGCAGCTGTCTCGCTACTCATAACATGCGCCGGATACATGTGTGTAAATAATGTAACATGTGCTATCTGGCAATACGTCATAACATGATGCAGCTCGTCAGACCAAAAACAGACTGATTCTAGTTGGCCGACCATTCAGGTTTCTCAATAATAATAATAATAATAATAATAATAATAATAATAATAGTAATAATAATAATAATAATGTGGACTTTGTATAGCGCCTTATCTTTAGAAGCTCTAAGCGCTTTACAACATCTATAATGATATGACTACACTACAGAAGAAAACAAAAACCATGAAATTGGAAAACATAAAAACATGCTGAAAACACAAGGTACAAAACATTATTAGGTCTCTAAGTTTGTTCCTGCATTCGAAAAAGGGGAGTTTTAAGAGTACGCTTAAAAGGGACCACTGTGCGTGTACGTATGTGTGGACAAAAAAATAAACCCCTGCCGGGCCTAATTTTAAAATCAGTACAATTGAAAACATTTTCGGACTAAAATTACGTCATTAACTAGAATTCTAAAGGTACTTAATTCAGTTTGTGCAACTTGTGAACTTTGCAGCAGTTAGGTCTCTTTACAGTATGCCTTATTTTCTCCCACCCACCCCGCAACAAAAAATATAAAGATTAACTTGCCTTACTGTACAGGGCGCGCGCTCACTTTCGAATAGAAACTTAACGGTTAGATGCGTTTGTGCGATGGTCACTTCAAATTGTAATCTGTATTGCATGTGGAGTGGGTTGGGGTGAGGTAAGGGTGTGGACATTTGCTAATGTTTATATGACTGACTCCAAAATTTGCCCACTCCCTTTCCTTAACACAGCTCATAATTGCTGTCGTGGAAATGGAAATTTATATTTCAGGGGGTTGTGCTTAAAATCTAACAACATAATGTTCTTGAATAAAGACTAGACTGGGTCTATATCAAAACTATTATTACCTCACACTAAGGTTTTGAGTAAGGCGTCTATAAATACAGTTAATGCTACATTTACCCTATTATCTCAGTTGTGACGTGTCAGGTACAATACTATGCTGTGGGTAAAAGGTTGCAATTTTGTGGTCAACAGCACTCCTTGCTATATAGTTGAGAAAGATATATGTACCTGGATGGTACGGGTACAATAATAGGTACCACCACTCCCCTTTAAGCGATCATAAAAATAAATGCATGTCTTGTTTTACATCCAACTTATTGTCGTTGTATTGGTATGATTAATCTGATATGCGCGTGTTATTTCACTATAAATTATGTTGCTGTTGTAGGGTTTAACGCCATTTTCCAGCACAAGATAGGCTATGCATGGCGGCCAGTATTAATGGTGGCGGAAGAACCCAGGAAAACCCCGGAAAGAACCACCGACCCACGAGAATCTAATGGGATACTTTTTCACATACCCACACTGGCTGAATCCGAGACTCAACCAACGTAGCCGAGGCGAGATGGCAGTGATCCGTAACGGAGAGCGCTTAAGACCACTTGGCACCTCGGGGTCCTCTTATAAATTATATAATTGTGAAATAATAATCTGGCCATACTTTTCTTAACCCGTATTTAACAATGTCAGTTGCAAATATAAAACATTTCTTCATGCCAGTACAGATGCCAGATATGGCCCCCACCTCACATGTCATTCCATCTCTTGACATACTGGAAGTATCTCGACACCCCCCCCCCCACAATTTTTTTAAAAAAAATATCTTTTATAGCGGGCGAGACTAAAAATATAACCTTGTATAGGATCACATACTGTAGTCAGTACTGACACACAAAACATGTACGTTCGCCAAGTGACTGGATTACACATCATTGCTCGATTTAAACTGAAAGCAGTTGACACACGGGACTCCATGGAGTCAATAGACTGATTTCATAAAACGCAATAGGTTTTAATAATTACCCCTATTGTTGTAATTCCTTAATAATTACCTCCTTTGTAAAAATCGCGTTTCGCTATTTCTTGTCAACCCCTTATAACTAGTAATTGGGTTTATTCCAAGTAAATTCAGTTGCCAATGTCTCTAAAAAACAAAATAGCACGATTATGTAATATAAATAAGAAAAGTATACAAGTAATGTGTGTGTGTGTGTGTGTGTGTGTGTGTGAGAGAGAGAGAGAGAGAGAGAGAGAGAGAGAGAGAGAGAGAGAGAGAGAGAGAGAGAGATTAGGATGTTTAACGTAGCTTTAGTAATTTTTCAGTCATTTCGCTAAGCCTGCATTGAGGCAGTTTATAGTGATGTCTAGCACTGGGACACGCTGCAGACATGTAGCATGATGTCCCACCCAGTCACATTATCCTGACACCAGGCCGACCAGTCCTACCACTAACCTCTTAATGCTGAGGGGTCAAGCGAAGCAGCTGTTAGTACCATTTTTGTAAGTCTTTGGTATGACTCGGCCGGCGATCGAACTCACGACCTCCAGTTTCCGCGGCGGATACTCTAACCACTAGGCCACCAGAGTGCCTACAAGTAATAATTGCATTTCTTTAATCCAAAGATTGGCCCGATGTGATCTCCAGAATGTTGTAAGTGGCGACCAATTAATGGCGACAAGAACCACGGTTGCTAACTGGTTAACGTACCGGACTCGTGATCTAAAGGGCAAGGTAGCACTAAATAACCTATTTGCGCTGATATGGCGTAACCAAGTCTAATAAATAAATTTATAAATGACTGCTTGAGCCAATACGTCTAAGGAAGGTTAAAAAAGATAACGGACAAAGTTATCCAAGGGCGGTAAATCTAAAATAACTAAAGTAACAAGTATAACAAGTAGAACTTACTTTGAAAGGAGAAAATGAACAATCAGTCTCACTAGGTAGGTAGTTAGTTAGGTAGGCAGGTGAGCACGCTGCTGGTTATAAAGTGTCGATTGAAACAAACTAAACATGTAAAGGTATCCGCTGTAAAACAATGTAGGAAGATAAACTCTTCAAAAAATAAACACAGACATGCACCCCACCCCAAGCAAAACAAAAGATGGAGATGTAATTAACATTCAGACAGTATGTAAATGGTATATACATTAAATTATAATAGCTATAAAACGGTATATTCCATTGAAAATAATGTCAGAATATGTTATTTAAACCGGATTATTTATAAACAATTTTTGTCCGGGGGCGCAAATTCAGAATTTTAGAGTTCACATCAAAACTGTACGTGTCGCAACCGAAATAGTTTCCCGAAATGTAAAGGATGATCAAAGCAATGAATAATTTACAATACAACACCTTAAAGTCTTGACAAGTCCTGTCCACACTTAAACATTATTAAAATGTACAGAAAAAGCCTTTTTCAATCCAAATTTGAAACAAAAACGATCAATTATAGTGATTACAACAATTATGTAAAGACGCTGTGTAATATGCCAACTCACGTTTACTTACATATTAAAGTAACTAGACATTTACGCGCTGAATTAGTAACCCTCAATATGTCTATGATTACCTGTCTATATTTATATCTGTCTATAAACATTTTTCACAGACACAAATAACATGTCTCCATCATTCCATGTATGCTATTACTTTACCTGTTTTCCTCTTTGGGGGCTCCAGACATATGCCCCCACCCCCTCACCCCCAACCCCGCTCCAATCATGTTTTCCATACTGAACATGGGGACATTACCTGTAACAGGTACACATAATTCTTTCCACGGAGCACCGTACGTGTCTTGCATCAGTCCGTCATCTTTGTCTTTAATTTTTCAAAACTGGTATGACTGGTGTAGACCTTATCTACACGACCTTTCGAATGACGTTTACAGATTAGATTGCGATGACAGAGCACGCCATTTGAATCGTACACATTGTACTTACATTGCAATCCCTAGCCTAAATTTAGCATGCCATCACGTGATCAGTGTCTAGACAAACAGATTAGTGTAGGATGATGTCATACTTTGAAAAGCTAAACATAACGAAAGTTTTGTTGAATGTAACTTCACTTAAATTGTTCATTTTGGGAAAACCTCAGCAATTGAATAGATAGAAAAAAAAAAGTTATACGCTTGTCTCTAATGAAAATTATATGATTAGTAAAATCTGACGTAATGTGTAAGATTCAAATAATCCCATGTAATTTCATACAATGAAGATAAGACTCTAATAATCTCATGTAATTTCGTACAATGTTATTGTAGGGTTTAACGCCACTTTTCAGCACACGATAGGCTAGATATGGCGGCCGGCAGTAATGGTGGAAGAAGAACCACGGGAAACCCTAGGAAAGAAATACCAATATACGAGAAGCTACTGGCATGCCTTTTCACATGCACACATTGGCCGAATCTGAGACTTGAACCCACGCAGACAGGTGAGATTGCAATGATCTGTAACGGAGAGCTCTTTAGACCACTCGAGGCCCCTTTCGTACAATGAAAGTGAGATTCAAATAATCTAATGGAATGAAAATAAGATTCAAATAAACTAATGTAATCCAAATGGCTGAAACTGTACTCAACTGAAACAACAATCAATTGGAACAAACATGTGACTCGGTCATTTGTACAGTCGTACGATTCATACATATTTGTACAAACTTGCGAATGTGTCCATTGACAAACCACACAATTATCCCGAATTCTTGGGTTGGCCCACATTTGTATCGGCCACCATGCCCACAAGTTTACTAATTAGCAGTTTATGGCCTTGATGATTACATAATTTTCCATATCGATAAAAACGCACGGACGGCCAGATGGCATGTTACATCCGCACACACATACATACAGACAGAACAGTTCTCCTGAATTGGGTTAGCACAGTTTTATTGGCCACTACCACCTTCCATAGATCCACCGTGGGCACAGACATACGTATAAACATTCGCATGGACAGTTACAGATTGCCAGATGGCTGGAGAACAAAAGAGGACAACGTACCCTTCTTGACAAGATCCCAAGACCAGTGTGTCAGTTTTAAAATAAAACAGACTTGCCTTAGATCCACGAGTGAGTATTAATACAAGTGAAATATCCGTGTAAACCGTGCTTTAAGTGACACTCTCTCAGCAATCGATCTACGACGAGATACATGATAGTTTAGTATTATCCATCTTACGTAACGATGTACAACGAAACACAGTCGAATCGTTTTATTAGGTGACATTATAATATATATATATATATATATATATATATATATATATATATATATATATATAGAGAGAGAGAGAGAGAGAGAGAGAGAGAGAGAGAGAGAGAGAGAGAGAGAGAGAGAGAGATTGTCTTTTCAAATTCGAAAGTATTTCTATTGTTACATCTGACAATAAATCACTATGCGTGTGTGTTCGGGGGGGGGGGGGGGGGGGGGGGGCGGGCTTACAAGTTAGTTTGGAGTCGTACGTCTCTTTATGTGCATGTTAGAAAAGACAGTTAAATTGTTCTTAATATAGTTCATAAACATCTGCAATCATAAAACATAAAGCATAATAATAAAAGTGACAACAATCTAAAGCTATTATCAACGTGTATACATGTCCCCAGTCGATACAATATGGGTCGAGGACATCTTAGTTTTTACAAAGCAGACGCATGTTTCACGACAAGTTTTAATGCTTCCACAAACAGACATGACTGTATTATGATGAGCGACCTTAGTTCAACAAAATGTTGACATAAGAAACGCCGTAAACCAGTCTCCTGTAAGAGTTCATAAATAAATGTACACTTAATTCGCTTGAATGACCCATTTCTACTGATGAAAACCATTGTTTGTAAGGACAAGCAACCAGGGGCATTATCTCCAATATGTTAAGATTTTGGCTGCTAACAACAAATCTCATATAATATATTAACAATAGCAATGAGAATAGTAAATCTAGTAATGTTCCACTAACACTGGGTAATTGTTTCCTGAGGAAATCAAATATGTTATATAGATGAAGAATGCTAAGAATGGATTTCATAAGTTGGCAATAGTAAGTCACATCCTAATCTAGTAATGTTTAAAAAGAATGCTTAAATCGTTTCCTGCAGAAATCAAATAATAAATCAACTAACAATCCGGGACCATAACTGTAATACTGATGCAGAACGCTGGCATTCAAATACATTTCGGGGCCTCGAGTGGCCGAGTGGTCTAAAGCGCTCTCTGTTGCGGATCACTGCCACCTCACCTGTCTGCGTGGGTTCGAGTCTAAGATTTGGCCAATGTGGTTATGTGATAAAGCTTGCCAGTAGCTTTTCTCGTGGGTCGGTGGTTCTTTGTTGTTTTTTTTTTCCCCTCTAGGTTCTATCTCCACCATTAATACTGGCCGCCATGTACGTTGTAGACAGTTAACTATCTTGGGACAAATAGCTAAGGACCATAACACTGCACAATGATATCTAAGAAAACTTAAAGTTTTATAAACGCATCGGTAAATACCGAATTTGATTTGCAGTCCAATATTATTTGCCAAAAATATTCTACGACAACAAACAATTTGGAAAGTACGAGCACTGGAGGAGCAAGTACCTGACTTTAACGCGAATTTTTTTGGAGGATGGGCATTTTGGGAACATAATTCAAATAAATAATAGCCCATAACGCTGAAAATCAGGTGAGTTCATGTTACATTAAAACCAGATACCTAATTTAGTTGAAATCAATTTTGCACTAGCAAAATAAAGCCATAGAAACAACAACTGACTGAAAAAGGGATACCAGAAATTATAACTCCACCGAACTACAAAAAATAATTATAATCAGACTAGTCTTAGATAATTATAATCAGAATCATCTTAGATAATTATAATCAGACTAGTCTTAGATAGTTATAATCAGACTCGTCTTAGATAATTATAATCAGAATCATCTTAGATAGTTATAATCAGACTCGTCTTAGATAATTATAATCAGACTAGTCATAGATAATTATAATCAGACTAGTCTTAGATAATTATAATCAAACTAGTCTTAGTTATAATCAGACTCGTTTTAGATAATTATAATCAGACTAGTCTTAGATAATTATAATCAGACTAGTCTTAGATAATTATAATCAGAATCATCTTATATAATTATAATCAGAATCATCTTAGATAATTATAATCAGACTAGTCTTAGATAATTATAATCAGAATCATTTTAGACAATTATAATCAGACTAGTCTCAGATAGTTATAATCAGACTCGTCTTAGATAATTATAATCAGAATCATCTTAGATAGTTATAATCAGACTCGTCTTAGATAATTATAATCAGACTCGTCTTAGATAAGTTCAATATAATGGTGAATACCAGATTTTATCAGAAAATCCATCAATCCTTGACAAAGTTGTATTGAGGGGCCCCGAGTGGCCGAGTGGTCTAAAGCGCTCTCCGTTACGGATCACTTCAATCTCACCTCTGTCTGCGTGGGTTTGAGTCTAAGATTTGGCTAATGTGGGTATGTGAGAAAGCTTGCCAGTAGCTTCTCGTGGGTCGGTGTTTTTTTTTGCGGGGGTTTTCCAGGGTTCTTCATCCACCAATAATACTGGCCGCCATGTATAACCTATCGTGTGCTGAAAAATGGTGTTAAAAACTACAACAAAACAAAGTTGTGTTGTTGTGGAAATCGACGTTTAGGAGGAAATAAGGAGTGATAATAAATGATGACAATAAACTCATCCAAAGTGAATATAATGCAGCATAAGTAATCTATGTTTGCGCTGCACAATCAAAGAACATAAAGGTGAAGTTAATCGAGTTAAAGTACGAAGTGTTGAATAAAAGTAGCTTTACTGTAAAAGTACGAAGTGTTGAATAAAAGTAGCTTTACTGTAAAAGTACGAAGTGTTGAATAAACGTAGCTTTACTGTAAAAGCTCCGTCAACTCGTTTAAAATACAAAATTAAATATAATAGAAGACAATACACTGTAATTGAATTTTCAAACATATATACATCAAAACGTCTACACCTTCTTCAGACAATACAAATCAGAGCCGTATTTTAGTTTAAGTTTTTTAAAGCACGCAAATATGAGGGCTTCTATTTTACTGTATGAAGTTACTTACGAGATAAATATATGAACGAGTTATCGCATACAATTTCGATTAGTTTTCATAAGGTAAAAAGTGCAAGTATCAATGAACTAAACAATCATTTACCTAATATAACACGTTTCTTACTTCAAGCAACATTTATAATCCTTTATTAAAGCGCTTGATGCTTTTTCAAAAATACGAGTAACTTAGATGAATTTCAGAAGTATTCAGGGACACAGTACTATTTTATTTTATTATGATCAACATACGCTAAGTTAAAAATAGAAAAGAATTTATAAAAGAGAATAATATTGCAAAGTCTGTATGGAGACAGTGGGGGTGGGGGAGGGAAATATCAATACTTTTCTACTAAAAGACGACACATATAGTACAATACATGGGGGGGGGGGTGTCAAGTAATTTAGTAAGTCTACCTTAAAATGAAAAAAAAATTAACTTCCTTTGATGTGTATGGCTTAAGCAAATAACTTTTAAAATGCTGTCCGTAAATTTCTGATGTCGATAATACCATTAGATTTTTATGAATAGCAAAGGTCTAAGGTTATTTTATCAACACATACAACAATTGCAAAGCAACATTTGACAGGCCAGCAAGTTGCACTCTTACAAATATATTAAATAATATAATATCCGTTTGTATTTGCATTTAAGTCGATTCCTACTGCAAACGTTAACTCTAATGTGCGGGCTTATTTTCTAATCGCAGTTCAGGGACCATTATATTTGCAGTTCGACGCAACTTAATTGCGAGTACAGAACACTGCACACATATACAGACACATTTCCAATGCAAATCATTAAAACACATGCATGGAAACAGAATAGAAATATATACGTACGCATAGTCTTTACGGGCATATCAACACAATCAGGGTCCTACAGTGCCCAGTAAGTTAGGTATCCTCAACACAGCATACAGAATAGCAAATTATGACAAAATCCTGAAAACACAAATTAAGATGTTGGTTGTTTTTTGTTTTGTATTTAGTTTAACGAATTTTTTTTTTCAGTACATGATAAGTCATACCTGACGGAGAGTATTAGTGGAGGAAGAACCTGCGAAAACCCCGGAAATAACCTGTGATCCCAGGAAGGTTACTGGCACGCTTATCCAAATACAGGTATACACGTTAGCACAGGTCAAAACTCGAACACACGCGGACAGAGGTGAGTTGTAATTAAACTGTAAAGGCGAGCACCTTAAACTCCTCGACATTCTCCCCGCCCGTCAAAAGTATAAAATATATTAGATAAAAATGCACTTTTTAAAACGTCCAGGACCGTCAAAACTGAAGACGGATGTCATGGTAAAAATATTTTGTATCCAGCCTCTTCAAACAAGTAGGATGGCACATTAATCTTGTTAATTTAATAAAACTTTAATTAACCCTATATAAGTATTCCAGCTAATGTGTAAGTCAATACTACTACTACTACTACTACTACTACTACTACTACTACTACTAATAATAATAATAATAATACAAATAATTAATAATAATACCTTAAAATATCCAAATGTACTGCATTTTAATAACTTAACTTTATTGTAATAATTTATATGTATATAAGTATATATTGTTTGTTTATTTGTTCACAACAGGAGTATTAAATTATACTGATATATCTACACATGCAAAACAATTTATGCGTTCACGTCAGAAACGTATCAACACATGTACTTTGAAATTATATAGAACTGATAAACATAGTAATTGCAAACGTTAAGAACATCTGATAGAAAACGATGTAAAACTGAAAATACCGAGGTTCCTTTCTAGTTATGGAGGTGTAGAAGATATTAAAACCAAATTATTTATGTCGTTCGGCATTTTCGCATATCTAGGAGTGTATTTTTCGTTAGTTAAGCACATCAATTGAACTCATCCAGAAATTGAATTTCAACTTTTATTACATGTTTTCTCTCTACATATCGTATCTTATTTTTGTGATAGTCTCTCTCTCTCTCTCTCTCTCTCTCTCTCTCTCTCTCTCTCTCTCTCTCTCTCTCTCTCTCTCTCTCTCTCTCTCACACACACACACACACACACACACACACACACACAATTAATTTCCATCCAGTTTAAACATAATTATCCATCAATCTTTATTTACAAGTAGATAAAAGAACATTTTGATTATCTACAGTCCAAACTTGTAAATACTTATTCTGATTAATCTTTAACCATTAAAACTCCGCTTTGCTTATTAGCTAATAAATCATGCTGTATATACATTTTACACATTTTCTAACTCCGATATCAAATATGTAGCAATCAAAAAACATTTCTATAGGGTACGCTGTTTAGTTTACTGTTAATGGGATCATTTTTTGCTTAGTGTGCTAACATTAGAGTTTTTTCTGATCTGAAAATATGTTTCCATGGTGACACTTATAATACTTTGAAAATTATTAAACAACAATAAATTTCATTATGACGTTAACTAATATTCTATTTAGCTTCTTACCTTAAAATACGTGAAGAACTCTCTACTGCATTAAAATATAATGCGCCTAAATTTTACATTACACGTATTATCAAAATTATATAAAAGGACATCTCCACTAGACGGCGGTGTCCATAGAAACGGGATAGATACAATCTGTAGCCAGGTGAGGAACGATAAACCACAAAGCTTAAAAAAGTAACCTCTGGGAAAGCTTCTGTATTTAAATTCTAAATTGACACGTTTAAGTCCATATCAATAACATGTGATTTATGTATATATTAACTACATTGTGACTGAACATATTGTGACGGCTAAACTTTTAAGTGTTAATATGTGTAAATACCCATCCACGGGGAAAGGTGAAATATGTGGCGTACGCAAGATGATATATGGAAAAGAAGTACATATGATATCACCAATACGGCACTAACGTGGACATAGGGCCAGTGACATATTGTTCAATTTATGTACCCAGTTATCTATGTAGAATATCTTCAATTGGAACTTAAACTGAGCCTTCTGAATAAACATTTGATACATTTCTGTAAATAATACTTTATGAAATTATGAAATCTATGACAAAAGCGTATTGAACTGAGCAACGTTAGATCAGATACCCTTTTGGCGCAAACTATGTTCACAGCAAAGACAAAAACAAATTCTATTTACAAGGCATTAATTCATATATCCTCTGCTGTTGACACAAATGTTACCAATGTTGACAAAAGGGTATATTTCCTAAGTCACAAACATCAAGAACAACTGTTGACAATACACATACATGTATATATTTTCGTTATCAAACGCATTATGTTACGAAATGCATATTATCGCAATCGAGTTCGATGATGAAATACAAATTATACACACCCCTAGGTTGCCTCCGCTTCCGGCATCACTTTAAATCATTAATAATTTGTTTGACACGAAAATATGGATTTTGTATCTGTATGTTACATTTCTAAAATGGCGAAAGAAACAAAACTTATTCATACCTACATTTCACCAAGAAATGTATCTACTCACCTGTATATTGGGTTCAGATGTACAACTCCCATTGAATATATTTTGGTAAACTAGTGACTCACGTGAAATGTCGTCCGCAGTTAATACAACTCCAATCGTTCAGTGAGTGAGTGATATGTCATCATACGAAGGGGAGGTTAGTTGTATTAACAACACATTTACCCACATACATGTTTCACTCCAGTCAATCAATAGTTTCCTTTCTGTTTAACCACAAAACGTTGCATGAGGTATTACTTACCTTATCAATGTACCTTTGTCGATATTATACTGGATCAAAAATAGTGTTGAAGGTCGACATGTAAATTGTTAAATAATGTTAAAGGCGAGAGGATCTAACAGATACTGGTATGGGTCTGTGACCTCAAGACCTTTGCTTGTGCATAAAGGTTGAATGGTCACGCCAGGTGTTTTTATAGAGTAAATGCTCTCTTACCGGTGTTAAGTGACCTTTGATTTGGCCCTATTTTTCCTTGAATACTTGACCCAGGAAATTCGGCTATTTTAAGTTTGCTGCCGCTGTTGTGATTGATTGATATTGGCCGTCAGGTGAAAATCGCACTTTTATTATTATTATTATTATTATTATTATTATTATTATTATTATTATTATTATTATTATTATTATTATTATTATTATTTTCACCGTATCTCCCAATCATGTAACATTTGTTTCGAAAGTCACTGTTAAGTATATAACAATTTAGACGTATTACCATTTTCGAAATATTATTATTATTGAGCAATTGTTAAAAGATCAGTGACATGCTAAGCCAAATGCTAGTAAGTTTTGAATACAGATTTATATAACGGCAGGTATTAAGATATTTCGTTTTGTCATTACCGAACTTGACACAGTATCGCTATTGTATTTTTGTCATTTTTATGTTTTCTTTTATGACTTTGTATTATCTTGAATTTGATTAATCTGATGTAATCTCTGTTGAAACGGAAATAAAGTAAGTCATATATAAATGCACACACACACACACACACACACACACACACACACACACACACACACACACACACATACATACATACATACATACATACATACATACATACATACATACATACATACATACATACATACATACGTTTTATTTCAACAGGAAATCAGTACAATATTCATACCTCATACATAATGCCTTCAAGCATGTTTGCTGTATCGACATGAATGTTCTTCAGGTAGGCCTCGGTGTAAGAGGAAATATCTCGATGTTGGCAACGGTCTGACCCGACATTACAGAATATAGTTACGATCTTCCTTTGACATGACAGTCAGTTTGAACTCGACTGTATGAAGATGGCGTTGCTTGTTTTCTTTATTATCAGAATGCTTATAATGCTCTAATTTCCAACTTGCCATATATATATATATATATATATATATATATATATATATATATATATATATATATATATATATATATATATATATATATATATATATATATATATATATATATATATATATATATATATATATAATTGGAGAAAAATTTGAGTAATTTGCAAAGGTCATTTAATTTAATAATCGCATATCCATATCCTTTTGAAATACAGGAAAAAAGAATAAAGTTGATACATAATAAGTACGAAATGCGTGTAGTCACCACAAGTAGCATGTACTTCCTTGTTTATTTAAAACAAAATAACTGTCTTTATTTCCAGTACGTACGCTTCAAAACGACCATATATTCAAAACAGTTAAAAACATTTACGACACCGCTCCGGTGTCCTAGTGGCAAAGCGTACCCCTTGGATGTCTGATATCTCGGGTTCGAACCCCACTCGAGTCATACCAAAATCTTATACAAATTGTACTAATATCTGCCTTGCTCGGCGCACGGTATTAAGAGGTTAATGTTACAACTGGTCAGCCAGTTGTCAGGATAATTTTATTCATGTCTACGGCATGATGCTCTAGTGCTAGACATCGCGATAAACTGCTACTCTGCCACATCAAAGCTGTATGACTGAAACAGTGTTGAAGCTACGTTAACAATCCAAATCACACACACAAACACGCATACAAAGTTAGATCAGGTGACTTTGAGTGTGTGTGTGTGTGTGTGTGTGTGGTGTTTAATTGCATTTTCTTGTTTTGAGCAACTTATGTAATACCACATCGTTAATGATGTGCCTACGTATACACGTCGTAAACAATTTGCATGAAATCCTCATTGTTGTCCATTGTTACTGAAGATACTACGGAATATTATGTTGTTAACGAGAGAGAGAGAGAGAGAGAGAGAGAGGAGGGGAGGGGGAATATACAATTTGTTCACGAGTGCCGCAAACAATAGCTTATGTGTTTATTGACAACAATGCTAAATAGCAATGTGTCTCGTAGGGGAAAGTTTTGTATGTGGTTTCTTATATAAATGCATCAAAACTAATTCATGCATATTATCAGCGCCGGATTAAGCACCGTGGAGGCCCATATGCAGTAAAACTTTTGGGGCCCCAGACCCACGGTCACGGTCTCATGGGGGCCCCTGATGGGGCCCATAAAAGTCGCGGGGCCCATGGGCAGTTGCCTACTCTGCCTAATGGGTAATCCGGGACTGCATATTATTATTTTGATCGATAAGACCTGCCAATGCTATAAGCTGGTTGAAAAGAAACAAACTTCAATTCTGTATAATTTCCCATCCCTTAAAAACCCTGGTGTCCGAGGCGATCGCATTGCTCACCTATATGATCGGGGCGGACATACTAACATATTCAAATACACTGGGTTTTTCTAATTTTGAATTAAATACACTGTTTATTGGAAACCACTATAGTGACAAAGTTTCACGTGGAAACTCGTATATTTTACGCCGTTGGCAGAATGCTTGTGTAACTAATATTTCAGCTGAATGGCCTTACGTAAAATTTAATGACACTCTTCACACGTTAAGTCCTAAGATCAATAACCCATGTGTGTCCTCGGTAAACTCAAAGGTTGACCATAAGGCGACACAAATTTGGTTCCATTTGTCAATTCGACACGTGCTATTTTTATTACGGTAGGTTACCATCTGTGCTCGAATGATTAGTACATCACGGGTTGCTGTAAGGTTGACCCCACGTTCCACCGAGCAAGTTTACATTGCAAGTACGGTGATTAAAATCATGCATTGGAAGAGCTGGAAATGAACAAGCGTCCTGGGTGTTCGAATTTGGACCCTCAACTGCTTCTATCTCACAAACCCATTGTTACTTTCCTTTATCATCCTCCTTGAACGATATTCTTGGACACCCTTTTTTTATCTAAAGTCGAATATTCAATGTAAAATTGCAATTTTGGGGTATTTTGTAGGCAATTTAAAACTTATTTTTATATACATATTTATGTTCCACGTTACAAAGTAAAAAAATGCAATACGATAATTGTAACGTTGGAAACAGTGCCTTTCGTAAAGACGTTACATTATGTTTAGAATTATGTTTAGAATTATGTTTAGAATTATGTTTAGAATTATGTTTGGAATTATGTTTAGAATTATGTTTGGAATTATGTTTAGAATTATGTTTAGAATTATGTTTGGAATTGTGTTTAGAATTATGTTTGGAATTATGTTTAGAATTATGTTTGGAATTGTGTTTAGAATTATGTTTAGAATTATGTTTAGAATTATGTTTGGAATTATGTTTAGAATTATGTTTAGAATTATGTTTGGAATTATGTTTAGAATTATGTTTGGAATTGTGTTTAGAATTATGTTTGGAATTATGTTTAGAATTATGTTTGGAATTGTGTTTAGAATTATGTTTAGAATTATGTTTAGAATTATGTTTGGAATTATGTTTAGAATTATGTTTAGAATTATGTTTGGAATTATGTTTAGAATTATGTTTAGAATTATGTTTGGAATTGCATTGTAATGCAACCATAATGAAAAAATTGAATTACACTAATTACACTAACTGGTAATTATGCCAGTACTTATGTTTTAATTATTTCTCCTTTTATGTGTTCACAACGATGATATGCAAATCATGCTTCTTAAAACACCTTCCGGCTATTTTAATTGAGTAAAAAGTTTGATATCAGAGAATAAATTTTGATCAATTTATGTTTATTAATTTCTTACTGGTCATTCAAAAACTGATTAGACCTTATGGTATGAATGAAATTAAGAAAAAGATGAACGTGAACATGGCCTTGCTAGTAAGTCTCTCTCTCTCTCTCTCTCTCTCTCTCTCTCTCTCTCTCTCTCTCTCTCTCTCTCTCTCTCTCACACACATTTTATATTCTTTAGATGTCGCTTGCACTCATTGTTTAGCGTCAATCATATGTTGTTGTCTCCCTTGCATCAATCTGATAAAAATCAGCTCTCCATTGTACTACATGAAGATCTGCATCACGCTTAGGGTTCACGTTCTGTCTACCACTGATTCTGTCAATGGAAATGCAGCTTTTAAAATCTGCAAGTGAATCAAATAGTTCGTCACGCTACAGGAGTCTGACGTTTTATCAATAAAGCACGATAGATGAAATCAATGAGGACATGAAATTCTCTCATCGGCACTGTACCTTAAAACACAATGAGTGCAAACGAATCCCCATCCTCCGCTCGATTCGACTTTTGTCGTGCGTCTTTTATTCCTTCAGAATCTCGTATCTTTACAAAAAGGAAATAAAGACTGACGATGACGATGACGATGACGTAAATAATTAAACCGCATCACCAGTTTATTTTATTTATTTAATTAACGTCCTACGTCAAGATCTGAAGGAGACCGCCTTGTTTTCATGTTCTGGAGACCAATGTTTTGACCATATTCGCTAATTTTAGCAGCCATTCAGATGAAGTCTTATATTTTTGTGTTTCGGAGACCGCAGCTGAAGATCTTCAAAAAGTGTGACCACATGATTCAGACGTTTTATCGATAAATTACGATGAAATCTGACAACACGAAATTTCTTTATCGGTTCTATAAATTAACAAAAGGAATGCAAGCGTGACCCCATTATCTGCTCGATTCGACTTTTGTCACGCTTTTTTTATCGCTTAAGAATCGCCGAAATACTCAAAAGCTACTTATATCCATCGATTTTTTTTTTCAAATCCCTTGCATTCTGGGATTCTCGTTGATCATCAATCTTCCTCATTAGTTTCTTTTCCAACTCAGGTTTTATTGTTTATCGTTTATGTTCCACGTTACTCATTTGAAAATAGTCTTTGTTTCTTTTGTTTGTTTGTTTGATTAGGATTTTTAACGTAGCTTTAACAATTTTTCAGTCATATCGCTACGATGTCTGCAGTGAGGCAGTTTATAGTGATGTCTAGCAGTGAGACATCATGCCGCAGACATGTAGCATGATGTCTCACCCAGTCACATTATCCTGACACCAGGCCGACCAGTCCTAACACTAACCTCTTAATGCTGAACGTCAAGCGAGGCAGCTGTTATTACCATTTTTGTAAGTCTTTGGTATGACTCGGCCGGGGATCGAACCGACGACCTCCCGCTTCCGGGGCGGACGCTCTAACCACTAGGCCACCGGAGCGGTTATCTTTGTTTCTGACAATTATACAAACCAACAATATATGACATCAATTCGGGACTTCAAATGTAATGTAACAGTACCATTTCTCGGAGTAGCCAAATAGTTTGTAGAAGGCAGTGCTTCATAAGTAATGATATTCAAGACCATCAGTCGATTGTTCATTGGCCTCTAAATTATCCTGAGTAGGAACTGTTTTTTGACAATGATGGTGTTTGTTTTATCCAAAGGTCAAGAAGTGATCTTTTTTTACGTAACGAATATCACCTTGAACTCTAACAACATATGATGAAATATGTGTCATTCTTGATACTATTCCACTTTATAATAAGTTCATCTTGGTAGATATGTTTGCTTTTGGTACAATATGATAGCAAATAAGCATTAAATACAGACTGATATAATGTAATTTTATCCACTACTATGAGGTGCTGAAAAATCATGAAAATACAATGAATGTAACACTGGACGCCTTTACGTTTTATGGTTTCAATAGCGTAAATATTACTTGTGCCGTGCGTGGCTCAATCCTCAAAGTTCTTCTCTCCCCTCGTCCTGTCTTTGTAGACTGTCTTTTTGATGTCATTAGATTCTCTGTACCAGTAGGCCCGTTTATAATCTAACACTTAAGTCGTGTCATCAAAACGTTTTCAATAAAAAGAAAAAGAGAAAAGATAACATTTGATAAATGTATTCACTTTAGTGTGAGACATCCCAGCGCGACACCGGGCCCAACTTTGGCGCTACTCAACGAAGTACATTTGTTGTTTTTTCATATACAATATATTAAAAGATTAAACATTCATTACTGACCGAATACCGTTTTTCAACATGCTAACGTTGCGTGTCATTGATCTCGTTGGACTGTTGTCAGGATGGTGATAACTTGTTAGCCTCTTGTTTTACTTTCAAAAATCTAAGTTTAATCACCAGTATGCATGCAGTTTATATAGTCTACATTTTGTGTTTTAAAGTTTGTATTGCATTATTTTTTTTAAAAAAATCATAATTAAATAAACATAAGTTTAAACCAGTTAAAGATTATAATAATTATTCAATATTTCACCGGAGATAACAACATTAGCATAAGTCGTCAACGAGAGAGTTTTTATTTATTACACATACAAGTTGAATGAGAATGCGTGTCACAAAATCACTTATGTTCTGATATCTAAAAGAAGCGTTCCACACTCATATTTATTTTGACGTCACATTTCTTCAAATCCTACCTCGTCACACTTCGTCAAAAACATTTGACCCCCTCCTCCACTGCGTGATGTCATATGTGAATGACCCCATATCGTGTATGATGCACTGTATCTCTTTGTTAAAAAAAACCGTTCGTTTATTTTGTCAGTTTATGTCACAGCGATGTTACATCCAAGTACTGACATTCAATACAGGGGACATAACTCCTCTGATGTTTCAGTAAATAATGCTGGAACTGTTGGTATGCGTCAGTAACTAAGTAAACGTATGCAACAGTAAAACTGTATATACAGTCAACAATACACAAACAATATTTAAAGCGGAATTCCACTCTATGAAATTTCTCCGCGAGTCACAGAATATAAAAGCGGTCATGACCTGGGTCCAAATGGCACTTAGCAATTTATTGTTGTCTGCATGCAAATTATGGAACATATATCGTATTTTGTGTATATCCTTGCTCTAGAAAGGTTAGAATTAGGCACCCAATACGTCCATTACTAATGGATGTGAAATGCACGTATAGGGGCAAACTTGTTCATTTCTATTTGAAGTTCATTGACGTAGGAGCCGAAAAAACTTTTACATATCAATATTTCAAGGAACTTTAAAAGAAAGTGGCCAATTTGAAAATATGAGACAAGGTCCATCTGTGCGTCAATCGACATTATACGACTTCGTGTATTTTCAGAAAAAGCGATGAATCTAGAAGTATAAGGCAATTTTAACATCGGAGCATAACTCAGAAACGTTAGAATTAATCAATATTTCAGGTGGAATTAAGTTTGATAAACAAAGCGATATTCAGGTAAAATTTACCATCATTTTTGTCCTCGCGCTTTTCAATGAAAATATTGTGCATTATGTCATCATTAGAGTTGATCTGGGCGTGCATGCACGTCGTCGCACAACTACTACAGTTAATTGGGGTACCTTATGCCGTAGAGTATGGTAAGGAATGAATGATCTGTACACGCACACAACGGTTTTATAATGTTAATCCTTTACCAGGTTGAGACTAAGGAGAGGGATGGTTGTGGTTGTTGTAGGGTTTAACGCCATTTTCAGCACAATATAGGCTATACATGGCGGCCAGTATTAATGGTGGAAGAAGAACCTGGGAATAACCCCGGAAAGAACCACCGACACACGAGAAGCTGCTGGCAAGCTTTATCACATAACCCACATTGGCTGAATCCGAGAATCAAACCCACGCAGATAAAGGTGAGATGGCAGTGATCCGTAACGGAGAGTGCTCTAGACAACTCGACCATTTGGGGGCCCCCGAAAAGGGATGGTAAAACTTAATATTAAAATAATCCTAAATTGTTTTTTTTGGTGCCATTTAACTTGTGTGTCTCGATTACAATCTGAATGTCAAAGCATATCAAAGCTAGCGTTTGTTGTATATTAAGGTCCGTGTTATTTGCCCTGGGGGCACACAGGTGTGGCCCATAGGCCATAATTTGAACATTAATAATATCCCCACCCTAATAACATTTTCATTGTATACGATTACTTTACATAAAGATTTCTATTCGGATATTCAGTCGAGATTTTCCCATTGGCCAAGATGCGCAGCTAATAGATCCTTATAATTTTAATCAAAAGCAACAGGGATCAATACCTGTCCATACCATTATTAATAAGCTGCCTCAGTGTCCTTTTGTTTCTTTGGCATATAAAAAAACAACAAATAAAGCACTACAAGTATCATAAAATACCATAACCAATGATCCTGACCCTCTCACCTCAGCGAAGGACGTGACCTTTGGGTCTTATCTACATACGTATAAGATCCCGAAACACACACATGTATATCATACCTTTTTGGGATATAGCTGATATACATTTGCAAATATTGCTGCATTGTTGCAGATTATTGTATTGTGCATAGTTACAGATTTCTATTAATGTGCATAGCTACAGATTGCTATTACTGTGCATAGTTAGGATTGCTATTATTGTGCATAGTTACAGATTGCTACTTTTGTGCATAGTTACATATTGCTTTATTCTGCATAGTTACATATTGCTTTATTCTGCATAGTTACATATTGCTTTATTCTGCATAGTTACATATTGCTTTATTCTGCATAGTTACATATTGCTTTATTCTGCATAGTTACATATTGCTTTATTCTGCATAGTTACATATTGCTTTATTCTGCATTGTTACATATTGCTTTATTCTGCATTGTTACATATTGCTTTATTCTGAATAGTTACATATTTCTTTATTATGCATAGTTACATATTGCTTTATTATGCATAGTTACATATTGCTTTATTCTGCATAGTTACAGATTACTTTATTCTGCATAGTACATGTTATTATATTCTGTGTAGTTAATGACCTTTCTCTGCATAGTTACATAATACGTTAGTCTGCATAGTTACGGATTACTTTATTCTGCATAGCTAAATATTGAATTACTTTGCATAGTTACATATTGCTTTATTCTGCATAGGTACAGATTACGTATTCAAACAAACGTAGAATAGCTCACGTAAAACGTAAACTTCATTGAAAGATTGAGGTGGATATGTTACTTGCGTTCTTTTTCACCTTAGTTTCTTGCTCGGTCATTACTTTGGTATGTATGTATGTATGTATGTATGTATGTATGTATGTATGTATGTATGTATGTATGTATGTATGTATGTATGTATGTGTGTGTGTGTGTGTGTGTGTGTGCGTGCGTGCGTGCGTGCGTGCGTGCGTGTGTGTGTGTGTGTGTGTGTGTGTATGTATGTATGTATGTATGATAGCGATATGACTAAACTATTGTTAAAGTTACGTGAAAAATCCAAATCACACACACACACACACACACACACACACACACACACACACACACATTAATGCTACCGTCTCTGTATACGTTGTTATACATTAATGAAAATATAAATATTTTTTTATCTTCAGTGTGAAACACAGAAAATGACTTGTGAAATACTTTTCACATTTATTAAATTTTAAAAAAATTACACGTGAAAATTGTATCATTTATCTTTTCACATATGAAATTATGAGATTTCTCATCATGCCATGTGACGCTTCATTGTTTGTGCCAACAGAAGTGATTTTTTTTCAGCAGGTAAACTGTAACACTATCATTTTGTGAGCTTTAACATTAATTGGAAACTGCATTATCTCCCTGGCATGGAAATTATTTTTCGCACAAGAGATTTTACTCGCCACTATTTGCTTCTTTACGAAGCAGTGTTTCTTTTGCTAACTTTACATTAATATTAAAATCCCCGTATGTAGCACCGCTAATTGGACTTGTTTTTGTGGTGTGATACATAATGAACAGTCTGATATGCAACCTAATTAGCAAAGTGTCAAAAAGTTTAATGTATTGCAACATATCTCATTCCAAATCAACAATTCTCGCAAATCGCTGGTATTTTATAATCAGCAAAGCCTTACTGTGGTTCAAGTCAGTCCCACTTGGTCAACACGACACGGATTGTATCTGCAAATCAAACACACTCCAGCCCAGTTAACCTATGTCGTGGTGTTCCACAGGGGTCTGTTATTGGACCTGTTCTCTTCATTCAATAGACTCGGCTGCTCTCAAGTGTCATAGATCATCATTGATGTGGACTTCAGAAAAGTAGAGTATGGGTAGGGGTGATATGCAGAAGAATGAGTTTATTCTGGTATACAGTAAAAATAAATTTTCTGTTGTTACCCTTACACAGGATATATTTCATACGGTAATACAACAAACGATACAATTTAACTCGTTAAAATATCACGTATTCTGTACCACACCATGAAATTTTAACTTAGGAAAAGAAAATATTTTGTATTCACTTGAGGTGAAGAATACCTACCTACCTGAACACACACACACACACACACACACACACACACACACACACACACACACACACACACACACACATACATACATACATACATACATACATACATACATACATACATACATACATACATACATACATACATACATACATACATACATACATTTATGGCTGCATTACATATGCACATCCAACCAAAAAAAAGTGTTAATTTATTAATAGACGACTTTCTGAATATTTACACTCATTTATTGCTCGTATATGGATACATATATTAGGTAATGGGAAATAATTCTTCAAAACACTAAGAATTAACCCTGTTGTACATCATATGAACACAAACAGAATATTGCCTGCTTGAATATTACAACGCACTGAGTGTGAAATGGTCTCGCTAAGTTCTGAGTGTTGTTCCATCAACTGGTCTTATCTTCATTTCGGTCCACTTTAAAGAAGAGAAAATACCCGTCCATGACATCCAGTGAATCCCATTTGCCTTGGACTCGTGCTTTCCTCCAAGGTACTGTCCATTTAGGCAGACTGTCAAACAGTTAGAATACCACCAGCCGCCCTTAAAAGCGCTTGCGCATGAGCCAACCTCCAGGTCATTGTCTTGATCGTCTGTTGAGAATCTCTGTCCGTTGTGGCCGGAAAAAGAATTATCTAAAATATATGACGAAGGCGTAATGCTACAAAGTTCCATTCAACTCTACTTAGCATACCGACTATACTCACATAGAAGTTGGGTCAAGCTGCAAGAAACATGACCCTTGATCTGCCATCGTATAACGCTCTGCCAGATAAGGTTTTGTTTGAACTACTGAGATGTCTTAATGAATTTTATTGAACCAGATCTCCTGAAGCAATTTACGACCGCAGATCGGAGTTTGTGCCGTTGGCAATTGGTTCACATTTATACGAGAGTAGATACGGTACAATATACTTATACTTACCGTGCGTTACTGATTGTTGTTGTAGGGTTTAACGCCATTTTTCAGCACACGATAGGCTATACATGGCGGCCAGTATTATTGGTGGAGGAAGGACCCGGGAGATCCCAGGAAAGAACAACCGACCCACGAGAAGCTACTGGCAAGCGTTCTCACATAACTACATTAGCCGAATCTTATACTCGAACCCACTCAGATTTGAGATGGTAGTGATCCGTAACGGAAAGCGTTTTAGACCACTCGGCCACTCGGGAGCCCCCGTTACTGATTGAATACTATGATAAATCTGTAGTACGACATACTGACAAGGTCCAACAATACACTAATCAAACTCAAACAACGATAAGTCAAAACGTATCATCTAGCTTTCGACTTCTCAATATTATTTAAATAAAAGCAAAAATATAAATTTAGTACCATAATAAAGGTATATTTTATGCAAATGAGTGTCTGCGAGATTAAGATCAAATATTCGAACTAACAGTCAAATATCTGCAGACAAGATAAATGTCTCTGCCATGCACAAGAATCAACGCATCGCACATTGCCATTAGTCTCACTCACATTGATATGAAAAGTTGTATTTTTAAATCAATCACAGACCCCTGACAAACCATAATAAGGCTGCATCAATCATGGCATTTATCTCACTCATTTCTTCTAACGTTAAGGTAACAACGTACGACAGCTAAAACTATTTAAAATACTTGTATAATAATACAAAGAGCTTGAATATATATTTCGTCTTGTTTTAGTAACATCTTGAATTGTGTTTTAGTTTCTTTTCACTACAAAGTTGATATTTCTTTTAAATTACCGCTAGCATCTATAGGGGTCAAGTTTGTTGAAAAGGCAACTTGGATCAGTCGTTGCCGTTTTTCTCTGGCTACAATAGCCAGATAAAAACGGCAACAACTTATCTAAGTTGCCTTTTCAAAAATGTTATTGCCTTTGCCCATTTCAATAAATAAAAATATAAAATTATAAAGAGATAAAGCGTGTCTGGAGGTTGGTGCGTCTCCACATAATGTGGACAGTTAACTTCTTGAGAGAGAGAGAGAGAGAGAGAGAGAGAGAGAGAGAGAGAGAGAGAGAGAGAGAGAGAGAGACTCACCAACATCACCACTGAATCCAGAGATGGACAATTTAAACTTGTCGTCTCTACTGGCTACATGGAATATATTATATTTGGCATATTTTTCTTCGAAGTCGAAGCTTTCCATGTCTATTCTCAGTTCATACAAGCCTTGGGAGGTTATTAAGTGCAGGTACTCGTTACCTGGAAAAGAGAAAGATGTTTTTATACACTGATTCCGTAACACTGTTTTGTCTTTATTTTACTAGCTCAAAAATGACACTTGCATTTGCGAATTTTTGGTTAGCAATTGAAACAGAATGATAATGTGATCGAATCAAACGCATGCACACGTTGCGGAATGGTGCTTAGAGTTTGATTCTTCATCTAAGGTTGACACAGCAGGTACTGTGAGGTACACGTTTTCCGTTACCATAGGCAAAAATCGTGTTTAAATAAGTTACGCTTATTTGATCTCATCTCATCCCATCCAACCCACCCAACCTAACTCAACCATTGCATACGATTTTGGTTCATATTTATGAGACGAACCCTTTCTGTCTCACAGAACGCTACAAGCGTGTTCATTCAACACCGATGTTCCACCAAAGAATCTGAAAACTGCCCTAAACGCAAAGCATAAAATACAGTGTAATGCACGAACCATGTTCAGATGGTAAAATGGATAAGGGTGACAATACATTTCATATTACTGGTTTGTTTGGGCATTGTGGACCACTCGCCCGCCACTACCCCTATAAAAATTTGAACTATGTCCATATAACGAAAAAACATTTATATTCAAAATATAAACCAACGGCTCAAATTCACCACAGGGGCTCGTATCAGTACAAACATTGTACCGGTCATACATGTACTGCATCATCAAATAGTACATGTATGTGTAAGCAACGATACAACCCCTTTTGTAAATCACATGTGCGTTGCAATCATTCTCTTTTGAAATTAGCATTGGATAGGAACTGACTTAGATAACACTTTTAAATTAGGATATGTTAAATATGGGTATGAATATTAAGTAAACAGAGTAGGTCAGCTTATAAGCATAACAATATTGTCTGCAAAATATGGCGTACTTTAAATTGTGATAAATCTGGTATTATGTAAATATTCAAGCAAAATTAAATATAGCATACTGGTTGATATCTTACCAAGCCAAAATTCTTTGGACTGGTTTCCAAATCCAAACTGATACGGTTCCCATTTTTGGTGAAAATCTTGTTCCCCGTCTTGCCTTCTCTGGAATACCTGTCCAAAATGTACACATCATTACGGTCAAGGATCAATAAAATTGATATCTGATTTTAACATAAAAGCAACAATATGTACCAGAGCTTTATTTGATTTTTAGGAAAGAGCTATACGAGGTTTGACGACTTATGACTGAAGGCTAAAACAACGCTTTTGCGAGAAGCATTTTGAGTGAAAGTATAATTTGTACTCAGTTCTGCACGTTTAAGAAAGGACTGAATACACATGTTTCTTTAATACTGTGCCTATATTTATATTGTTTGTGTAAACATAAGATTTTTTGGGGGAATAGGGTGACAGTTTAGGTTTTTAATGTTTTTAAATATATATATATAAATATTTTACATTCAAGTGTAAGAATTTGAACGTTAAAAGTGTTCAAAAGAGGAATTGACAAAACAATGAATATTACACAGTAATTACTATGAAGGTGTTGATTGGTTTTCCCATATGTGTGCTTGATTGTTGTTGGTAAACTACTTTCTGATCGGGGCACTGCGTGAACGAGTGGTCTGAATCGCTCACCGTTACGGATCACTGCCATCTCACTTCGGCCTGCGTGAGTTCGAGTCTCGGTCTCGGCCAAAGTGGGTACGTGAAAAAGTTTGCCGTAGCTTTTCGAGGGTAGGGGGTTCTTTCCGGAATCATTATCATTTCAGATTATTTTCAATGTTTTATTCAATAGTTAATATGTAGTTTCTGTGTGTAATTACCTTTGTAGAATCTAGAACATTTCCGTTTAAATGATCGGGCTTATTTATACTTAAATGCCAATCAATGCAACTATTCTAATACCATCTCCCTACCTATCCGAATCTTCGCATCAGAAACGAGCGTGCTCTATACAAACATTCTGTTGTCCTGATTGTTTATGTTGCTTGCTATAAAGCTAGTGTTCTTTTTGTTCAAGTTACCCAGACTACCGAGGTTAAATAGAGTTTCTTGTATCGTGTGACTTCCTGAATTTCTGCAGGATTCCTGCAGTTATCAGCATGTGGTGGCAATGAGGTTTCAGAAAAGCCAAAACCGCCACCTGTAAAGCATTTTGAAATTATCCCAAATATTTAATGAAGGATGGAGTGTTGTGCCCAAAAATGTAAAGTTTTACAGTGAAAAGAGTGACGTTATTTTGATAATTGTAAGACTCGACATGCATACACTGCATATACTATTACGCAATTATTGAAACATATGCCACGATGAACTGGGCACGCGGTAAATAATAATTTAAAGTTTACGACTATTGAAATAATAAAACTTAAAAGATATGTAAATTTTGATGAGGTAATTGTCTATGTTTACTCTTTTTAAAATGTATTTAAAAAAAAATCATATAAAATCAATTTATATACAAGCCATCCTCCCCCGTCCGTGTCCATATCACAGAAAACCGGAAGTCCTCTCTTCATTCCATGAGGGTAGATGGTGTACATTCCGGTTTTAGCATTTCCGGCAGTTAAAATGTCATAGCAATCACGTGGTTCATCAGGGGCTGTAAATTGAGGGAAAATGAATTGATATGAGAAAACTGCCTTTGATTAGTAAAATGGCATTTGTGACAAATATGATTTTGCCCAATCAAATACAAAGTTTATAGTTTGCGCCAGGTTGTAATTAGCAATTTAATGTAATACTTAATACTTTGCATAGAACGTTGAAAACGAACAGCCTGATTGCATGGTGACACTGCCCATCCCACGAATCCTGGCATGTACCAATGAATAGCCGGATGGCGGAAGTAATAAAACATCTACTAGTATTAAATAAATAAATAAATAAATAAATAAATAAATAAATAAATAAATAAATAAATAAGGTAATTAATTAATTAAGTAACGAAGTAATTAAGTAATTAATTAATATTTTAAAAAATATTTAGCATTTTTTCCAGCTAGGTCACCTCCAGTGTTTTGGCTGTATTTTTCATAACTATATAAAATAAGGCAATCCTTAGTGGGATTTTTTAAACGTGTCTATGCAATACTATCATTTTCAGCCATTATATATGATGTGTGTGTGTGTGTCTGTGTGCGTGTTTACAGTGAGACATTGTGCAATTGAATGGTTGCGTTTTAATTGTGTCAGAAATGTTTTATTTAAATTAGTTTCCAAATCGTGTTTTACCATTATTATACATTAAATTTCAACACTAGATAATGGGGTCGGGATCGAACCCGTCACCTATCGCATCCGAGGCGGACGCTCTTACCACTAGGCAAACGGAGCTAAATGTAAGTAAGAAAAGAAACTACACATGGTTATCAGTGCATAATTTTTGTCAAATGGAGTATTTTATAAACATAGTGGCACTTAATAATCTTGTTCAAGACTGTCACATTACACGGATCAGTGTTCGACAATTTGTCATTCCAATCTCAGATATCATTTAAAAACTATAAACAAATTTACACGTTACCAAATTATAACGCAACTAAGCGTTGTTACAATCACCAATATATATTCTTTTAATGACATGTTGCCTTTGGGATATATCTTATCAGAAAAAAATATTTTGGAAACCAAATAGGAGCTGCATGATTCCATTTTTTAAAATTGTGTATATATACTTGATAATTCTTGCCAGTAAGGATTCTGACAAAGCATTATTCTCGAAAAATTGCATTGCATACATAGGTATATATCGTATTACCAATCTAATTTACCCCAACGAAAGAATAATAATAATAATAATAATAATAATAATAATAATAATAATAATAATAATAATAATAATAATGAGCACATAATAATAATGACGACATTGTATAGCGCATAATCTTTAGAAGCTTTAAGCGCTTTACAACATCTATAATGATATGACTACAAAAACAAAACCCCGAAAAAAAAACCATGAAATTGGAAAACACAAAAATGCTGAAAATATTTAAGGTAGGAAACATTATTAGGTCTTTAAGTTTGTTCTTGCAGTCGAAAAAGGTGAGTTTTAAGAGCACTCTTGAAAGGGATCACTGTGTCTTTGTGTCTAATTTCAATGGGCAATTCATTCCGCATTGCTGGGCCCTAATATGCAAAAGAACGTTCTCCATATGACTTCGTTTTCATAGTGGAAATAATGAGAATACGATTGTCAGAAGATGCGCGTAAGTATCTTGCTGGTGTAGACACATGGGTGAGGCCGGATAGATATAATGGACTGGTGTCCGTCAGTGAAACGTAGCACAGAGAATAAATGTTGTATTTGATTCTGAATCGAATGGATAGCCAGTGTAGGGTACAGAACAGCGTTTAGATGTGCTCTGATCGTGGTACTCTAAAGATCAGCGGTGTTTTGAACGTTTTGAAGTGTCTGGAGTAGATATTGAGACGAACCATACAGAATTGAGTTAAAATAGTCCAGTCTTGAAAGTACTAATGAACAAGTGTGGCATTGGCATCAACTGAAAGATATTTGTGAATGGAGCTGATTCGTCTCAATTCAAGATATGCAGCCTTGCATATGTTCATGACATGTTGGTGCAATGTGAGAGCACTGTCGAGAGTAACACTTAGGTTTATCACTGATCGTGTGAATTTAATGTTGATGTTGCTGATATTTTTTGTTTGAGTTTAAGGATGTGAATGAGAAAGTCCTTGTTTTGTAATTAAAATGGCCGCAGTGTTATCGTCATTCATCTGCAGATTGTTACATGTCATCCATGATTTCACATCAGAAATGCACATCTCTACTCCTTAGATGGTAGCATCAGCTTCAGGTGGGTGGCTAGATGTGTATATTTGGGTGCCACCAGCGTACAATTGGTGAGACACTGGGTGATGATCTATGACACTTGAGAGCGACTGCGTGTATAGAATGAAGAGACCACGTCCAAGAACAGACCCCATTGGAAGACCACACCATAGATCAACTGCTCTGGAGTGTGTTCCATTTGCAGATACAATTTGTGTCCTGTTGACTAAGTAGGACTTAAACCACTCTAAGGCTGTATTGTGAATGCCAAATACACGCTGGAGACGGTGAAGTGATATATCAGGGTCTATTGTGTCAAATGCTGCAGACAGACCAAAGAGGGTGAGCACTGTAATCTGTCCGCTATCCAAAGCAGAGAGAATGACATTAACTACTTTCAGAATAGTAGTTTCAGTACTGTGGCAAGGGCGATATTCAGAATGTACATTGCTAAAAACTGGTTGAACTCAAGTGAGATACAAGATGGGTTATAGAGCAACGTTTTCTAAAATGTGTTATATGAACGGGAGATTAGAAACTGGTCGGTAGTTCTTTAAATCAGTATGGTCAAGTGTTGGTTTCTTCAGCAGAGGCTTTACGATGGTAGTTTTGAAAAATGATGGGAATTCCCAGGTTGAGAGAGATATATTTATAACATCAGTTAGTGAAGGCAATATTGGGTCTAAGCACTCAAGCAGCAGTGTTGTTGGAATTGGATTAAGTTCACATGCCTTTGGTGCGCTCTTCATCACGATTATCCAAACTAAATCCATAGAGACAGGTTCAAATGCTCCTAATGACTGTCGCTGAAAATATGTATCGTAACTGTATTGTGACGACGAGTCAATTGAAATTATGCTGTCAAGCGTATCTCTAATGGTTTGTACTTTTTCACGGAAGAAATTTGCAAATAGGTCCGGAAGCTGTACTGGAGAAAAGGACGTTGGAAGTGGTGTACATTTATTCCTTGGCATTAGTTTGCTGGCTATCTCGAAGAACTCTTTGCAGCTGGAACTCTCCGTGATCTTAGTACTGTAGTGGGATAATTTGGCTAAATGGACTATGTTTGTGATGTTTTTCTTAGAGGCTTCGTAGCTTTTTTTTTTGTTGTTGTTTGTTTTGGTTTAACGCCATTTTTAAGCACAATATAGGCTATACATGGCGGCCAGTATTAATGGTGGAGGAAGAACCCGGAAAACCCCAGGAAAGAACCACCGACCCACGAGAAGCTACTGGCAAGCTTTCTCACATAACTACATTAACCTAATCTTAGACTCAAACCCACGCAGACAGAGGTGTGATGGCAGTGATCCGTAACGGACAGCGCTTTAGACCACTCGGTCACTCGGGGTCTCTAGCTTTTTTGAATAGTGAGTCTGGTGTAAAGCCAAAGCCTCTCATCTTTACGGCGGTCTCGTTTAGCAGTGCAAAGCTGGTCCATAACACTGATATTACACATAAGAACACTTTTGAATTGATACTCTGCACTAGTTGGCTGGAGCATGTTTTTCAAGCAATGAACGCAGGCAGTTATCGAGTTGTTTTGCTGTAGGGGGTAATAAACTTGTTAGGTTTTCTTGGATGCCATGCATGAATTTGGTTGAATTCATGGATTAGTTTGGTTCTATTTATCATACGAAGGAGAGATTCAATCAGCTCGTTTTTCCTACTAGGAGGTAGGCGGTTGAGACAGAAAAAATGGATTGACCTCTGTTCCAGTGTGAGTACTAAATGTAAACAGTATAAAATACAGGCATGCTGAATGACATGAAAATCGTTTTATTTTAAAATGCGAATATTTATTGCAAACTAGTGGCAAAACACAAACCTTATTTAAACTAAAGCATCTCTTACACACACGCACAAGTAGAAAGTACAACCATACAATTTCGCAATCTCTCACCGTAGCCCCCTCACCCAACTCACACATAATAACTGAAACTGACGGTACTGCATAGTCATCCTCTAAACAAGTCATGATATTTAAATGACATAGTTGTGACTAATAAAACGAAACGCCTAAGGCAACACAGCTGGAAATAAGTTCTTTTTTGCTCCATGTACACACAAAAATACCATACCGTTCTACTGACGCTTTGTTTGTAGATTTACTCGATGGGCAAAAACCTGTTTTTTTTTTTCCTGTGCAAAATATCAAAATACTCGAGCGAGAGGTAGGCAAATATTTATTCAGAGAAGTTCGGATGAAAAGCCTATTGTGCACGTTTTTTGAGAGTGGAAGGGTACCATTTTACGTAAATACGGTAGCAATATCAGCGTCAGACAAGATAGATAGACGGGTAATGATTTTTTAAATTTAAATTCTCTAGTTATTTTCGCCCACGCGTTTCCTTAACAAGCCATTAAACTGACTCGTGTAAATGGGACACATTTTTATTCAAACTATGTATATACTACGCTTCTTGTTTAGACTTGTGGATAACTTGTACAAGAACGTGTCTGTCCGTTTAGCCTAACTCGGAACAAGGTAATCTTTCTGGGAATAAAACTATGAAGTTATGGTTTATGTGCCCTTTACTGTGCCATATTTTGGCAATGTTATGGAAAGCCAACACAACATAAGCTATGCATTGTAATTAAATGTAATTGATATGAGTACCTATATTAGAGTATCATAATTACAAATATGTAAAAATAAGAATCCAGCTCAGGCGAAATGAATGCAATCTAATTCTTCCAGTGGCTTGAAAGTCAACTGAAAATTACTTATCAAGCAGTTTTGAAACAACCCTTAAAAAATGTACATGGGCACATTCAAATAGTCAGCTATGATACGGATAATTAACCTTAGCTTTACACGAACTATATCGGGGTTAATTCAAAGTTATATATGAATATTTTCTACTTGGTCAATTTAGGCTGACGCTTTGAAGGAAAACTTTAGCTGATTTTTCTTATTGCACTGAAATAGTGACTTATATCTATTTGTAAGTACAACATTGTAATTTATGTAATCTTATTAAGTATAATGAATTACAATGTATAGTGTTTGGAGTGCCAACATGAATTCGTAGGGAAGAACTACATGGTGATGACCATGATGCACGCTATACAACCAAGTCATAGAAACTGAAGCATACATACCCTTTTCCGATTTCTCTTCCAGAGCAGCTGAAGCAGACGATTTTTCCAGTGTGGAATATAGTGACTCGAGATCTTTTGCGATTCCTGAAAGCTGGTACCACACAGCAGCCACAAGTCCCGCCGCTATCCCTAGGGTTGCGAGGTGCATTAAAATCGCTCCAAACCCTTTGTCAGCCCCTTCCTTGGACGCGCTACCCGCCATAGTCGATAGCTTCCGCTGTCGGCCGTTCTCGCAATTGATTCTACACTCGTCACTCATGCGAGATATTATTTCGGTTGTCAAGTCTGTAGTCTGTGCTTTATCATGTACCTGTTGAATATTTTACCTGGTATAACGTTTTACACGAAAAGTCAACGAGGAAGATTTTACTTAAATAAAACACGTCTATTGGCCACCATGTGAACGCTCCATTGATACCGTATGAGAGTTAGGCTCAAGGGCGTTGATGGTATGTTGCATGTGTACTCTCTTACAACTGTAATCTCCTTATTAATACCGCTGCAGTATTACATGTTCAGCTTATTGAGTGTAATGCACCTGTTGTAAATAAAAGTCACGTATAACGCCAAATGGTTAACAGAGTTGATAATGCTGCTTCATAAATCCAAACAATTGACACCTTTTTACCTATGCAGACGTGTCACGTTTGGAAGGTTGGTTAAGCAAGGTTGCTTTGAAAAGGAGGGAGTCCCACCCATGAAATTAAATAGATTTTACCTGGGTGGATATAACACATTAGTTATTTACGGTAGATAGGTGTGGCTGATTCTTAATATCACCTGGGCGTTTATATATATATATAGAAAATGCACTCAACCAGAAACTTTGATTTTGATCAAATGTCAGAAACTTTGATTTTGATCAAATGTCTGGTTGGTGGGATGGAAACATCGCGCATTTATGCTTATGATAATGTATTAGATCAGATCCGAGTAGTTTGATGGCTGGAATCAAACCTGGATCCTTATTGTCAGGAACTTAACGCCTTAGCCACTCAGCCACTGCTGCAATTTAGTATTCATGTGTAAATGTAAACTCAGAGAACCTCGACATTTTCTGTCACGCCAGTAAGAAGAAAATTATATCACGTGATAGGTTAGTTTTCATAATGAAACGTGCTACAATTATTACTTCCGGGTCAGCACCCATGGATATAGCCTATTTCTATTTTTAAACTATATTTTCTGTCTCGTTTAAATGGTGATTCTTGGCTTTGATTCGTACGTAGTTGGTATCAAATCGAAATAAGTGCCTTATGATATGTTATCAAGCGAAAATGGGTAGACGTGTTTAGAGAGAGAACTAAATCTAGGTCAGCATATAAATGTTCAGTATTACACATTCTAAATTTCAATTGAACTTCATAAATAATTTATAATAATGGATATAATGGTGTTTGGATTTTAAAAGTAAGTCAATGCACGTGTCAAGGAATTGTCTACTTTAGTGGCAATGCATTATGTATGAATGCAAGTGTACTTGGTTTCATTGCCGAGTGCAACATTACCCGGGGGTGATTTATTTTTAGTCGTGATTGTTTCCCCTTACTTTTTGCTGCACGCCCAAATAGCCCGAGTGAGAATCCGAATGTATCCGAATTGCATGGACGTGGATTGGCAAGAAAACAATGTAATTATAGCCCAATATTATTGTTGTATAATCACAACACAACGATTTATGTACAAAACGCATGTAAGGTACACTATCTTTCAGCGGGTCTGCCCAATAAACGAGGTATTGATTGTGTGTTTCCGGCGTACTTCAATAACCTTTACGGAATCAATCTTCAGATGTAAAGGTATGTTATGTATAAAATTTCATTCTTTCTATCTATTCATTTTATATAGGCTGCTCTGGAGGCCTATGCCCGCCTCGATTGTGTAAGTTCGCGGGTTCGAATCCCGGCCGAGTTATACCAAAGACTTACATAAATGGTACTTGCAGCTGCCTTGCTTGGCGCATAGCGTTAAGAGTTTAGAGTTAGGGTGGTCAGCCTGGTGTCAGGATAATATGACTGCGTAGAACATGACGCCACATGTCTGCGGTAAAATGCCTATGTGCTAGACATCACTATAAACTAAAAGAAGACTGGACAATTGTTATAACGTCGATAATAATCCATATCACACACACACACACACACACGCGCGCTCTAATGCGATATAATTGTGTTATATATAGAATATTTCAGAATTCAAACTCTTAAGGAGCATTAGACCTAAGTCAGATAATAATAATAATAATAATAATAATAATAATAATAATAATAATAATAATAATAATCGATGAGTAATTGTTCAGTGTATGTACATAGTTTGTGTTGTCCTAACATTATGGAGATGGGATGTATGGTAGGACGCATGTTCTGATTTCTACCAGTCTGCATTTTATCTGTTGAAGGCACATTGTGTGGCAGAAAGGTTGAAACTAGATATTATTGGTCAATATGGTTTGCTTCGGTATATTGTTTGTTTGTTTAGGATTTTTAACGTATTTTCAGTCATATCGCTACGATGTCTGCAGTGAGGCAGTTTATAGTGATGTCTAGCACTGGGGCATCATGCCGCAGACATGCAGCATAATATCCCACCCAGTCACATTAGCCTGATACCAGGTCGACCAGCCCTAACACTAACCTCTTAATGCTGAGCGTCAATTGAGGAAGCTGTTAGTACCATTTGTGTAATTCTTTGGTATGACTCGGGATCGAACCCACGACCACCCGCTTCCGCGGCGGACGCTCTAACCACTAGTCCACCGGAGCGGTTGCTTTTATATAGAAAAGAGGTCAAAGTGTATGCTGTTAAAATAATGTTCCGGTATTTCAGGTCGCATATGGCTTTATGGCGGAGCAAATCGAATAAATCTGGTGTATCGGATAAGTTGCATCGAATGAACAGACGCTGACTATACTGCTTGTATTAGAATGTTTATTTTTGTCATGGTCAGAAAACGTTAACACTGCGAGACTTAGGGAAGATGACGTCTTTGTTTTCACCATTAGACCATAATGCTGATACTAAACTAGCGTGGCATTTACCCTGGAACTACATAAAGAAAAGATATCTCAGTTTGATAGCGTCACCTTACAATTTTATAAAAATATAAAACGGATGTAAGACCGTATCATTGTCATCCAATTAAGTACTATGCCAAAGAAACTGTTTATTAACGGTCAATGAAAAACGTGTAATCACAATTCCTGACATCAAATATCAGAATAATTTTGTAAACAGACGCGCAAGTGAAAGAATCAAACAACTTTCAAGACAAGCGTTGTCCAAAAATCTCGGTCCTCTGTACTAAAAGAAGTATTGCTGGATTGTCACTCGCATAGGAGAACTTCTCTCTATGGTGTTGCACGGAAAAGCAAAGAAAGCAGTCTACCTGTAAATGCAATGTTTGCGATTAAAACGTTGAGATTAGTTTAACGTTAGACTCCAGGAATGGGTTTCTATTCCAGAGATTATTGTGAACTGTATATATATATATATATATATATATATATATATATATATATATATATATATATATATATATATATATATATATATATATATATATATATATGTATATATATATGTATATATATATGTATATATATGTATATGTATATGTATATATATATGTATGTATATATGTATGTATATGTATATATATATGTATATATATATGTATGTATATATATATGTATATGTATATATGTATATATATATATGTATATATATATATGTATATGTATATATGTATATATATATGTATATATGTATATGTATATATGTATATATATATATGTATATATATATATGTATATATATATGTATATATATATGTATATATATATATATATATATATATATATATATATATATATATATATATATATATATATATATATATATATACATATATATATATATATATATATATATATATATACATATATATATATATATATATATATATATACATATATATATATATATATATATATATATATATATACATATATATATATATATATATATATATATATATATATATATATATATATATATATATATACATATATATATATATATATATATATATATAGAGAGAGAGAGAGAGAGAGAGAGAGAGAGAGAGAGAGAGAAATATTTGTTGGCATATCTGAACAGTTTTTTTTTTATGCGACAAACGTCATGATTTCTACCGATTTACATCATGTTTGTGGTAGGTACAGATTTTTTTAAATTTTTTTTTTAACGGGACGCGTGTGGGTCAACATTTTAAAAAGGTGGTCAGAATTTGTATTGAAAATAGTGCGAAGTCATTATACGTCTGGTGTCGTTTATTGAAAATAGTGCGAAGTCATTATACGTCTGGTGTCGTTTATTGAAAATAGTGCGAAGTCATTATACGTCTGGTGTCGTTTATTGATTTTATTAGTGTACTAACCCAATAACAGTTTTGTTTGATGGATACGATATAACATAAACATTCCTATGTTATCCTCAGCTGTAATCTTGGTTATTGAAAATAAAATTGCCTAGTTTATCTTCGGTATAGTTCTAATAAACATTTCATTCCTTTTACTTTATATAATTAATGTGTAGAATTTGGTATACAGCCTGGCCTTATTTCAACTGTGTACCTATTGGAAAAGAATAGAGACAATAATATTGTTTTACTTTTTAAATATTTTTTGTGTTCTTTATGATTCATTCATTCCACTTTCAGAAGCTAAGCTGGAATTGTCTGCTTGGCATAATTCAGTTTCCCTATTTAAATGAATGATAAAGTTTATGTACTTTTAACTAGTTTAAGCTCATTTTCAAGTAAATGGGAGCGGCAGTTTAGTTGGATATACGTCACAATTAATTTTACTATCTACATATATTTCTCAGTACTGACCTTTCAACTGTGTGACAATCAATACAAATCATATGTTAATCTAAAATACATCCAAAGATGACTTCACGGTGAAGTTCTTTTCGAGGGTTCACCGGCATTTTTTTGAGAGGCTGCACTGTAAACAGAACAGAATGTAAACAAAACACAGATTTCACTTCCGGATCATCACCAAGGCCTTATTACTCAATATGCACTGTTGCCAAAATACACACAGACAATTACTCTCTGAGCTCATATTCTCAAGAATAAACAATGACCTTTAAATCCCTACCAAAAATGCATCAATATAACTGTTTTATCACCACCAAAATGAGAGGAAGAAAATGTTCTAAAAATAGACTAGAACTACATTCGTGGGTACTGAACTAGAAATAATAATTATGATGCTATTCCAGATAGCTTTCTACTAAAGGCCATAAAGTGGTTAATCAAATATCTTAAAATTTCTCCCCTAGGTATTTGTTGGGAACTTTATTATCTGTCGATATCGCGTATTCGAGTGACCATTTATAGGTTGCATTGGATATGTAATCACGGGATTCAAACGCCTATTCACGTTCGTTTTCTCAAGATCGCATACTCTAGCTTTTAATACACGCATGCAAGCCTCGAATATGCGTATTAGAGAGTTACGACGGCGAAACGTTTTGGCTTTATAGCCCTGCTGCCTTGCCAGGTAGTTCATTAGGCAAATTAAAGTTGTGATTTTGCTTGATGAATAATTCAAATTGCGCCTATGTAGAGTCCATTTTTTGCCCATTGCAGAGAGCATAACATTTAAAAGTACATCTTCTGACTGGTTCTCTCAAGTCCATGTTATCGACCAATCAGATATCGAAGTGATTCGTGTTATTTCTTTGATTGATTACCATACGCGTTGGTATGGTGAACTGTCAAGGACTAAAGATTTGAAACCATATTCGTCAATACAAGACCGCATTCACCCCTACATGCCCTGTAGCCCTGTAATGGTGACGTGTGATGTATTTTAGAAAAGCACAGTGCATTGTCTCAGCCTAATAATCAATGGTATGATAAAAGTTTTGAACATGCAACTTGCCACGATAGCTTCTGTATTTGACATTCGTACATTGTGCAGTTTGAACAGAGATGCAACAGATCAGGTTCATCGAGGTTAACGAGCGACAGGTTTTGTTTTCTTCTAACACTAATATACCGCAGCTTTCAAATATGCCATCATCATTCTCCCCTTACGTTTATTACAAATGAAGTAAAGAAACAAATTTTATCTCCATTAATCCAACAGTTTTAATTGAAGTTGAATTTGCGTCTATGTTCCAAGACATTTTATTTCCCAATAATGAATGACATTTGACACATAATACTGCATCAATGCATATTGCACAAGCAAGAGAAACACACGTGTAAAAAGATTTATTTTACATACATAATACTATAACACAGAATAAGCAATTGCACAAATATTCACTTCTGTGTTACAGTTCTGCTCCATGGTTTCTTAATTTGCGAGGGGCTTAATGTTTAAAGAAAACGAACTTTCTAGATATTTCTCCCTGGTAATTATGGATATTTACATTCCCTGGTAATCATGCACTTTTACAAAAATAATATTCACTTATGTAGTGTTTAAAGAACGTGTAATTCCATTTATTTAAATGTATGGTAGATGGGTGTTATTTCCGTTAGAGAGTATACAGATGTGTCTTACTAAAGCCGTGCACATATAAAATTGACTGCTTATTCCGCTTGGTCATTGTCACTTTTGTGACATCAAAAGCAGAAGCAAGGAGGGAGAACCCACTTCATGTTATAAGGTCCTATTTGTTAAACTAAAGCTCTTCCCAAAAATAAAATAACAAAATAAAAGTCAATAACAACAAACCAAAGCTTCCAACTTAGCGAGAGTTTTCCTATAAGAGTATCTCTTGCGGTTAGTTATTTTTTTTACTATTTTTTATAACTATTTTCTAAACAAGTATACGCGCGAGGTCACACCGTCCTTGCTGCTATTATATAAATATTTTACCACGACCAATTCTGTATCTTGATCTAGGATCATGCAACTGTATTGTTATAAATCCGTGTGGGATTGACTGAGCATGACTTAATACATTTCTAAAATTATTATAATCCATATCACCGCTACACCAGGTCTGATGAATATGTCTGAGTGTATGGGTATTAACCCCGTTAAATACGGCAAGAATATTGCAGTTATCCCTGATCACTGTTGGTATTTGCGTATATCGTTGCGTTACATAAATCACACCTGTGCTTTTATGTATGCCTCGAGAAACTAGCCGGCCGAGCATTATTGGATTATTTGTCCAGCATTGCATCATCGCACACAACTAAATTAAATATAGATCCATCAAGGTTATCTACAGATGGCGCCTCATCAATATCAGTGATAAAATTAATAATATCATCATCGTCTTTATTTATCGTGGCTGCGTTTTCATTAAATTTCTTTAAGCACATCGTATTATCGCTGATCATCTACAGACGGAGCTATCATATACAATTTATCCCATTTTAACCACCTCATTATTAAATTAAGTAAAAGTTGCGTTTTATCACTTCCGGATGGACCTATTATGATCATCCGGACAGAATATGGTAGCGCTGCATGATGCTTGACAAGTTGAATTAATGACCATCAGAATGAAAAATAATAGACCAGCACTTATTAGAAGGTTTAGAAAATGTGGTACAATTTTTTAAAAATTTATTCCCCCCCCCCCCGACACAAAAACAAATATTTAAATAAAAATATTAAATATATACCATGATTCAAATAAAGAATCAATGTAGGTGGTCAATGATAGAGTCTTCAATCTCTTGTAACAAATCCTGTGTAAATTAATTATGCGGACATCATTTACAAAGTGTACAGCGAGGGAATCTTTGTCCGAAATCGTGTTTACGATGTGGTATGGGAATTTGTGGAAAGACACAATTGTAAGTACACGGTGGTAGTAAAAGATAGAGAGAGCTGAAGCGATATTACGATACAAAAAATAATGACAGTGAAAAGTTACAAGAACGCCTTAAGATTACTTGTCTAGATTATAAAGTAATAATTTAGAGAAATAATATAATTATAAATGAGCCAAGAATTTACAAAGCATCCGACCATCAAGAATTATGAAGCATCTCGTGATGGTATCATCAGGCACTGTCGGTTAAAAAAGCCAGTTTGTTTTGTCAATAATACTGGTTACCTCAGATTTACTACTGGGAAAAAATATCGGTGTCACAGGTTTATTTTCGAGACTTTTCTTGGATCGGTTAAAGATGAACAAGAATAGCTGGAAACGGCATTTGGATAAATTTTATCGATTGCCGTTAAAGTATCTTCAGTTATTATTCAATTATTTCTTCATTAATTTTTTATCTTTAGTAACAGGTTTTGCTAAACCACGAAGATCTTCTAACACTTTATATTTCTTCATTTTTTTCTCTCGGCTATTTGTTTTTCAAGTTGAGGAAGAAGAGAGTTTAGTTGTTTCAATAACAGGTTTGAATAGTTGTTGAGAACGTTATGCATAAACAGCTTGAGGTTCCTAGCGTTCTTGTAATTTTTGCCCACACTGGTCGAATGTTTTTAATTGCTTCTAGTCGCTCTCTCGTGTCCACCGAGTGGTGAATGCGTCACCAACCAATTTTTATATAACTCTGATTTAATTTACAGCAGCAGGGAGGATGTGAACTCGATAAGAGGTCATCGGAGTAATCCTCGGATTAACCTCGCGCGCATGCTTGTTTTGTGAGAAATATGTTTGAAAAATAGTAATAAAAATAACTAACTCCAAGAAAGACTCTTGGAGGGAAACTCTCGGTACGTTAGAGGCTTTGGTTTGTCGTTATTTTATCTCTCTCGTTTTTCTAAGAGCCTTAGTTTAACAAATATGACCTTATAAAATGAGGTGGGTTCAGCCGCCCTGCTGATAAAGTAAATGAGAAACAAAATGAACTGGTAAATATTCGTATACTTAATTTTATAACCCATTTAGTGCGCTTATGACGATGGTATCGTATGCGCTGGAAAAAAATGCATTTTCCCTCCTTTAATTGCTACAGTTAGTGTACATTGAATTTGTTGAAGCAAACGGGAACATCCATTTTGATCAACTTGCTGTTTTAGATAGTGCTACATTTTCATAATCACCACATGTAGTACATGAGTTCTATAACTAGATCATAAAATACCAGTTTTTATACATGAAAGTAGTAGAGAGACATGCCAACGTTCTCCCCATTGCTCGCGTTGCAAATATAGACAACGTTACAGCTGTACCTCTTTCAAACGTATAAAATAATTGTAGAGCGGAACCATATACATATAAAAAATATTGACAATTAAAAAGCAGTAGACATCATTAGAAATGTTTTGGTGAATACCCCCATTTCATAACAATCATCCGTTCAGGATGAGTAGCGATAGCATTATCTTCTAATACAGCTATCATGGTAACCATATTCATTTAAGCATAACTAGGTATCATACGAAATATATTGGTGAAAACATAATGCTGATAATAACAATCCATTTCTTCCGAGTTACGATAACACTATTTTCAAGATATGACCCTCAAGATAGCTGTCCTGGTGGCCATATTGGTGCGCTTACCAGTTTCGTATTTTGCATAGGATTAGAATTTTAATGAAAACGAATTTCACCGAGTGTCCATACTGGTTACACTGGATATTTAAAGAGGACCTTGTATACCGTAGGTTTTTTGTTCAAAGAACATTTAATTCCATTTATTTTGGTATATGATTGATGGTTGTAATAGGGGATAAAGAGTATAAAGTTTGGCATTATTTCAAATGTGCACCAATCAATAAACTGCTAGCTCCGCTTGATCATTTTCGCTTTCTGGACTTCAGAGGTAAATTGTAAAAACAGAGCTGATAACTTTTCAACTTTTTATATATTTGGTAATTCATTCATTGCAATTTCAGAAGCTGTTATTGACTAGTCTGCCAAAATTAATTCTCCCTATTTTAACACATGCTTAAGATAATGTACTTTAGTCTAATTCAGGCTGATCTGTTAGCGCAAGGGAGAAGTCATTTTAGTTAGCAGTGTGATTGGATTATTTACAATTTCCATTAGAACAATTTCAGCCACAGAACATGAAAGTAACATAGAGGTATTCCACCATTGTCTATTGTGCATGTTGCAAATGTAAACAACTTCAACTTACACCCACCTTTTCATAAGTTCGAAATATCTGTAAAGCGCCCCCATACAAGACATTAAACGGTACTATTTTCATTTCAGACCAAAATATACATCGTCAAAAGTATTTTGTTATTGAAAAACGCATGTAGATACAGCCATTCATTCAGGTGGAGTAGCACTAATACCATTTTAAAGATGGACGCTGTGTGGTGACCATATTGAATGTCATATCAGCACCATTTTCATTTAAGACCAGGTGGACCTAATACGATATTTTCTGGTGAAAATCCCAACATCAATATGACTTTCTGTTCAGGTACGAGTTGTGAAAACAAATTTTTTTAATATAGCTACCATTATTGGATTTCAGATTGGCACTAAATTAATTAGGGACCAGCTATATTTTATTTGAAGTCTTTTAGAGAAACTCGCGTTGATATGGCCATCCATGTAGGACTAGAAACAAGATTTTCAAGACGGCTACTCTGGCTGTTTTACAGAAGTCATATTAGTAATATTTTCCTTTAGTAAAACATGTACATTATAAAAATATAAAAATATCGTATCAGGAGAATCAGCAATAACAAGAATTTAAAGATGGCTTCTGTGGTGGCCATTCCGATAGGAAGCTCGGCACCCGTTTTGTTTGGAACCATCCAGAGCAAGAAATGAACAAGTATGTAACGTTTCATGGAATTCTTACAAGTAGGCGGAGTAGCACTAACAACCATGTCCTAACGGATGTGCGTACGGACCCAGAGCCAACGGACCAGCCTCAGAGTGTTCCTGGTCAATGACCATTTCAACTAAAGATCAAAAATATTTACATGAAATGCTAAATAACATCGTCGGTATGTACTGATCCAAAATATCAATTAGAATCTGTGAATACAAGTGCATAAATGAAATCGGACAATCCCTCTGCACGCTGTTATTTTTTCCGATCATATATTTGATTCAACTAATATTGGTAAAGAAATAGAAAGTTGAAATCTTACTGATATCACATAAGGTGAACAGTACTTACATAACCAGGCATGAAACCAAATGTGAACAAAACTAGCCTGGTGCGTAGTTCAACGTGAACAATACTTACTAAGCCTGGTACGTACTTCAACGTGAACAGTACTTATACAGCCAGGTATGAAACCAAATGTGAACAAAACTAGCCTGGTACTTAGTTCAACGTTAACAATACTTACATAGTCTGGTATATAGTTAAATGTGAACAATGTTCACATTGTATGGTAGGTACACTGTTTTCCTTTAGCATCATTTGTGCTTCCGAGACCCCCAACATTTTAATTTGACCCCTCAGTTTTGATATCAACATTTGTTTATTTACTCATTCCGACACCAGTTCTGACACCAAGGTGATTTCGACTCTCAGTCTTATGGGATAAACTGTTTGTAGTTAAACGTGAACAATGCTTACATTGCCTGGTATGTAGTAAATGTAAACAGTATTTACATAGCCTGGTATGTAGTCATATGTGAACAGTATTTACATAGCCTGGTATGTAGTCATATGTGAACAGTACTTACATAGCCTGGTATGTAGTCATATGTGAACAGTACTTACATAACCTGGTATGTAGTCATATGTGAACAGTACTTACATAGCCTGGTATGTAGTCATATGTGAACAGTACTTACATAGCCTGGTATGTAGTCATATGTGAACAGTACTTACATAGCCTGGTATGTAGTCATATGTGAACAGTATTTACATAGCCTGGTATGTAGTCATATGTGAACAGTACTTACATAGCCTGGTATGTAGTCATATGTGAAAAGTACTTGCATAGCCTGGTATGTAGTCATATGTGAACAGTACTTACATAGCCTGGTATGTAGTCATATGTGAACAGTACTTACATAGCCTGGTATGTAGTCATATGTGAACAGTACTTACATAGCCTGGTATGTAGTTAAATGTGAACAATGCTTATATTGCCTGGTATGTAGTAAAATGTGAACAATGCTTATATTGCCTGGTATGTAGTAAATGTAAACAGTATTTACACACCCTGGTATGTAGCTAAATGTGAACAGTATTTACATAGCCTGGTTTGTAGTTAAATATGAACAGTACTTACATAGCTTGGTATGTAGTTAAATGTGAATAATGCTTACATTGTATGTAGTTAAATGTGAACAGTACTTACATAGCGTTAAATGTGAACAGTACTTACATAGCCTGGTATGTAGTTTGATGTGAACAATACTTACATAGTCTGCCTGGTATGTAGTTCAGCGTGAAAAATAATTATATAGTCTGTTATGTAGATGAATGTGAACAATACGTACATAGCCTGGTATGTAGTTAAATAAGATTTAGAATCATAAACAATTCTTAACATTATTTTTCTAATATCACATACTGTTTTTGAAGGACATAAGCTCTGCACAATATCTGATCCCTTAAAGAAATCTACCGATCAAACACAAATTGCACATACTATTGTTTAAGCAGTAGGTTTCACAATACTTTTGTTACAGGTGTAACTGATTCACGTCTCTTCTATGACGTTATATATTGGCGATATATATCAATACAATTACATTGTGGTGTTTAACTTGATGTTCACCTTTACATTCAAACGAAGAACTATTTAGTGTTCTACTTTCTTCGCAACCATAACAAAGGCACTCTTGAAATCCGAGTACTCATTTTCTTTTTTGTGCGCTGAATACTTTTCATTTAAATATTCCAGGCTGATGATTTCAAATCCTTCTTTTTGGTAGATGTCTTGTAGTTCATCCTTGCTGATATACGTGCATTGAAACCTGAAACCTCCAACCCTGTAGAATGTTTGCTCCAAAACTCCAACTAAAACAAGATGGCCACCACATTTCAGGAGACCTTTTAGGTTTCGGACAGATTTTGCATAATCTTGGAGGGTGGTGGACGCTGCTTCTAAGCAAAGAGATGACGTAATGGCATCGAAGACAACGCCATCTACTGGAGTGGACACTATGGGATTGGGCTGCGTTACATCACACTTAATAATATTTTTGATCTTCATTTTCAGTTCATCTTGCCGCTTTTCCCAAGAGTTGCTGAATGGTATAAAAGTATTAATTATTTGTTTTACTCAGACAATATGGAGAGTCATAATTTTCCATAATTTAAATATGAAGACAAATATGATTAAAATCTTTTGATATTTGCCTGATAAAAAACATTACTGGACCGAGAATCTAATAGTTAATACATATTTTGTTGAATACTTGTTTTCTTTATAAAAATAAAAATAACTGCTTAATATGTATCGAATGAAGTTTGATGTCGATTGATGAGGTTTGCCAAGAGATTCTTTTAGAAAGATAGTTTACTGTGTTCAGTATCAACTTTTGTTTCAACTTCAATATTAGAAATGTTATAAACAAAATACGTTGTAAATAATGCTGATTTAGCGGGCATAGATCTTATTTCATTTTGTGGGGTGAGAGTGGGGTGGACGAATGGATAGTCACGTGGGTTAGGCCGCTAGTGCATGAGAGTTAGCGATTAGTGCCGTTACTCGTGACACACGTTCAGTTTCTACCTGGATCGAATTATGTCCCTAACCTGTTTTCACTCCCAACCATGATCACCTATGACTGCGAACAAAGCTGTAACAAGGCCATCAATAACAGCTATGTTGATTGTCAGATGGTATCCATTTCAAGTAGGACCAGTTAATGACAGAAATTCATGTTGAAAATGGTGTAGTAACTGTTTGGGATAATTATCTGTTACAAGAATTTTATAAAGTTCTGGAAGGCAACCATGCCTAATGTCAGACTAGCAATTTTTAATGGACAAATTATTTACTGAAATTTATTTGTGATTCTGATGAAGTCATTATATCTATGCGTGTTAGAATACTGACGTAATATCCGTAATAAGATTGTGTAGGATGTCAACCATTTAAAGTACGTTAATCAGACAGTGGAACCATTTTTAGCCAGAATAAACTTCATGCATGTTGCAAAGACTTTTGATGAAACAATGAAAATAACCAACAAACGAGATAAAGTGGCAATGAGAACATGGAAGCCATGTTGGACATGGGAAAAACACCATTTTCACTAAAGATCATTTACAAGCTGGCATGTTGAAATAAAAGCAGGAAGAGCTCATAGTTTGATAAGATCTATATGGGGTAACTGTATTGCAAATACAAACCTACCATTTAACCACATAATCTACAAATCTACAAACCTTGATGTGTCTATCTGCACCAGGTATTCAAAGATATGGCCCATGTGATCGATTTTTCCCTCCTTCCAGTTTTGTAAAAACTCAAGGTTCTTCTCGGAAAAGTCACTAAGGATTATCTCTTCAAACCACGGTGCAGCGCAAAATGCAGTATGGGGAATTGGGCCTGTGCCAATATCCAACAGTCGTATTCCTGATATTGCTCCTGAAAGCAAACATAAACACGTAATGATGGATTTGCAACATTCGTTGTTTGGCAAATGCAGCATAAACAAAGTCGGGACGTGCAGGTCGATCTTAAGTTATTGTGTGCATTGGTTTGATTGTTTATGTATGTCTATTTTGTTTGTCCCCGTAAAACATCTCATCTACCTACAGTAACGCGTACTGAGTTCAACTCGAACACTGTTATTAAATCAGCACACGATTGAGGTAAGCCATGTGTAACAATGTTGCCACATTCCCCCTAGTGTCCAGTACAGTGACGTTATTGAAGTTAGAAAGGCTGAGGCTATAAATATATACTTGAGTGTTTTTCATAGGAATCTCCACCCGTTGAAGCTGTAAATATATACCAGGTTTCTCCATAGGAATTTCCAAAAGCTGATGCTATAAATATGCAACAGGGTTTCTGCATAGAATTATCCCACAAGAGAAAAACCCCCAAACGACCTTTATTTTAGGTCCTTTCACTTGCCGGGAATAGATATAATATTCTACAATTGCGAAAAATATATTGTATTTCTGTTGTATAATATTTGTTTGTTGTTTGTTTGCTTGTTTGAGTATGTCTATGTTTTGTTATGTCGTCCCTATAAAAGCCCTTGTGTTCCTATAAAGCTCCATCACATCATTCATATTTAAGTTCCCCTGTCCTATAAAACCCATGTTCAATTCTCATGTCTACCAATAAACCTTCCATGTTAAATTATCTTGTCCCTTGATATTCCCACCATGTTCAATTCCCATTTTGACATAAGACTGTCCCACCAGGTTAAATTCACACTGACCATATACGGTCCTACAATGTTTATTTTCCATTGACCCTATACAGTCCCACTATGTTAATTTCCCACTGACCCCATACGGATCAACATTTCTTATTGACCCTATACAGACCCACCATCTTAATTTCTCATTGCTTCTATAAAGTCCCACCATATTCAATTCCATTTACCATATACGGTCCCACCATGTTAAATTCCCATTGACCCAATACGGTTCCACAATGTTCATGCTCCATTGACGGTATAGTCATACCATGTTAATTTGCCATTGACCCCATGCAGTCCCACAATGTTAATTTTCCACAGACCGTATAATACCCCACCATGCTAATTTCCCATTGGACTTGTATAGTAGTCCCACACTGTTAATTTACCATTGACCCTATAGTACCATGCATTGTTACTGAGGCTTTTCGGTGTATTCTATGCTTCGAGCCTGCAGGGTTTTATTTGAAGGAGGCCACAAGATAAATGTTATCAGATAGATTCACAAAAAGGCCTTTAGAGTTTCAATAAGATAAAACTAAAAGAAAGATTACATATTGCATGAACGGATATTAATCGGCATAATACGCGTGAGATTTTCAATGCATATTGTTGTTATCCAAAGAACACTTGACGGTCGCATGACTGAAACCACACCAGTATCAACCGTAGGGCAATGCAATAAGCTGACAAACGCTGTCGGCGCGTTCACCACTGAACCGTCGCAGCTCCTTCAATATATGCATACATATACGTTTCTTATTTGTCATTTCTATTGAATTTATATTATAAAAGGTACGGGAGTTAATTCTACAGTAAGTGTAGTGTTCTTACAAAAATGCATTAAACTTTTTGACTCGGTTATGCAGACTATTTTATTTAAAGCAGCATATTTTAACCCTTATGGCCTTCCATATCTAGGTACTGATCTACACAAATGGAGAATATGCAATAACAGATAACAACTACTTTGAACCAATCATCGAGGCTGTCGATAACGAGTGTTACGTATACGAGTGCTCAGGGTGCTGACCTACTTCCTTCTACTCTGCACCAAATATCATTGACTAAATTTAGTAGCATGGACCCGATATAATCATATACTAACTATATATTAGCTACGTATGCTCATTGCTCTTCTGCCTTGTCTCTCTATCCATCTATTAGCATATCTTTCTATTGCAAATACCAGCTATCATTGTAGCATTTGTTTTAAAAAAGAGAGACTACAATCGCATAGATAATCTATTATGGAGTTGAATCAGAGAGTCAATATAGTGATATTTTCAAATCAAAAATACATTGTTGTAACAAAATAAATTGTCCCCATCTCTACAAACATTGTTCTTTTTGTCATACCTCAACTTGAAACTGAACAAAATTTGCATATCTTAACCAATTTTGAATTTTGTTTCTAAAAAAGAACATTAAGGGTACGAGACAGTATAACTAGTGAATAGTTCTTAACTTTAAATATAAAGGTATTACAATATAGTTTTTATCAGACAGTGCAATGGCCAATTTATAGTTGATGTAGGTACACGACATACAAAACGCTATTCTTTCCAAAGTTCGATAATGCCATTGTCAACTTAATTTTTTAAAAACGTTTTCGGACCCTTATAGTTGTTCATCAGCAGATCATATCTGTTTATAAGTGTGTGTGTGTGTGTGTGTGTGTGTGTGTGCGTGTGCGTGTGTGGGGTTGTTCTTTCCCCTCTTTAGGTTTGATTAATTTGCATGGGAAGGGTATATCCAATGTTGTGACTTTTACATAAGTCAGCAAACATAATGTCTTGAAACTAATCTCTCTCTCTCTCTCTCTCTCTCTCTCTCTCTCTCTCTCTCTCTCTCTCTCTCTGTATATGTAAACCTTTAAACAGAGTTTTCTATAGACATTTACTAATGCAAGGTTATAACTCTAGTGACTTTCCATACCTTTGTACCAGAAAAAGATTTATTAACACAGCTTAAAAGAACAAGTCAAACCCGATTAGAACGAATCCTTGAGCCGCGATGGAAATTTAGCAGAGTGCAACAAAGGAACGGTCTATATAAAGTTGCGTGTTGATAGTATTAATTCTAACTTTCTAGGCCCAATCCTTTGACCCTTTGCCAACCAGTTCTAACTTACCACGCCAAATCCTCTGACCCTTTGCCAACCAGTTCTAACTTACCACGCCCAATCCTCTGACCCTTTACCAACCAGTTCTAACTTAACACGCCCAATCCTCTGACCCTTTAGCAACCTATTCTAACTTTACAGCCCCATTCCTCTGACTCTTTACCCACCAATTCTAACTGTATCTGCCCAATTATCTTACCTTGATTATCAGTTCTAATTTCTAGGCCAAATCATCTGACCCCTTACCAACTAGTTCTAACTAATCACGCCCAATCCTCAGACCCTTTACCAACCAGTTTTAACTTTACACGCCCAATCCTTTGACTTTTTACTAACCAATTCCAATATTCGAGACCCCACTCCTTTGACTCTTTACCAAACAGGACTCTTTACCAACCAGTTTTAACTTTACACGCCCAATCCTTTGACTTTTTACCAACAAGTTTTAACTTTACAGACCAAATCCTTTGACTCTTTACTAAACACTTCTAACTTTCGAGACCCAACTCCTTTGACCCTTTGCCAAACAGTTTAAACGTTGCTTGCCCAATCATTCTACCTTTTACCAAATGTCGCTAGTTAGTAAGGGCTATTCAGTTTTACATGATCAGTAAGATCCTACATGCTATCGTTTCCAAGTCGTTTTTCTGTATTTACTCTTCTTCAAATTCTTCTTGATCGTTTACATTCAGAAGATCTATTCCAATCGCGAATAAATTATACGGACCCGATGATTCCAGATTGTGTTCTTTGCATATTTCTATGCATTAGAAAATCTCTGCTCAAACATGATTTTCGACCAAACATTTTGCATTTTTGAAAAAGACATACCGATATGAAATCAGCCGAAACAGTTGCAGAATGGAAACTGACAAAAATACTACTTTCCGCATTTTTATTGAAAATATTTTACTGACACCGACCTAATGCCGTTTTTTATTTACACCATATGTAACTATTAATATATTATATCAAAAGACTTTTCAAAATTAGTACGGCCGCCAATGACATTTGCAAAGGTATAATTTTAATTTTTCACTTCCATTGTACGGTACTGTGCTTGAGGCCTTGTGGCTACTGGTTAAGTTTGATTGTTTGTCTGAATAGGGCTTATTTACTCAAACAATTTCTAGAATACAGAGCCGTGTGTCACGAATTTCTCTTTTTAATTACCTGTCACATTTTGATATCGAAATTTGATACATTTATGTGGAAGATGTTCCTTAGTGCATTTGGCTCAGTGCAAAGCACTAAAACTACCATTTAAAACGTGTAATAAACGTAATTGAAATATAAAATTTAACTCTCTATGTGTGTGTTACTTTTGAGCTATTGAGAAAACTTCTAGTCTAATCACAGATAATTCTGATATGGTCATCTAGTGTTGACATACTTCTGTACGCTAAAGTTTGAAATACATTCTTTACAAGAGTGAATTTTATAGCGGCCATCCACATCCCCATTCCCACCCCTTGGACAAGGCATTTTATACCAATTACGCTGGCTCTAGCAACACTACTTCAGCCATAAAAGCCCAAACCGAACTAACACCAAATGGCATACATTTTTCTCTGTCCATGTATATCATTGAACGTGTACGTCTAATCCACTGTTGACGTGTTAATAATAAAATTATCCCACTTATGGCCCCCATAGATTTTGAACTTTAGAAGATTAATGAGCATCACTTGACACAATAAACAAAAGCCTTTACCTGATTTGAAAGCATCCTTGAGGCCATCCAGAAAGAATTTTAACCCACCTCCCTCTTCCTCGTGCCCTTCAACGCTGCTATAATAGGTGGAGACATACGTCTCTGGGTCGAAGGCGACATCTTTGTGGGTGGTTAACACAGTAGACATATTTTCTTGTATGTTTGACGTCAAAGAGGAAACACTACTGTGCCCAACGATGTACGCCGAAAATATACGAGCACACACTGTTTCTAAAGCTCCTCCAAACGGTGTTAACGTTGGCATGACATGAAGCATGGGAGAAGTTGCGAGTAAAAGTGGCCGTTAGAAAGTCAATAAGGTACTTAAATCGTAAATGGGGAAATGGTTTCCAATCGTTACTTAAATCGTAAATGGGGAAATGGTTTCCAATCGTTACTTAAATCGTAAATGGGGAAATGGTTTCCAATCGTTACTTAAATCGTAAATGGGGTAATGGTTTCCAATGGTTACTTAAATCGTAAATGGGGAAATGGTTTCCAATGGTTACTTAAATCGTAAATGGGGAAATGGTTTCCAATGGTTACTTAAATCGTAAATGGGGTAATGGTTTCCAATGGTTACTTAAATCGTAAATGGGGTAATGGTTTCCAATGGTTACTTAAATCGTAAATGGGGAAATGGTTTCCAATGGTTACTTAAATCGTAAATGGGGTAATGGTTTCCAATGGTTACTTAAATCGTAAATAGGGTAATGGTTTTCAGTGTCTTCTCTACATTGGTGTAAATTAGGAGTGACTAAATACGCAGGTAGTATCGGAAAAGGAGCACTGAGTCCATGTAGGTTTCTGATTTTGGAACCGCGGGATTTAGTTACTATATGTGAACTGAGGGTAGAGGAAGGCGCTATCATTAGTTTCCACCTATTTTAATGATAGAAACACGGGCCGTGTTGATAACCTAACATTACTTATTGATGCACCTTTTTGGTCACCGAATAATTCACTTATAACGTTTAAAGATTCTGTACAGATAAGAATGAAATACCATTTCTTGTGATGACTGCGAGAAACACTGCTAAATAACTTGTTACAGCAATACAGTGATGGCTGGGAAAAACACTGCTAAATAACTTGTTACAGCAATAAAATATGTGCAAATCATCTGTGCAATATTTGTCTAAATTTAGTTCGAACAAGTATTACGAAAGGCGCAAAGCGTACGTAGCAAGCAAGTTAAGGAGGAAGTACACCCTCCCATTTGTTTTGTATCCCATTATCCATTTAAAAACAACGAAAGGCATTAATGATAAATAAAATGCACACAACGAGGTAATGTCTTGTATTGATTTATAATTTCTAACCTAAATGTCAAATTATTGGCGTTTCAACGCAAACTGAAGCTCCCGATGTAAACAAGCAAATATACAGTCAATTTCTGGTGTTTATAATAGACTATTTCAGTAAAGCTGTGTCGTCTGCATGCAGTACTGCAGTGTCTAGCTTTAATATTTTCTAAAGCAAAGTGAACAAAGATAAAAAGGAGGAACTCTTGTATACATGTATTAAAAGAGATTTAAATTAAAAATTTACAGAACTTTTGAGATTTTCAAAGACTATGAACTTCATAACATATGTTGCATGAATTGCATGAGAATGACCCATTCGAATATTGCCACCGTGTTGCTAATGGAACGCCAAGATTAAAGTGTTCTGAACTTATAAAATCAATAAATGAAATTACTGCGTTTATTGCATTTTTTAATATACCTGATGCGTTCTGTTTTTAAAATCGATACGGGAATACAATCTGACGGGACGTGTGAGAATCTAAGTATGTGAAAACTTAACATGTACGTATTGGAGGGTGTAGAAGCATGTGTAACTTAACATTATTTTTTTTAAACAGAGATTGTAAGCTTTAAATGGAGATAGGAAATTATCTAGCATCTAAAGTTTGCACCCGATTTGTATATATGTTGCCTCATTTAGTCATAAGCGAATGAAGTTATAAAAGAAAGAATTCGCCCTGTAAAAGAAGCTTCAAAGCGAACAGCAAACAAATATCGGATGCATGATAGTTCAAGAGAAGTAACTCGAGTAAACGACAAGCTTTGAGTCTGTTAAGCAATACACGGAATAACTCAAATTAGACTACATTCACTCCTTTACAATACTTTCACGGCCTGTGGTTAGAGCGTGACCGAGTGGTTAGAGCGTCCACCTCGGATGTGGAAGGTCGTGGATTCGAACTCTGGGCGAATCATACCAAAGACTTCTAAAAATGGTACCGACAGCTGCCTCGCTTGGCACTTAGCTTTAAGAGGTTAGTGTTAGGACTGGTCGGCCTGGTGTCAGGGTAATGTGACTGAGTTGGACATGATGATACATGTCTGCGGCGTGATGCCCAGTGCTATATATACATCGCTATAAATTGCTACGCTGCTGACATCGTAACGATATGAATGGACACTTGTTAAAGATACGTTAAAAATCCAAAATCACACACACACACACACACACACACACACACACACACACACACACACACACACTCGCACACTTACATTGCTTGAAATTGCCATATGACATATAGATGCTTTGAATCATAATGAAAATCAAAATAGTAATTTGGAAATTAATTACAAAATGAAGATTTTCAAATTGTGAGTAATGCCTTAACCAAAGTTTCACATAGTTAACCTTTCTTTTTCACGATAGGACCAGAAGTAGAAATAATTATAAGACTATCTGAAAACATTGTTAGTAAGGTTTCATTTCATTATTATTTAATAAATTATTTATATGAAATTTTATTTTTCTGTGGTGTGTCAAAGCAAATATATATATATATATATATATATATATATATATATATATATATATATATATATATATATATATATATATATATATATATAGAGAGAGAGAGAGAGAGAGAGAGAGAGAGAGAGAGAGATAGAGAAGGACGAGGAAGGGAGGGGGTCGTCTGAAGCTCTCCAAATATCATTCAGGTCATTAAAAAGTGATTTTGTAATCGTTTTCTGATTGAAATGGATAAGGATACATCTGATTCACTTTGACAAATAAATTATAATCCATGAATTATTATCTTTAATATCTGATCAAGCTTGTAAATTATTGTAACCTTTGTTGTCGTAAATAATATAATAAATTTTTCAATGCTTACTGATCTTTTGGAAATCAAGTGAATCCACATTTTTCATTGTTTTTTTTGTTTTTTTTTTTATAAAAAAAACATCAATATAATACTGAGCTGAATCCATACAATTTAGCATTTACCTCCATACAGGGTGTGGATGGGCGGATGTGCAGCTCTATATGCGCTGTGGCTGGGCGGATGCGTACTAAAATTATCACTACGTCAAACTTCTGACAAGGCAGTCTGGGCAAATATAAATGTTAAGGACGGGGGAAACAGCAAATAAAAAATAAAATAAAAAGTTATTGAAGGATAATTAATGATGAGGGGTTTAATTGATACTTGTGATTTAGATGACACTTTGCATGAGGGTGGGGGGTGGGTGGGCAAAACATGACGGACTTGTTAATTTTCGCATAAAGGCTACATCAATTTTACAACACATATAAATTCAGGAGGGAAGGGGCTAATCCCCCCTGCACCCCCCCTCCCATGATTCCCTGTTTGCATCTTTACATGTAAACTAGATTAAAGCAAATATTTTGTCTTATGTTGATCCTTGCTAGTTCGATGTAAAGGTTCCCGTTCATTATGTTGGGGTGGGGTGCTCCCAGTATTATTTTTAATTATTCAGAAGACCCACCCTCACTCGTTGTTGTCCGAAACTGAAGTAGTTATAGAGAGATGCAAAGCTCCGAGCCTCCAGTCAGCGATGCCGACAGTTAAATTACTGAATAAAGAAAAGGTGATATTCAAATAAACAACAATTTAATATCAATCACAAAAAGATAGTTATTTCTCAAATGAAATTCAATATTTAAGACCCTATTACTCATCTTTCACTAGACTAATTGAGTGAAAAGATGTAAGCAAAACATTTTCTTGAATTATGTTAGTATAATTACCAGATAGATGGTTATATTACTTTATGTAATTAGTTACGATTACAAAAAATAAATATGTATTTGTATATCTGCAGTACCAAGCGAGGTACCTCTTTTCAATCACTCTCTACGGATGAAAGATTTGCCTGACAAAGTTATCTCTCTTCATTCTTTTTTAAAGATCTAACAATACTGAAATGTACATGTTAGTTTATATATCTCCGACAATGTCGATTTAGTAATATGATTTGCGACCTGCTGAACCAAAGGCATGCAGATATCAAAATATTTGCCGGTTGCTTACATTGATTGAAATAATATTTCTTTACCCGTCTCTGTATTAACGGATTTAACCGCCCTACTTGCAATTGTTTTAGGCATACCAATATTTCCAAATTGGCAATTCTGGCTCTGTGTAACAACACGTAAACTAATTAAACGATTATTTTTAATTTGAATCAATATGCTCGATCATAATACCGTCTTCAATTACTCTATTAAAACACTCGAAAATAAATTTATGTTCAAATATACCCGTACCATTGTGTTATCGCCGAGCAGATACACACAAGCAAAATATTGATGTTTATATACCAGTATCGCAGAAAAAAAAAATCCTGTGTTGAATGATATTGTTTTAGTTCCTGTTAATGCTGTTGAGAACGCATTAGCTATGGAAAAAACTTCATGGACGCTACGATATGCAATGACAATTCATTCATCTCAAGGATTTACGATCATCGATAAAAAATATTTGGATTGTTGATGATATAATTAAGTGGTCAAATTTAGTTTATCTCTCAGTGTCTCCAGTGAGAAGAACATTTCAGTTGCAGAGGCTTATTATTAATTTCAGAGAAACTGCTGGCACCAATAACGATGTTGTTAGCGATCATATATTATGAAACATATTCGGCTATAAGCTGTGTGATAAAAGGAATAAATGCGACTTTGATCATGACGCTGGATTTATCATGACATTAAAACAACTACAGAATGATCTTAAGCTGTAGCATAGTAATGTTGTGGAAATATTAAAATAATGATCCAATACAATGTACCGTACATTAAATTGATAGTGGTCTTGTCACACATTTTAAAATGTAATGCTGACCTGTCTTGAGTGTATTCGAATTCGACGCGCTACTTACGTTAAGGCGGCGGTGATTGTGTATCTTCAGGAAGTACTTGTAATTGTTCAAGTACAAATTTACGCTGAGGACCAGTTGAATCTAACCTATAGAATGCAGGTTACCACGCTGGAAATTGTAGGTATAGTTACACTACAAATAAGGGAACAGGCTGATTCGGACCATGGCTGATTCGGACCAAGCTGATTCGGTCCAAATTACGGGCTGATTCGGACCAGATTTCTGGCTGATTCGGACCAGATTTTTGGCTGATTCGGACCATGTGAAATATCAATAGGTTTCGTCTGAGATTTAAATGTGTCACTTACATTTGTTTAAGACACAATATAAACTTAAATGTTTAATTCCAGTAGAAACAGCCATGTAAAACTTTGCAAACATAACCGTTTTTCTGCTTTATTTGTTTGTCTTGTCTATGTTTTGTATTTGCCTTTGAAAAAGACCCATTAAGAGTCAAAAGCGCTCAGGCTAGTTAGATACTAATTTTGCACTGTTCGTTGTCAGTTTATTATATATATATATATATATATATATATATATATATATATATATATATATATATATATATATATATATATATATATTCTTTATTTTGGTTGAACAAATCTAAATGCTAAAGTTAATATGGAGTTTTTTCTGATTTCGGTTAGAAATTTGCTAGCAACTGTCTTACGTAAATATAAAAGCCGAATATCAACTTTTTATATGCTCTTAGTATGTCTGCAAAAACAGTAATAACTACCAAACTAAATAATGTGTGTGTTACATGGTTTTTCTTATAATAGTTCACATGGTCCGAATCAGCCCGTAATTTGGGCCGAATCAGCCCGTAATTTGGGCTGAATCAGCTATGGTCCGAATCAGCCACGGTCCGAATCAGCCAGCATTCACAAATAAAACCAGTTGCTCCTTTTATTAGCACCTTCAAGTTCACCATATTCAGAACAATATATTAGTCATATTGTCTAATACTGGTTGCTTTGAATAATGATGTCGTTGTATTGATATATGGCTTTTTGTGATCACATTGCTAGGTTTCATGTAAATTGCATGAGTAACCTCATTATTCAATGCAGCTATCACACTTGGTAGTCTTGCAACCCATTCATGAGATCTCATATGTTTTTGAAATTTGTTCATGGATATTTCCTTTGCATACTGATATCCAAATAACCGCGCCGCAAGTGTTCGATTAAATCGTTCAACGAATGCCTGATCACGATGAACTGCGGTATTACCTCGTCTAATTCGGACGGTATGTATTGTCATCAGATATGATAATGCACCAAGAAATTCCTTCATTCAACTTATGGTTTTAACAATTTAAAAAGTATCATGAGGTAAAAACAAAATATAAGCCTAATGAACCTCATTATGAGCGCTGAGATCAAAATGTGCGTACTGAATTTGTTTAGCACATGGCACATTCTGGGATTCTGTGAAGGCAGATAGAAAGCCCTAGGAGAACGCCAAACTGAAGATGGGCATATATTCTACGATAGCGGAGAGTTGGATAAGTCCATAAATGGAGTAGGATTCCTTGTAAACTAGATCATCATGGGATCTGTACTTTAATGTCACTCCATATCTATCAGAATCCTCTCCATTCGTCTGAAAGCATTTCACGATGATGAAGAAATAGAGGAGTTTTACAACAAACTCCAGGGTATTCTAAACATGGTCAGTAAATACGACATCATCATCATCCAAGGAGAATGGAATGCCAAAGTTGGCAAAGATGCTCTAAAAGACTGGGATGATAATTGTGGATCTTCTTGCAATGAGCTTACCAATAAAAGACGGAGATGGCTAGAATAGTATCATCAGGTCTATGGAGAATCCAGTCTAAAATGTTACCATGTTTATGGGTGGGTTGGTCAACTGACTGCTAAGGTTGAAAACATGAATTAAATCTAGGTTTTGACGTGCATGAGTTTCCAGGACAGTAAAAGTGAAAGTTCAAATCTCCATGCATAGTCAGATTACCACCTATCGAATTTCCATACTCCCGGAGATTCGGAAACTGCTTCCAAAAGAAATATTCAGTCAGCATGCTTTTTTCTACTAGGAGAAGGGCGGTAGAGGCAGAAAGAAAATGAACGGACCTTTTGTTCCAGTGTGAGTATCAAGAACTTAAATGACAAGTCTCCACATGCCTTGGGAAAATATTTTTTGTTGCACTTGAATTGTATCCAGTTTGGTTTGCAGCATTTCTATATATTTCATTTTCAAAAAAAGGAGTGCACCCCTAGCCTCCATGGCTGTATATTATCACACACCCCAGCCTACATGAATGTATGTTATCACACTTCTAGCCTCCATGACTGTATGTTATCACACTTCTAGCCTCCATGACTGTATGTTATCACACTTCTAGCCTCCATCACTATATACCCTCCATCAGTTAAATTCATGGAAAATAGTAAAGTGTGTTTGGAGGGGGGGGGGTCTTCAGGGCCATCAAATTCACAACCCTCTGGGAGAATGCTGTCATATTTGAACTGTCGGCCATTTTGACACTTTGTAGCCCCACAAACTATACAAGTAATATGTGTGTTGCAGATCTGAGGCAAAGTAAGTTAACTCTAAATCCACTAGAGTCCCTGAAATGGGTAATGTTGCCAAATCTACATTTTGTGTGTATTTCATTTTTGCATTCATTCTGCATGTTATTTCCATCCCAATCATGTTTGCATCATAGGTACCATCTTATTTTCTATTTAAATCTTGAAAATCCATTCTGACTTTGCAATTATTCACTCCATTCATCATTTCCTTGTATTTACATTCATCATTTCCTTGTATTTACATTCATAATTTCCTTGTATTTACATTCATAATTTCCTTGTATTTACATTCGTAATTTCCTTACATTTTCATTCATCTTGAATGCATTTACCAAAGTTGGGTTTTCCATTTTGTTTGAATAAATTGAAAAGAACTATCCTTTTTTGTGTCATGTATTATTAAAAATGCATAATACATAAAATTCAAACAACAGCTCTTAATTTGTGATGAATAAGAAATTAATTACAACTACATACATTTAAAACTATAAGTTATACAATATTTTTTTTTACCAAAGTAAATTTATTATTTCATTTTATTTAATCAAATTAGCAAAGATACAACTACCAGCGATTCTGCATTCCATGGTCATTTCATTTGTAACATTACCAGTTTAACGGTATGTGCCATCAAATGCATATGAAAAGGATGTTTAGAGAGAGCCAAGCAAACTGTAAAATATGAAACTTGCTATGTAACTTTTATTTATATTAGACGTATTCAAAGGATTACACATGTATGCGTGATGTCAATATAATCATGTGTTATATCAATATAATTATATATTATATCAATATAATCATGCATGATATTAATATAATCATGTGTTATATTAATATAATCATGTTATATTAATATAATCATGCATGATATCAATATAATCATGTGTTATATTAATATAATCATTTGTTATATTAATATAATCATGCATGATATAAATATAATCATGTGTTATATTAATATGATCATGTGTTATATTAATATAATTACGCATGATATCAATATAATCATGTGTTAAATTAATATAATCATGTGTTATATTAATATAATCATGCATATTAATATAATTATGTGTTATATTAATATAATCATGTGTTATATTAATATAATCATGCATGATATCAATATAATCATGTTATATTAATATGATCATGTGTTATATTAATATAATCATGTGTTATATTAATATAATCATGTGTTATATTAATATAATCATGTGTTATATCAATATAATCATTTGTTATAATAATATAATCATGTGTTATATTAATATAATCATGCATGATATCAATATAATCATGTGTTATATTAATATAATCATGTGTTATATTAATATAATCATGTGTTATATTAATATAATCATGTGTTATATTAATATAATCATGCATGATATCAATATAATCATGTGTTATATTAAAATGATCATGTGTTATATTAATATTATCATGTGTTATATTAATATAATCATGTGTTATATTAATATAATCATGTGTTATATTAATATAATCATGTGTTATATTAATATAATCATGTGTTATATTAATATAATCATGTGTTATATCAATATAATCATGTGTTATAATAATATAATCATGTGTTATATTAATATAATCATGCATGATATCAATATAATCATGTGTTATATTAATATAATCATGTGTTATATTAATATTATCATGTGTTATATTAATATAATCATGTGTTATATTAATATAATTATGTGTTATATTAATATAATCATGTGTTATATTAATATAATCATGCATGATATCAATATAATCATGTGTTATATTAAAATGATCATGCATGACATCAATATAACTTTGTGTTATATCTATGTAATCATGCATGATATCAATATAATTATTTGGTAAATCAATAAAATCATGTGTTATATCAATATAACTGTGCTATATTAATATAATCATGCATGATATCAATATAACTTTGTGTTATATCAATGTAATCATGCACAATAATAATATAATTATTTGTTAAATCAATAAAATCATGTATTATATCAATATAACTGTGTTATATTAATATAATCATGCATGATATCAATATAACTTTGTGTTATATCAATATAATCATGTATGATCTAAAAATAACTGTTATATCAATATAATGAAGCATGATATCAATATAATTATGTGTTATGTCAATATAATCATGCAAGATATCAATATAACTGTGTTATATTAAGATATTCATGCATGATATTAATATAATTATGTTATATTAATATAATAATGCATGATATCAATATAATTATGTGTTATATCAATATAATCATGCATGATATCAATATAACTGTGTTATATTAAGATATTCATGCATGATATTAATATAATTGTGTTATATCAATATAATCCACTGATTTATCGCAGCTATATTCCATATCAGATCTATGTTAAACATAATTTAATCACCTAACTCAGAGTTGTGTTTATAATTATTTTTTCTATTTTTATTAATAAGTATTTGCTAAAAATACAACAAAAGTCAACGTTATTCACTAGAACCTATCATTGAAAGATCATGCCTTGCTGCCAAAAATTGTGATCTCTTAAGTCAGGTGGTCTCTCAATAAAGGCCATAATATTAGCTAAACATTCAATCTGTGGTTTGAGAGCCTAGTCTCTTAAGACTGGTGGTCTCATATAGCAGTGATCTTTCAATGCAAGTTTTACTGTATATCTAAACCTCTTTAGGAGCTACAGTGGTTCAGTTGGCAGAACATCCATTTATAATAGCTAGCAATTTGTTGAAATTGCCATTTTAATAGACAATAATGTATTCAAATTGCCATTGTAATAGTCAGGAATGTGCTGAAACTGCTATTGAAATGGACAGTAATCTGCTGTAACTACCATTGTTATAACCAGTAATGTGTTGAAACTGGCATTTTAATAGCATGGAATGTGTTGAAATTGGCAATGTAATAGCCTGGAATGTGTTGGAACTGCCATTGTAACAGCAAGTTATGTGCTGAAGCTGCCACTGCAAAAACAAGTAATGTGTTGAAACTGGCAATGTAATAGCCTGGAATGTGTTGGAACTGGCATTGTAATAGCCTGGAATGTGTTGGAACTGCCATTGTAACAGCAAGTTATGTGCTGGAGCTGCCACTGCAAAAACAAGTAATGTGTTGAAACTGCCAATGTAATAGCCAGATTTGTCTTGAAACTGTTACTGAAATAGCCATTAATCTGCTGAAAAATCTATTGTAATAGCCAGGAATGTGTTGAAACTGCTATTGTAATAGCAAGTAATGTGTTGAAACTTCCATTGTAATAGCCAGGAATGTGTTGAAACTTCCATTATAATAGCAAGTTATGTGTTGAAACTGCTATAAAGAAAACACTAAAACATCCATTTTCCATAGCAAGCAATGTTTTGAAACTGCTTTAAAGAAAACACTAAAACATCGATTTTCCATAGCAAGTAATATTTTGAAACTGCCATAACTAAAGAAACAATCAACCAAAGCTGCACAGGTATTCTCAGATAAAGATTGAGTTCTAACCAACTGTATGGCATAAAGCCATCAGTTACCAATGGCCAGCATGACTATGTCATCATAGGTAGTCATTTAATTAAGGCTTAACATTTTTTATGATAATTGTAATTCAATTCATTGCATATGCCATAAATAAATTTAAAAAAAAACTAACAAAAGATGACAAGACAAGGAATGTAATTTGCTGCATTATTGTGTATATTATTAATATAAAATCTAAGAATATTCAAACACTTCAAAAGAGAAGTAAACAAAATTTAAATAAATGATACACAGTCATGGCAAGTGATTTCTTTGTGAAAGCTGTTCCCAAGACCTCCTGTTAAAATAATACCAGGTATATACTTGATCTCAATTGATCACAAATAAAAATACATTTCATACATGATTATATCTCAGACATAAAAATATACCCCAGTCATAAATGTATCTCACACAAATAAATATAAGGCAAACATCTAAAACATCTAAATAAATCTCAGTCATTAAACTTTATCTCACATATAAATACAACTCAAACATCTAAATACATCTCACACATGAATACATCTCAAACATATAAATACATTTTACATGTATGAATATATCTGAGACATAAAAACATCTCACACTTATAAATACATCTCACACTTACACATCTCACACTTATAAATACATATCAAGCATACACATCTCACACTTAAAAATACATCTAAAACTTACACCTCTCACACTTATAAATACATCTCAAACATTTAAATGCATCTCACACAAATAAATACATCTGACATATAGATACATCTCACACATATGAATACATCTCAGACATAAATGATGCTCAGACATAAATTCACCACTTTTTAGTAATTTTTACATTTTTGGATTTCATGTAGACAGGACCTCCTGTTAAAAAATATTATCAGTACTCTCTCCCTCCTCTGGTCTCCAACACATACAGATACACACAATCACTACTCCCCTTTCATCCATACTCTCTCTCTCTCTCTCTCTCTCTCTCTCTCTCTCTCTCTCTCTCTCTCTCTCTCTCTATATATATATATATATATATATATATATATATATATATATATATATATATATATACACACACACTGTTTATCAGTAATCCTTTTTTCAACCTTACTCTCTTATACATTTCAATACACACTATGAGTACTCCCCTTTTTCACCCTTACTCTCTTATACATTTCAATACACACTATGAGTACTCCCCTTTTCACCCTTACTCTCTTATACATTTCAATACACACTATGAGTACTCCCCTTTTCACCCTTACTCTCTTATACATTTCAATACACACTATGAGTACTCCCCTTTTTCACCCTTACTCTCTTATACATTTCAATACACACTATGAGTACTCCCCTTTTTCACCCTTACTCTCTTATACATTTCAATACACACTATGAGTACTCCCCTTTTTCACCCTTACTCTCTTATACATTTCAATACACACTATGAGTACTCCCCTTTTTCACCCTTACTCTCTTATACATTTCAATACACACTATGAGTACTCCCCTTTTTCACCCTTACTCTCTTATACATTTCAATACACACTATGAGTACTCCCCTTTTTCACCCTTACTCTTATACATATGAAGTTTCACGTTGTATCTAATGTAGTCACAGTCTCTTAGAAAGACAGCTGACTGCTCCAGTGGCCTAAGTGGATAGAGCATCTGCCTTGGTTGCGGGAGGTTGCATGTTTAAACCCATCCACCCAGAGTCATACGAAAAACTCATAAAAATGATATGAGCAGCTGCCTTGCTTGGCGCTCAGCATTAAGAGGTTAATGTTAGGAATGGTCACACTGATATAAAAATAATGTGACTGGGTAGGACATCATGCTATATATCTGTAGCATGATGCCCCAGTGAGAGACATTACTATAAAATACCACATTGCAGACATCATAGTCATGTGACTGGAAAATGGTTAAAGCTATGTAAAAACTCCAAATCATACACTGAAAATACCCTCAGTGCAAAGACAAAGTGCAAACGAAGCAACAACTCTAAGAAAATACTGGTAAAAAATTTTTAAATTGTAACAAAATGTTTATGTTTAATAAAATTCTTTTTATTTAAAATTTTATCCCAATCTGTTGTGTTTTAGATAATAAATGAAAAATAGATTCATGTTTGTGAAACAATTATACCTGCAATGCAGACCCAAAAGGCCAAAGAAGCACAAAAACCCTTTGAAGACTTTTTATACTAGCATGAGATTCTAATTGGGTCATATGCACATATAGAAACGTATATCTGGCTACATCCAGTAAATTTAGCTTATGTTTATAAACAAATCCTAAGTAAAATAAAAGTCATGACGACATACATATACATGAATATGCCTTTAGATAAATGCAAATGACATAGACCCTAATCTACCATTGAATAATGCAAAGTAAATCAGGGTTTATGTGTTATATGGATTGCTCCTAACAAACTACATAGATCAAGATCTACCAGCAATTGTACATATGTCAAGTCTTGAAAAAGTCAAACAAATACACAAGTAATTTAACATTCAATACCTTGGCATGAACATTAAAATCAAATAGATGAATCATCTTGACAAAATGATTAAAATCTTATTTTAACTCTGATATTAGTGTTATACAATTTGACCAAATTCTATTAAAAAATTATTAAGTCTTTGAACAGATAGAGAAATGTTTCAAAAGTATATAACTGAACAGGGGCAATAATATAGACAAATTTGAATATCAACTCCATGTTGTTGTAGCAGGGTTTAACGCCATTTTTCAGCACACGATAGACTATACAAGGCGGCTAGTATTAATGGTGGAATAAGAATCTGGGAAAACCCCCAAAAGAACCACATACCCATGAAAAGCTACTGGCAAGCTTTCTCACATTGGCTGAATCCAAGACTCGAACCCATGCAGATATAGGTGAGATGACAGTGATCCATAACAGATAGTGCTTTAGACTACTCGGCCACTTGGGGCCCCTCAACTCCATGTACTATGGACATATATCTATGTACGTATGTGAAATTAAAAATCTATTAGACATAATATGACTCCGATCCCACATATATTTCAATTTTTATGTTTATACGAGCAAACTGTGTCTGAGATATGGAGATGTCCTATAGATAGTCTGGCATTCCATGCTACCCTATGTTCAAAGACTGAAAATTTATGAATTAAATAAGCTACACTTTCTTTCCATGGTAACATGAAAAATAATGAATGTAGAAGATTCTGTGTTTTTTTTTATTTGAAAATAATATTGAAATCCCTTTATACTGGCATGTTTCCTGAAAAATTTGGTGAAATTCTGTTAAGTGGTTTTCAACAAGTTACTTAAAGGTGTTTCTAAATTAGTAATGTTGGCCATGGTGGATGATATATCAGCAATAACTGAACAAATCTGACAAGCCTGAATGCCAAAAAAGCTCACTGTAAAATTATATGCAAACTGGTCAGATAATATTTCAGCAAAGTTGTCAATAGTAAAGTGTGAATAGGCAATGCTTGACAAAAAGGGCAATGCTTGACAAAAAAGGGTAATGCTTGACAAAAAAGGGCAATGCTTGACAAAAAAAGGGCAATGCATACTTGGTGTTTAGGGTTAGCTAGGTCTCAAGCCAGCATTTTTTTTGGGAAATTAAATACATGTAGATGAACACTATCCTTAAAATATCTAAGGCATGAACATAATTTTCCTTTGTGATAAAGTTAGAACTATAAAAACATAATAGTGTTCACATAATCAAAAACAAGCCACTTGCTCTAAAGACTGACTCTCTGGATGGTACTGAAGCTGCTGAATTCCATGGTTAAAGCTGGAGACACACATGCTGAAAATGGAAACAACAATTTGATCAAACATAATTTTTTGACCAAAATTTAGCCTGTCTTGGCTTTACAAGAACATTTATCAATCCACTGGAAAATAATTATTATCTTAAACAATGGCTTTTGCTGATGAAAATTGGAATGTCCAGATGTTACCAATGTTATTTTTACTTTACAATTGTGAACTGACTGGTTCTTTAACAACCAACTATAAAAAAAAAGATAGAAAGACAGAGTAAAATAGTGACACCTCCTACATTCAGTTTTTAATAATAAATCTTCCTTGGCAAATGTGTTCAACAGCATCATTATTCAACTAGATATTCATGATTTTTTTTCCAATACTGGGAAACACATTTTCTAGTCATGAGGCCAAAGTGTGCTGAAGATCACTCACCTGCAGACATCTTCCATTTTTTTATGGATGTCACATGATAGCTTCAGGGCCATACCATAGACTCACTTGATCTTACAGTCAGATAAGCAAAAAAAATGTTTTATCTGCTAAATCATTGTAAGTGATCAATACTTTTAGTTGCCCATGTTGTAGTGTAAGCCAGTATTGGAGTACTAAATATACCCTGAAAAGAAGGTCATAGTAACCCAGTTTTGATACATTACACATGTTAATCCAGTGATTTACTCATACTGTAACTTTATGAGTAACAGGTTAAAAAGGTATTGGAATTAGAGGCCACACAAAATCTTTAAGTTATGTTGAAAAAGTCACAAGAAAAAAGGTCAAATTAAGTTTAAAAGTGCAACATGGCTTCATCAAAAGATGCACCCATCAGCAAGTTTAGTTTCAGAAAATGGATATGACTATAAAAGTTACTATATAGAGTGGACAAGGATGGACCATGCATGCATGAATGCACAGACAGACAGATTGAATCTACAGGGGGCCCCGAGTGGTCTAGAGTGCTCTCTGTTACAGATCACTGCCATCTCACCTCTGTCTGTGTAGGTTTAAGGCTAAGATTTTTTCTAATGTAGTTATGTTAGAAAGTTTGAAAGTAGCTTCTCGTGGGTCGGTGGTTCTTTCCAAGGGTTTTCCCATGTTCTTCCTCCAACAATAATACAGGCCGCCATGTATAGCCTATCGTGTGCTGAAAAATGGCGTTAAACCCTACAACAAACAAACTGAATCTTGATGCTCCTGATTCTATGATAATTATCTGAAGTAGACCAATTATAAAGTTGCTGAACAAAGAGTTTCAAGATAGTTGAGGCAAACGTTTATCCATATTTTAAAATCACAAATTAAATCTGCTAGAATGAAGGATGAATACCTAATAAATCAAGAGTCCTCAATGGGACTAACACTCTAATAGCTGATAAGAATTTCCAAGAATCCAACACAAACTTGTTTCTTCTATTTAACTGCTATCAATTGAAGCCATTTTTTATATTCTATTTAACTGCTATTTATTGAAGCCATTTTTTATGTTCTATTTAACTGCTATTAATTGAAGCCATTTTTTATATTCTATTTAACTGCTATCAATTGAAGCCATTTTTTATATTCTATTTAACTGCTAACAATTGAAGCCATTTTTTAATATTCTATCTAACTGCTATCAACTGAAGTCATTTTTTTATATTCTATTTATCTGCTGACCCTTTCTTATATTCTATTTAACTGCTATCAATTGAAGCCGTTTTTTATATTCTCTTTATCTGCTGCTTCTTTTTTATATTCTATTTAACTGCTATCAATTGAAGCCATTTTTTCATATTCTATTTAACTGCAATCCACTGAAGCCAATTTTTTATATTCTCTTTGTCTGCTGCCCCTTTTTCATATTCTATTTAACTGCTATCAATTGAAGCCATTGTTTTATATTCTATTTAACTACAATCAATTGAAACCATTTTGTATATTCTATTTAACTGCTAAAATTGAAGCCACTTATTTTATATTCTCGTTATCTGCTGCCCCTTTTTATATTCTATTTTACTCCAATCAAATGAAGCCATTTTTTCATATTCTTTTTAACTACTATCAATTGAAACCATTTTTTAAGATTCTATTTAACTGCTAACAATTAAAACCATTTTTGAATATTCTGTTTAACTGCTATCAATTGAAGCTATTTTTGTATATTCTATTGAACTGCTATCAAATGAAGCCAGTTTTGAATATTCTATTTAACTGCTATCAATTGAAGCCAGTTATTTATATTCTTTAGTAATATCAAGATTCTTAAACTGGTCACTGTGTCAGACATGTTGGATGTGATACTGATATGATCGTAACTGATGATGAAATAGACATCAGAATAAGTATTTTGGTGAAAAACCCACTGAACACATCCATCCATTCCAGAGGAAGAAGTGATAACAAAATTTTCAAGATGACCATATTCTAAGAAAGATTGGCACCATTTTCATTATGATCAACTAAATATCTTAAGAAGCCTCTATGAAAACACATGTGGATCAACCATTCATTCAAAAGAAGTAGTAAGAAGATTATTTTCAAGATGGCCACTGGATGTCAGATTTGTATAATTTTCACTCAGTACCAACTAGACATCATAAGTATAAAAAAAGCATGTCAATATGGATGTCTGTCCAAAAGATGAAATGATAAGATTTTCAAGATGGCCACTGGATGTCACATTTGTATTATTTTCACTCAGTACCAACTAGACATCATAAGTATAAAAAAAGCATGTCAATATGGATGTCTGTCCAAAAGATGAAATGATAAGATTTTCAAGATGGCCACTGGATGTCACATTTGTATTATTTTCACTCAGTACCAAATAGACATCATAAGTAAAAAAAAAAAAGCATGTCAATATGGATGTCTGTCTAAAAGATGAAATGATAAGATTTTCAAGATGGCTGAATAGTGGCCATGTTGGATGCCAGATTGACACAACTTTCATTTATGACAAACTATGACATGATTAGAAGTATTTTAGTGAAACTCCTTTGTTGATATGACCATTCATGCAAAGGGAGTGACAACAAGATGATTCTCAACCTGCATATCCTAGCATCACATCTTGGATGTGAGACCAATTGATATGTTCATTTCAGACTAAGGCGGACTTTGATGTGAAACCAATCATTATGTTCAGTTCACATTAAGGTGGGCTTTGACGTAAGACTAATCATTATGTTCAATTCACATTAAGGCGGGCTTTGATGTAACACCAATCATTATGTTCAGTTCACACAAAGGCAGGCTCACCCTTACACAGACATACATCAACTATATGCACATGGCTCAATATTTTCTAATAAAAAAAATAATAGTAATAGTATTAAAGTGTTCCCCAGATAAAGAATATATTCGGTATCAATACATCATATGCTATGACTACGAATTATCAGGATAAAAATTTCTGTGGGTACGATAACTGATATTTTACTGTAATTATATTGTTGTAAAACCGATGAATTTTTGAAATCTTTTGAGAGTAAGATCTCTTTATCTAAAGCAAAGAACTATGATACAACTGGCCAAACTACTTACCTGTAATCCTCATAACTTATTATAGATGTCAGAGGTCCAGATCCACCAAAATAAAGCTCATGAAGACAAGCTGCAAAAGTTAAAGATGTAAATGTTAACAACTTACATACAACAAGCACTTAAAATTATATTCAAGTTTTCTTAAAACCAATTAGGGCAAATGATGAAAAACTGAGCAAATTTTCAGATCAAACACTATTTACAAAGTTCAAATGTTTATTATAATATATTTTCATTTTCTACTTTAATGTCAGATATATTTCATAATGAGGCACCAAACATTTGATATTTTAATGAGTGGCAAAACCACAAGTTAATATATATATATACCAAATTTGGTAAGACAAGATGAAACATATCCAAGATAAACACAGAAAAAGAAATCACCAAACCTGCTTCTGAACCGCTTAGAAGATTAAACTCAATTTTAAGCCCAACACCCCACCTTCCTTTTCATAAATTCACCACAATTCATAGGCTGAATATATAAATATCAGTGATTTAATCAAGTGTGGTAGCACTCTACAATTTCATATTTTGCAAAGGGTTTGGTTTTCAAAGAAAAAGAATTTCCCAGGATTTCCTCACTGGTTATTTAAAAAAGACCTTGTTTATCTTAGGTGTTGTTTTAATTCCCTTTATTATGGTGTTTTAATGATGGGTGTAATTTTGGTTCTAGAGTATACAGTTTGGGCTCACTTCAAATACTTTTGTATAAAATAAGTGCTAGCTCTGCTTGGTCATTTTTACATCATGGAATTCAGAGGTAAATAGTTTTGAAAAAAGATATCACCTTTTGCTTTTCAAATATCTTGTAATTCATTCACTGCACTTTCAGAAGCTGGTATTGTGTACTTTGATTCCTTTTCCCTATCATAAAATCTGCTAAAGTTAGTGGCCATTTTGACAAATTCAGGGTGAATTTTAAAGTAAATGGGAGTAAACATTTTTGTCTACTGTTTGGCTTAATTATTGTACAATTTCCACAAGTACAGTATCAAAATAAATGTCAGCCACTTTACATCAAAGCAGCATGGAGGAATTCCAACATTCTCTCCATGTGCATGTTTTCATTGCAAACAACTCCTTACAAATGTCATTCTCTCAAACATACATAATAACTAGTGATCACCCACTGTTAGGAATGGGATGATCTAATCCATCATTCTACATTACCTTTCTGATGTTGTGTAATCTATCTGGTCATATCTGACCACAAACTAAGTCCAGTTCAGCAATACATCACAGCAGGTTTATCATTGTTGACAAGGATGTAAAAGAAAATAATCTAACCATCCAATGAATCCAATGTTTTATAGCCACACATAAGTTGTCAAAGTTAGTGACATTATTATTTTGTCATGGTGCACAAAATAAAGATTGATGATTGATTTTTAAGTCACTGATGATTTAATTTATAGGATTGATTAAAGTTAGTCAGATACAGTAATCTTGAGTAAAACAAAAATTTGGGAGAGAACAGTATCCATATTTTATGATCTTGATAAATAGTACAATATGATGATGAATAGTAAGGTATGATGATGAATAGTATGGTATGATGATGAATAGTATGGTATGATGATATATAGTATGGTATGATGATGAATAGTATGGTATGATGATGAATATAGTATGGTATGATGATAAATAGCATGGTATGATGATGAATATAGTACGGTATGATGATGAATAGTATGGTATGATGATGAATAGTATGGTATGATGATAAATAGTATGGTATGATGATGAATATAGTATGGTATGATGATGAATGGTATGGTATGATGATGAATAGTATGGTATGATGATGAATAGTATGGTATGATGATGAATATAGTACAGTATAATGATAAATAGTATGGTATGATGATGAATAATGTACGGTATGATGATGAATAGTATGGTATGATGATGAATATAGTACGATATGATGATAAAAAGTAAGGTATGATGATGAATATAGTACAGTATGATGATGAATAGTATGGTATGATGATGAATATAGTACGGTATGATGATGAATATAGTACGGTATGATGATAAATAGTATGGTATGATGATGAATATAGTACGGTATGATGATGAATAGTATGGTATGATGATGAATATAGTATGGTATGATGATAAATAGTATGGTATGATGATGAAAATAGTACAGTATGATGATGAATAGTATGGTATGATGATGAATAGTATGGTATGATGATGAATATAGTACGGTATGATGATAAATAGTATGGTATGATGATGAATATAGTACGGTATGATGATGAATATAGTACAGTATGATGATAAGTAGTATGGTATGATGATGAATATAGTATGGTATGATGATAAATAGTATGGTATGATGATAAATAGTACGGTATGATGATGAATATAGTACGGTATGATGATAAATAGTACGGCATGATGATAAATAGTACGGTATAATGATGAATATAGTATGGTATGATGATGAATAGAATAGTATGGTATGATGATGAATATAGTATGGTATGATGATGAATATAGTATGGTATGATGATGAATAAAGTATGGTATGATGTTGAATAGTATGGTATGATGATGAATAGTATGGTATGATGATGAATAGTATGGTATGATGAATAGTATGGTATGATGAATAGTATGGTATGATGATGAATATAGTACGGTATGATGAATAGTATAGTATGATGATGAATACAGTACGGTATGATGATGAATATAGTACGGTATGATGATGAATATAGTATGGTATGATGATAAATAGTATGGCATGATGATGAATAGTACGGTATGATGATGAATATAGTACGATATGATGATGAATAGTATGGTATGATGATGAATATAGTACGGTATGATGATGAATATAGTACAGTATGATGATAAATAGTATGGTATGATGAATATAGTACGGTATGATGATGAATATAGTACGGTATGATGATAAATAGTATGGTATGATGATGAATATAGTATGGTATGATGATGAATAGTATGGTATGATGATGAATATAGTATGGTATGATGATAAATAGTATGGTATGATGATGAATATAGTACAGTATGATGATGAATAGTATGGTATGATGATGAATAGTATGGTATGATGATGAATATAGTACAGTATGATGATAAATAGTATGGTATGATGATGAATATAGTACGGTATGATGATGAATATAGTACAGTATGATGATAAGTAGTATGGTATGATGATGAATATAGTATGGTATGATGATAAATAGTATGGTATGATGATAAATAGTACGGTATGATGATGAATATAGTACGGTATGATGATAAATAGTACGGCATGATGATAAATAGTACGGTATAATGATGAATATAGTATGGTATGATGATGAATAGAATAGTATGGTATGATGATGAATATAGTATGATATGATGATGAATATAGTATGGTATGATGATGAATAAAGTACGGTATGATGTTGAATAGTATGGTATGATGATGAATAGTATGGTATGATGATGAATAGTATGGTATGATGAATAGTATGGTATGATGAATAGTAAGGTATGATGAATAGTATGGTATGATGATGAATATAGTACGGTATGATGAATAGTATAGTATGATGATGAATACAGTACGGTATGCTGATGAATATAGTACGATATGATGATGAATATAGTATGGTATGATGATAAATAGTATGGCATGATGATGAATAGTACGGTATGATGATGAATATAGTACGATATGATGATGAATAGTATGGTATGATGATGAATATAGTACGGTATGATGATGAATATAGTACAGTATGATGATAAATAGTATGGTATGATGAATATAGTACGGTATGATGATGAATATAGTATGGTATGATGATAAATAGTATGGCATGATGATGAATAGTACGGTATGATGATGAATATAGTACGATATGATGATGAATATAGTACGGTATGATGATGAATAGTATGGTATGATGATGAATATAGTACAGTATGATGATGAATATTGTATGGTATGATGATGAATATAGTATGGTATGATGATGAATAGTATGGTATGATGATAAATAGTATGGTATGATGATGAATATAGTACGGTATGATGATGAATAGTATGGTATGATGATGAATAGTATGGTATGATGATGAATAGTATGGTATGATGATGAATATAGTATGGTATGATGATGAATAGTATGGTATGATGATCAATATATTACAGTATGATAAATAGTATGGTATGATGATGAATATAGTATGGTATGATGATGTATGGTATGATGATGAATAGTATGGTATGATGATGAATAGTATGGTATGATGATGAATATATTACAGTATGATAAATAGTATGGTATGATGATGAATATAGTATGGTATGATGATGTATGGTATAATGATGAATAGTATGGTATGATGATGAATAGTATGGTATGATGATGAATAGTATGGTATGATGATGAACATAGTATGGTATGATGATGAATAGTACAGTATGATTTCAAATATAGTATGGTATGATGATGAATAGTACAGTATTGATGAATAGATGAATAGTACAGTATGGATAAATAGATAAATAGTACAGTATGATGATGAATAGTACACATAAAACAATCTTGATTTAAAATAATAATAATAATAATAATAATAATAATAATAATAATAATAATAATAATAATAATAATCACAATAATGTTACTCTGTGCATGGCATTTGTTCGGAAATCAATTTAAAAAGTAGACCTATGTACTGAGGTTACTTGTGTACAAAGGCTAGTTTTGCTTTTTTCCAGTCTGACTGTACATATACCCTTTTTATATGAAGACTATTGTTATAAATATGGATGCAAACCTTTTGTATCTCTATCCCAGATCCTGACACTTAAATCCCGTGAGGATGTCGCTACTAAAGGGCGTCCTTGGAATGGTAAAAAAATACAGGATTCAACTGCCTCAGTATGGCCCTTGTACTCATGTACAAGAGCCATGGCTCGTATATCCCATAACTGAAAAGTAATACATCTTTTTAGACACTTATTAAATATCAAGATTTCTTACATCATAAAGAACAGTGTTCATCTATTCTGACCTACTCTGAAGTCATACAATTTTTAAATAATTTCTTTTAATATTAATTTTTTTTTGCTTTTTCAGAATAAATTATATATTTATTGGATTTTTTCTGTACTCCTACCACTAACAGGAACAATTTAAAATACAAACAGATCTTTTCGCTAAAGTCCTATATTCAACCAACCCTCAGCAGCAGCAAAATGATTCATTCAATTTAATTCAGACAAATTTAAATGGCACCAGTAGCAGCCTTGCTATGCGCTTAGCATTAATAGGTTAGTGTTAGGACTGGTCAGTCTGGTGTCAGACTAATGTGACTTGATGGGACATGATGCTTCTTGTCTGTGTCATAATGCCCCCATGCCAGACATAAACTGTCACAAAAAAGACATCATAGCGATATGACTGAAAAATTGTTACAGCAATGTTAAAAATCCAAAACACACACATGCACACATTTAAAAAGGCAAGCTGTGACAAAACTAATGCTCATAGCGGTACATTGTACATCAACATACACATCCTTTTCTTGGCACTAGGGTCCAGAATGTTTGACAGGACTAAGACAGCAAAGTGGTTAAATACTTGCTTTACTTTTCTGATGTCCTGGCTTTCATGTGAAATGATGTCATGTGTAATGCAGTACTTTCTGTATAAATGTTTATTTCATGGATACACTAAGTTATGACTTTTACAGAAAGATCAGATAAAACAGAACCTCATCCATTTTTAGCGAATTCAGACATTCAAAGAAGTTTCCAATCTAAAATACACTGAATATTCTCTAAGCATCAACCCAAAACAATTACAATTAATTGGTGAGTTAATTTCTTACTTAAATGTTAATATATTGCTGATGATATAATGCAAGAAAATGGTAGATAAATGCCTTTTCCAAGGTCACACAGAGGCAGGAATAAACTGTGTAACTACCGGATTATGTGTCCAATGGATGGCTAAGGAAGGTGGACGCTGAGAAGAGGTAAAATGAGAACATAAAAGTAAATAGCATGGAACATCAGGCCACTGTTAGAGATGAGACTGGTTTGCTTAACAGCAGAAATATTTGTACATAAAATGAATAGAATGGAACATCAGATCACTGTCTGATATGAGACTGGTTTGCTTAAAACAGGTAAAATGTGCATATTAAATAAATAGAATAGAAGACCACTGTTAGATATGAGACTGCTTTGCTTTAAAGAGGCAAAATGTGCTTATAAAATGAAAAGAACTGAATATCAGACTGTTTCATATTAATCTGGATTGATTAAAGGAGATAAACAATGAGTGAAGCTGCACTGTAGTTTTTGTCTTTTATGACACTCTGGACAAAAAGTCAACAAATTTTTGGAATAACTGAAGAAGCTACTGAATTGATCTAGCTCATGTTATCTGTGAAATTATTAAAGTATGGACAAAAGTTAGTAAATACAAATCAATGTGGAAAAAATTGAGATAGTAACAAAATCAAGGAATGAGGGCAAGCACCTGTCTAGAATGTACAGCTTGGTGATGCCATCATGTGTCAACCTGGATAAAGTCCTGTTGCCAAAATTTATTGAAGCAATCAAAATTTTAAGATTATAATTAATTTGAATTAAAAAGACAACTGATAGAACAGTTTGAAGTATATTTTTCTGTATACCAATTCAAAAAGTCAGTGGTGACTACTTTGAGGCTGTGTTAATCATAAAAAATACACTTCGTTTCTTATGATATATATATATATATATATATATATATATATATGATTTTAATGTTCAATTATGCATTATTGCAAATTCTTATCATAAGAAACGAAGTGTATTTTTTACGATTAATATATATATATATATATATATATATATATATATATATATATATATATATATATATATTCTTGGGAAATTCTAATGCCATCCAAACATATGCATTGGTAGATAGTCATTTATCCAGGATCAGTTTGTTACCTTAATTCAGACATGTTATAATTCAAGGGGTAAGACAATTTTAACTGGTTTTCAAAATGCATGGCAGATACATGTGAAATATTCCAATGATTTTCATCCTGTTCTGAATTGCTATAAAAAATGATTTCATTAATTACTCAATTAAATTTTTTACAATATTCCCACTATCACTGTTATTTTGATAGATTAATCCTAAACAATATGGCAAAACCTGTCTTGAAAGACCACTGATATGCGAGATAACCTGTCTTGAGAGACCTTACACTCAATGAACAAATATGATTGTTTTATAGCATTGTGACCTGTTATGAGAGGCCACCTGTTTTGAGAGACCATAATTTTATGGCAGAAAGGAAGGTCTTTCAAGACCATTAATGAGACAGAGATGGCATAGTAAGATGTCATCGAGTTAATGTCATATCTGACAAATTAAAAAAATGTATTTTTTTAAAAACACATGACATCTACAAAAGAAAATTAAGTTGTCTTTGTTTATAATATTAGAAGTCTTGCCAATCACACACAAGTGCTGGAGAAATACCAAAAGGAGAGAAACTCTAGAAAATGCTACAGATAAATATAACCTATCTTGTCAAGGTTTGCTGAGGCTTATCCTAAAATCTTCATAATTATTTTTCTCAATGCCAACTATTTCTTTTTTTCTAATTTAAAATTAGAATACTCTGTCACATTTAAACAAATCCACCTCACTGTGTGAGCAATGACCTCATCACACAAACATCAAACATAATTAGCATGTACATAAACAAAATAAGTTTCAAAGCAGCTAGCACTGGCAATGAGTTGCATACCATAAACAATTCTGAGTTCATTTATATACAATATTCTGTCTCATATCATTTGCATGTTGGGATGCATTGGGCAAAATAAGATTTTCTTGCACCATTCTGCAGGCCAAATAAAAGGTATGCAACCTACTCTGCAGTTACTGAATCTTGCAAGCCAACACGTCAGGAACTTGCATGTCATGTCATAACATCAACTTGCAAACTTGCATGCCATCTCACACAAACAACTTGCATGCCATCTCACACCAACAACATGCATGTCATCTCACACCAACAACTTGCAAGCCAACACATACAACAACTTGCATGCCATCTCACACCAACAACTTGCATGCAATCTCACACCAACAACTTGCATGCCATCTCACACCAACAACTTGCAAGCCATCTCACACCAACAACTTGCAAGCCAACACATACAACAACTTGCAAGCCAACACATACAACAACTTGCATGCCATCTCACACCAACAACTTGCATGCCATCTCACACCAACAACTTGCAAGCCAACACATACAACAACTTGCATACCATCTCATACCAGGAACTTGCATTCCATCTAATACCAGGAACGTGCTTGCCATCTCATTCCATCAACATGCATGTCATCTCATACCAACAACTTGCATGACATTTCACACCAACAACTCATGTAATGTTTACTTACAGTGGCTTCACAGCCATTTCCTCCAAAACCATTACTGCATGTCAGGCAGTAAGACCCATCTGAACTGACATCACAAGCCATCTGAATGTATTGTTTTCTAGGAAAGGCATGGATAACATTCAAGGTCCTTAAGTCAAACAGTCTGAAAAACAAGCAAATATTCTTCATATTGCTAATGGTGTCCTTTGCATGATTGCTGCTGTACATTCTCCATGCCTGAGAAAAAGTTTAGGAAACTAAGAAGTATGTCACTGTGACCTACTTTTCAGGATGAATGAATGCATCCATCAGATTGTATGACTGCGTATATGTGTTCATTGTTCTAGTGAAACAAAAACTATAAAAAGCAAGAGTATTGTTCATATTATACCCCCCCCATGTTTAATAGTCATCTATGTAGTCATTGGTAGCGTATATTGGATTCTGATGATGACCAATTAATAGATGTCAATAATCTTGATCTCTGATTGATCAAACCATGAACTTTACTTACTATGTGAATGCAGAAATCATTATTTTCCTATTAAATATATCTTTATTATACTCAGTGTTAGACATCCATAAAGTTTAGACAAGAAATTTACCCAAGAACAAAAGTTGTTTTGCAAAGCCCATTTTGCTGAATGATCCTGACCTTTGACCTTTTGACCCCATAATTAACCGACCTTTTCATACACTTTAAGGTCAAGCCATCCACAAACTTTGGTCAAGTTCCATGGTCCAGAAATATAGTGACTTTGACTTATGACCCAAAAATCAATAAAATTCTGTCTAAAGTACTAACTATCTATCAGTATTTGTAATGTAGATCTGTTCATGGCTGACCAATCAGCTTATTGTGCAGAAGTAAACTTGTTTGTTTTTGTTTTTATGGTTTATCAATCATCTTCATATCACTGTCCTAGTTAATACTGTGTGGCATAAACATGTACAATTAATATCAATCATCTTCATATCCCTGTCCTAGTTAATACTGTGTGGCATAAACATTATTACGATCATCTTCATATCACTGTCCTAGTTAATACTTTGTGGCATAAACATGTACAATTAATATCAATCATCTTCATATCACTGTCCTAGTTAATACTGTGTGGCATAAACATGTACAATTATTAAACCATTTTCATATCCCTGTCCTATTTAATACTTCATGGCATAAATATGTACAATTATTACGATCATCTTCATATCACTGTCTAGATTAATACTTTGACACAAAACATGTACAATTAATACAGATCAATCCATCCACATATCAATGTACTGATACAATGTAACAAGTCTTCTAAACTTGCTCATTACATGTTTATCAAAACATGGAATTGCTGCCATTATTAAAACCATGTAGGGTCATTCCATGCCCCAAAACAGAGCTCACTGGGTGACCAATTCTTAAATCCATGAATTATTTTTTAAATGAATATCTCTATAAATGATGAATACATACAAATTTTACTAACAAATTCAAATTACTTATGAAGTTATGGCAAAATGAAGTGGGGAGGGGTGGCATTTTTTATCACTTGAAAATTTATTAGCTTACAATGACTTTCAACTTTTTTATAATAGATTTATCAATCTGAAATTGACTATACTACACATATGTGACCTGGGGACTTTCAATATCTCAGATATATGAAGTGATATGCACCCCTAATTTGGACTTTTCTTCATTACATATTTTTTTTCTTAGGATTTTAAGGTAACACTGCCACCTAGTCAAACAAACTGCTACTAGGAAGGCATTCAGGGGCCATAATTTCACAAAATGATGATCAAGATGGGTGCATATCAAACCTCTTTTAAGGTTTTAACATATCATAATTTGGTTAAATTCAATCATTTCTGTTTAGAAAATTATTGTTGACAAATAGGCAGCATGATTACTGAAAGATTCTACAAGCCTTGCTATGTCATGCACTAATACATAGAAGTTGAGCAAATAAGATGTCTAACTACAGCAAGTTTAGGATGTAAGAGTGACTTTTATCCCTGACCTTTAGATCCTGTCATCAGTAGGAATCATCAACAATTTTTATCAGTAAGTATGTGTACACCCTGCTGAAAATAGGATAATGTCTAGAGAAGACAAGACAATGCTAAAGATAGGAAAATGCCTATAGAAGACATGGCAATGCTTAAAGTAGGACAATGCCTAGAGAAGTCAAGACAATGCTAAAAGTAAGACACTACTGGTCCTAGAGAAGAGACAAGACAATGCTAAAAGTAGGACAATGCCTAGAGAAGACATGGCAATGCTGAATGTAGAACAATGCCTAGAGAAGACAAGACAATACTGAAAATATGACAATGCCTAGAGAAGACATGACAATGCTTTGAGAAGACAAGACTGCTGAAAATAGGACAATGTCAAGAAACGACAAGACAATGATTCAAAAAGATTACCATTTCATTTCTGGAAAACAAGCTTACCTGTACTCCCCTGATAAGCATTTGATAACACATCAAATTATGCAGTTCTGGAAGTCAGTTTTTAAATGTACTGATTTCTTTATATCATTTATATAATGTAAAAAATATGTTACCTAATAGCATAATATAATTTGATGAACATACTGCATAACACATACAGAATCACTACCCAGACACTTGGGGCAAATACATTAGGACATTAATGCACAGTGGGAAGTAACAGAAATAAAAACTGGTGAATGACTCACCTGACTTCTTTATCTTCACCAGATTGTATGATCAAATGGGAATCTGGGACAAATTTTACATCATTTATCTGTAGAAAAAAAGAAAAAGAAGACAAATGCTGGAATATATAATTATTACAAAAAGGAGTGTAGTGCTCCATCCTTTATGGGAAGTGGAATACACCAAGACTAGAACTTCTTCCATGGCAAATTACCATGCTTCATGTCACACACAATATCTTGCACTATTATTGGAAATCTGTATATTATTTTTATCATTATCATTATTGTTTTTGTAATTAATATTATTATTATTTTTATTATTAGTAATATTATTATTATTATTATTATTATTATTATTATTATTATTATTATTATGTACATATATGATTGTTTCTTCTGTCTTAGACAAGATGGTTTTTCCACAGTTAATTTACACAAGGAATTTTATCCTCATGTAAATATTATACATTAAATTACTTAAGACAACAAATTTATGTTTAGCTAGGAAGGTCTTCCCTATGGAAAGAAACTTACACCTCATCACTGTTCAAGACCGAAATGCAACCAGATTCATGTTGGGGATGAAAAGAAAAAAGAAAAAAGAAATGAATGAACTATATTATTGACCTAGTTAATCAACAACATGAGATGAGTGTCACAATACTTTTTTCTGCCTACCAGGTTTTGGCAGATCTTGTTCTCTCTCAAACATGTCCCTGTTTCAACATCCCACAGCTTGATTGCTGTATCTCGTGAGCCTGAACACAGTAAACTATTGTCTGAAACAGATACAATTGATAGTGGTGTTATTTTCTCACCTTAAAGAATACCAAGTTAGCAAGCCATGAAAATTATAAAACAAAGTAATAGAAAAAAAGGACTCTGCATACAAAGCAAGTACAGTAAATTTGGTCAGTATCAATACGGATTTAAGAATGTGATTATTTGTTGAGTAAAACCTGTCGTGAATGGCCACTGCTAAGTGAGACCACTGGTTTGAAAGACAAAATTATCAATGTACATATTTATTATATATTGGTATGAACTATTATGAGAGATCACCTGTCTTGAGTAACTAATTTTTGGAAGAAGGGGTGGTCTTTCAAGAGAGGTTCTACTGTATAAAATGAATTTATATACCTGTGGAAGTAAAATGTTTTTGTACAAAGTTAATTTATATACCTGTGTAAGTACTAGGTCTTTATGCAAAGTTAATTTATTTACCTGTGTAAGTACTCGGTGTTTGTGCAAAGTTAATTTATTTACCTGTGTAAGTACTAGGTCTTTATGCAAAGTTAATTTATTTACCTGTGTAAGTACTCGGTGTTTGTGCAAAGTTAATTTATTTACCTGTGTAAGTACTAGGTCTTTATGCAAAGTTAATTTATTTACCTGTGTAAGTACTCGGTGTTTGTGCAAAGTTAATTTATTTACCTGTGTAAGTACTAGGTCTTTATGCAAAGTTAATTTATTTACCTGTGTAAGTACTCGGTGTTTGTGCAAAGTTAATTTATTTACCTGTGTAAGTACTCGGTGTTTGTGCAAAGTTAATTTATTTACCTGTGTAAGTACTCGGTGTTTGTGCAAAGTTAATTTATTTACCTGTGTAAGTACTCGGTGTTTGTGCAAAGTTAATTTATTTACCTGAAGAAGTATTGGTATTATATATGGTTTATGCAGTCTCACAATAAGGTGCTACTAAATGTTGTGTGGATCCCATGGATGGTATTGTAGTGAGGTAAGGGGATACTGTAATACTATTACTACATTATAGTGAGATAAGGGGATACTGCAATATTATTACAACATTATAGTGAGGTAAGGGGATTGTGCAATATTATTACAACATTATAGTGAGGTAAGGGGATTGTGCAATAATATTACTACATTATAGCGAGGTAATGGGATACTGCAATAATAAAGGTAAGGGAATACTGCAATGATATTATCACATTATAGAGCAGAAAGAGGATACTGCAATAATACAGATTCAAATAATTATAGATATAACAAGGGTTTATTATAAATGGTTCATTATGAATGAGGTTTGCAATAAGCATTCACCCTAAAAAGGTCTAAACAATTATGTACTGTGATAGAAGAGACTTTTTATCTCTCAAAATGTTATATTATGGAATAATCATACATTATCAAACCACATCCTAAGTATGGCTGAACAATTATGATGCCACTAAATAAAAATGGTTTAATTATTAGCACCAAGACTTCAAGCATTAAAACTTACAATGTCTAGCTATTTTGTAACTAGTAGACATTTACCTTTGTTGATTTGTATGGCCATTACAACAAGATCATGACCATTAAATTCCCGTGTATAGTTAGGCTTCCCACGCTGCCATAGCTTGATTGTCTTGTCTCTGGAGGCACTGAATATTCCTTGACATGCAGCACCATAACAAACCTGGTATCCACAAAAGAGATTGGTTAAACCTGTTACATGTATTCACAAAAGAGATTGGTTAAACCTGTTACATGTATTCACAAAAGAGACTGGTTAAACCTGTTACCGGTATTCACAAAAGAGATTGGTTAAACCTAGTATTCACAAAAGAGATTGGTTAAACCTGGTATTCACAAAAGAGATTGGTTAAACCTGGTATTCACAATGAGATTGATTAAACATGATATTCACAAAAGAGATTGGTTAAACCTGTTATTCACAAAAGAGATTGATTAAACCTAGTATTCACAAAAGAGATTGATTAAACCTAGTATTCACAAAAGAGATTGGTTAAACCTGGTATTCACAAAGAGATTGATTAAACATGATATTCACAAAAGAGATTGGTTAAACCTAGTATTCACAAAAGAGATTGATTAAACATGATATTCACAAAAGAGATTGGTTAAACATGATATTCACAAAAGAGATTGGTTAAACCTGGTATTCACAAAAGAGATTGGTTAAACCTGGTATTCACAAAAGAGATTCATTAAACATGATATTCACAAAAGAGATTGGTTAAACATGGTATTCACAAAAGAGATTCATTAAACCTGTTACATATATTCATAAAAGAAATTGGTCAAACCTGTTACATGTATACACAAAATAGATTGGTTAAACCTGGTATTCACAAGAGATTGGTTAAACATTATATTCACCAGAGATTGGTTAAACCTGGTATTCACAAAAGAGATTGGTTAAACCTGGTATTCACAAAAGAGACTGGTTAAACCTGGTACTTCCTATGTTATTTGTTGTATGAAGCTATTCAAGTGAAATTAGCACATAGACAATCGAATAAGTGATTCATCATCCTGTAAACACATCAAAAATGTAATTTTAAAGTTTTGGTGTTCTTGAGAAAATAATATAATTCAGTTATACCTGATGTAACAAAAATAAATTATATAAAATATTGTTTATTTTTTTTAACCTAATGGGTTTAGGGATGTTAAATACACCTGAATTTCGTTTTTAGTCTAATAGGTTTAGGGATGTTAAATAGATCTGAATTTTTTTTTTAACCTAATAGGTTTAGGGATGTTGAATAGACCTGAATTTATGATTTAACCTAATAGGTTTAGGGATGTTAAATAGACCTGAATTTATGATTTAACCTAACAACAACTGTTACATATAATCAATCAGCTAATGGTGCCCTAGTGGTGCATGCTGGGTTTTTATCAAAAATTGTGGTAGTTTGAATCCTACCAATGGGTCAGACTGGGACAACAACCAATTTGTTAGTTTGAATTCTAACAATGGATCAGACTGGGACAACAACCAATTTGTGTTAGTTCAAATCCTACCAATGGATCAGACTGGGACAACAACCAATTTGTGTTTGTTCAAATCCTATCAATGGATCAGACTGGGACAACAACCAATTTGTTAGTTCGAATCCTACCAATGGATCAGACTGGGACAACAACCAATTTGTGTTAGTTCAAATCCTATCAATGGATCAGACTGGGACAACAACCAATTTGTTAGTTCGAATCCTACCAATGGATCAGACTGGGACAACAACCAATTTGTGTTAGTTCAAATCCTATCAATGGATCAGACTGGGATAACAACCAATTAGTGTTAGTTCAAATCCTACCAATGGATCAGACTGGGACAACAACCAATTTGTGTTAGTTCAAATCCTATCAATGGATCAGACTGGAACAACAACCAATTTGTTAGTTCGAATCCTATCAATGGATCAGACTGGGACAACAACCAATTTGTGTTAGTTCGAATCCTATCAATGGATCAGACTGGGACAACAACCAATTTGTTAGTTTGAATCCTACCAATGGATCAGACTGGGACAACAACCAATTTGTGTTAGTTCAAATCCTATCAATGGATCAGACTGGGACAACAACCAATTTGTGTTAGTTCAAATCCTACCAATGGATCAGACTGGGACAACAACCAATTTGTGTTAGTTCAAATCCTATCAATGGATCAGACTGGAACAACAACCAATTTGTTAGTTCGAATCCTATCAATAGATCAGACTGGGACAACAACCAATTTGTGTTAGTTTGAATCCTATCAATGGATCAGACTGGGACAACAACCAATTTGTGTTAGTTCAAATCCTACCAATGGATCAGACTGGGACAACAACCAATTTGTGTTAGTTCAAATCCTATCAATGGATCAGACTTGGACAACAACCAATTTGTTAGTTTGAATCCTATCAATGGATCAGACTGGGACAACAACCAGTTTGTGTTAGTTCAAATCCTATCAATGGATCAGACTGGGATAACAACCAATTAGTGTTAGTTCAAATCCTACCAATGGATCAGACTGGGACAACAACCAATTTGTGTTAGTTCAAATCCTATCAATGGATCAGACTGGAACAACAACCAATTTGTTAGTTCGAATCCTATCAATGGATCAGACTGGGACAACAACCAATTTGTGTTAGTTCGAATCCTATCAATGGATCAGACTGGGACAACAACCAATTTGTTAGTTTGAATCCTACCAATGGATCAGACTGGGACAACAACCAATTTGTGTTAGTTCAAATCCTATCAATGGATCAGACTGGGACAACAACCAATTTGTGTTAGTTCAAATCCTAATAATGGATCAGACTGGGACAACAACCAATTTGTGTTAGTTCAAATCTTATCAATGGATCAGACTGGAACAACAACCAATTTGTTAGTTCGAATCCTATCAATAGATCAGACTGGGACAACAACCAATTTGTGTTAGTTTGAATCCTATCAATGGATCAGACTGGGACAACAACCAATTTGTGTCAGTTCGAATCCTATCAATGGATCAGACTGGGACAACAACCAATTTGTGTTAGTTCAAATCCTACCAATGGATCAGACTGGGACAACAACCAATTTGTGTTAGTTCAAATCCTATCAATGGATCAGACTTGAACAACAACCAATTTGTTAGTTCGAATCCTACCAATGGATCAGACTGGGACAACAACCAATTTGTTAGTTTGAATCCTATCAATGGATCAGACTGGGACAACAACCAATTTGTGTTAGTTCAAATCCTATCAATGGATCAGACTTGGACAACAACCAATTTGTTAGTTTGAATCCTACCAATGGATCAGACTGGGACAACAACCAATTTGTGTTAGTTCAAATCCTATCAATGGATCAGACTGGGACAACAACCAATTTGTGTTAGTTCAAATCCTACCAATGGATCAGACTGGGACAACAACCAATTTGTGTTAGTTCAAATCCTACCAATGGATCAGACTGGAACAACAACCAATTTGTGTTAGTTCGAATCCTATCAATGGATCAGACTGGGACAACAACCAATTTGTGTTAGTTCAAATCCTATCAATGGATCAGACTGGGACAACAACCAATTTGTTAGTTCAAATCCTATCAATGGATCAGACTGGGACAACAATCAATTTGTGTACTTGGGCAAGGCACTTTACTCCAAATGACTTGGCACTAAAACACTACCTGCATTCTTGTGCCAAAAAAAACTCCAAATCAAAATTGATTATAACTTAATATATTCTAGCACCCAAACCAAACATTAAACATAACTAAAATATACCCTAATATAGAAACCAAACATTACTTTTTAATCTGAATAAATCCTATTTTTGAAATTAAATCAAATCAGATATTAATTTTTAACTTAAACATTTAATAGTATCAAAAGCAAATATTAGCTTTTAATTTAAATACATTAGAACCTCTCTTAAAATACCATCCCTTCTGCCAAAAAAGTATGATGTCTCAAGAAAGGTGACCTCTCATAATCGGTTATACCTCTATATAAGCAAATTTGTGCTCTGAGAATATTATCTTTCAAGACAGGTGGTCTTACATAGCAGCAATCTTTCAAGACAGGTTTTACTGTATTCTGCATCATCAATTTAATACTGAAAAATAATTCCAGCTTACATGAAGATTTTTCTCTTTTACACAGATAATTAAATGACTAATACAAACTGTTTACTCCAATACAAACCTGGAACCTATTTTACCATTATAACAAATATAACATGAGATAATCTTATAAAAAAAACACAAATACAAATGTCTTAGTCTATTAGTCTTAGTCTAATTGTCTATTAGTCTTAGTCTTTTAGTCATAATCTATGAGGCTTAGTCCATTAGTCTTAGTCTATTAATCTTAGTCAATTAGTGTTATTATTTTAATCTTAGTCTATTTGTTCTTGTTTATTAGTCTAAATTTTAATCTATTTGTCTATTAATCATAGTCTATTAATCTTATTATATTAATCTTAGTCTATTAGTTTTAGTCTATTAGTTCTCATCTACTAGTCTTAATCCTAATCTATTAGTCTAGCCTTAGACTATTAGTCTTGGTCTATTAGTTTTAGTCTATTCATCTTAGTCTACTAGTTTTAATCTACTGGTCCTAGTCTATTAGTCTTAATCTATTATTATATTAGTCTTATTCTATTAGCCTTAGCCTAGAAGTATATTAGATTTAGTCTACTATTCTTAATCTATTAGCCTTAGTCTTAGTCCTAGTCGATTATTCTTAGTCTATTAGTCTTAGTATATTAGTCTTAGTCTATTAGTTTTAGTCTATTAGTCTTAGGCTAATGGTCTTAATATATTAGTCTATTGTTCTTAGTCTATTAGTCTTAGTATACTTGTCTATTGATCTTAGTATATTATGCTTATCCTATTAGTCTTAGTCTTGGTCTATTATTCTTAGTCTATTATTCTTAGTCTTGGGTCTATTGGTCTTTGCATATTACTTTTAGTGTACTAGTTTTGGTCTTAGTCAATTTGTCTTAGTCTATTAGCCTTAGTCATAGTCTTAGTCAATCATTTTCAATCTATTATTCTTTATTAGTCTTAGTCTATTAGTCTTAATATATTAGTCTTAGTCCTATTCTACTAGCCTTAGCCTACTTTACTAGCCTTAGCCTATTAGTGGTAATCTAGTAGTCTTAGTCTATTGGTCTTAGTCTTACTCCAGACTAGTAGTCTTAGTCTATTATTCTTAATTTATTAGTTTTAGCCTATTAGTCTTAGTCTTGGTCTATTAATGTTAGTCTATTACTCTTACTCTTAGTCTATTGGCTTTAGTTTATTAGCCTTAGTCTTAGTTCTAGTCGATTATTCTTAGTCTATTATTCTTAGTCTATTATTCTTAGTCTTAGTCTTAGTCCTATTATACTAGCTTTAGTTTACTGGCCTTAGTCTACTAGTCTTAACCTAGTAGTCTTAGTCTATTGGTCTTTGCATATTATTCTTAGTCTATTGGTTTTAATCTATTAGTCTATTGGTCTTAGTCTATTGGCCTTAGTCTATTAGTCTTACTCTAGTAGTCTTAGTATATTAGTCTTAGTATACTCATCTTAGTCTATTGATCTTAGTGTATTGGTCATAGTCTATTATTCTTAGCCTTTGTCTATTGATCTCAGTCTAGTATTATTAGTCTCTCTATTACTATTCATAATTGCTGAATATTTAGAGGAAGTTTCTCTTTGAATTCCTTTTCAGACAAATTTTAATTTTTTTAAAAACATGTTGTGGAGTTATATCACCTCCACAATGGTGGAAATAGTAACTTGGCGTAATTGATATTTACAACATTTAATCAAAACTTTGGACAGTCAGCTCAAAACCTGTTTGAGTATCAAGCTTAGCTTGTGTTCCACATGAATAAGGAATCTTCTTTCAGAAACATCTAAGTCTTTCTGCATGAAATAACTGAATAAACAGAGAGGTTTTTCAAGTTTATGGAAGGGTGGCATTCTAGAGATAAGAGAAAAATTCCTAACAATAATGTGATTTGGTAATGTGTCTAACAAAGAAATGCTAAGAGCCACTGCAGGTCTACACTCAAGGAAACTATAAATCCAAATATGTCTGTTTAATGATTCAAATATCTCATACATAGTAGGAAAGGAATGGAGTATACACTGTTATACATTAGAACCTTAATTGAAACAACACTATTCTGGAGAGCCACCTGTATTGAAGCATTGATCAATTCTGTTTATAAAATGACATAACTTCTAATTAAATGTTATATGTCTTAAGATGGGAGTCTCTTAAGACATGTTTTACAATTTATCATTATGATAATACTTAACAAGATCAAACCACTGTGGTCCCAAAGTTTTGGTTTGAGATTTTAGTTGTATGAAGTTTTTGTGAAGTCATGTGAAGAGAATGTTTTATGCTCAGGCCCCTCCATCATGCAACTTTACTAACTTTGCTCAACATCAGACGTAACAGCGTTACTCCAGACTTGGAAATCTTGCTAAGGGATAAAAGTAGCATTTGGACTAGACTGAATAATTTCTAGTTTGGTTTGGAGCTGAGTCAAACTTTAACAGTGAAGGGACTGACCCCATCATTTAATTTTACTGAAGACTGCAAATAAGAATAAGGTTACTCCAGGTGTATAAATCAAGTATGATTTAATGTTGATTCAAGTTTTATGGTGAAGGGGCCACGACTGACCAAGTCATTTATTTGATACAGAGTACATGACATACTGATGTCAGAATTACTAAAAAATTTACCTGATCTTCTAAAGTTCTATTCAAAGTATTTTGTAAGGTATAACTCCTAATTTCTATTTTTTAAAAAATCCAGCAACTAACCCGAGGAAACAATGCTATTTAAAGAAGAAATTTGGAATAAGCACGTTGGGTTGAATTAGTTTATCCATGCATTTACTATGTTCCAGATGTTACAACCTATGAAAAAGACTACTGGTATGTACCACATTTCTGCTATTTTTTTAAAAATCATTTTCAGTTAATTAGAAATACTGGTTTAAAGTGTGTACAATAATTCCGACTTAAAAATATGAGACAACTAACATTTAGACTGATAGAATAATTTATTATGGATCATTACAGATAAAAAAATATGCCATTATATGGAAGCTTTTATAACAATTAGAAAGTTGAACCTCAACCAGACACGATATGATTGATTAGTTCATTGCTGGACAATGTTCCCCCCAAAATAACATGACAGCTGTGTATTTGTAAAATGTAATACGAAAATATTCAAAAGAGATACAATTATAGACAAAAAACAAAAAATATATATACCAAATAATTAAAAATACCAGAACATGTGTCATTTTATTTTTTTTAATTTGCTGCTGCTTTAGTATTAGTATTATTTTTCCTAGATTAACTGGTTTGTTCTCTAATTAGTTATTTAGAAAAGAATATTTTTCTTTCATAAATCTATTTTAGAATAATTTCACCCAACAACAGTAATCTATTCTACTCTACTATTTGAATAAAATCAATTACCAACTGAAAAGCCAGATTATAACCTCAAAAATACTCAACACCATAATTAGCAGGCATTGATGGTGAAACAAGTTAGAATGATGATAATAAATGTTAGTTATTGCAGTTAATATATTTTTTGTTTTAAATTTGGGAATAGGCTTCATTTATTTTGTTCTAAAATGATTATGTGATAATAAACTGTAAAATTAACGATATGGTGTGAGGATATGATGTAATGTCTATAGTACAGACCAAGATGACTTTGTTAAATTATAGGGTTTTTATATATCCAGGAGATAAGTTTAACACATATTTTGTTTCATGTTTTGAAGCTGCAAGCTGGGAAACAATGATTTAAAAAGATTTAGATAATCAGTAACAAGCCTATTGATTATACAATAAAATAGGTACATTATTGTCACCTTTGTAAACAAATAGTAAAGCAGAACTAGTGACCAATGAATTGTACTTTGCCAGGGTATTTATTTAGCAGCTTAATGGATAAACAAATCAAAGACAAGCATGAATGACAAATACATTAATTATTTCTTGTGTGAATAATGGTTTCATAAATTATAACAAAGAAAGATAAATAGGTTATTTAGTGCTGAGGCAACTGGAGACAAATGCCTTGCCCAGGGAAACACCACATTCGCAAAATAATAATAATGAGGACTTTTTATAGCGCCTAATCTTTAGAAGCTATAAGCGCTTTACAACATCTATAATGATATGACTACAGAAAAACAAAAAACATGAAATTGGAAAACAAGAAATGCTGAAAATATTTAAGGTACGAAACATGATTTGGTCTTTAAGTTTGTTCTTGCAGTGAAAAAAGGTGAGTTTTAAGAGCATTCTTAAAAGGGATCACTGTGTCTTTGGGTCTAATTTCAATGGGGAAAACCAGGCTAGCCAATGGCTGGATTCGAACCTGCATCCTTTTAATTATTATTCTGGTGGTACACTATCCACTGAGCCACCATGACTGCTGCCTCCATTAAATCATCTCTTACGACATGCTGCATAGTGCATCCCACCCAATCTACATCCATATTGAGTGTACTATGTGGCAGGAAGTAAATATTTTAGGGAAATCTGTGAAGTAGAACCTAATAGATTTGGTAATAAACAAAAATAAAACAATATCTTTTATGATCTGACCTTACCTTTGTGACTTCTCTTTCATGTCCCTTCCAGAGATCAATAACCTTGCAGTTTTGATAATCATATAAAGCTACGGTCTGAAACATAAATTACATAATAAGTTCCAGTTACATCATTTTAATGACCTTGAAACATCAATGATGAGCTTTACATTTCTATAAAAATTCAGAGATTTTCTTAAACAGAAACAACCAATATGTATAAATTGAAGAAGAGTGAATGAAAAAACATTAGGCAAGGGAAATTACTTTCTAGATTTTGTTATCAATTGACTGGTCAATTAATCGAATGACTTACTAATTTAATGATTGAACAATTCATAACAAGGAAAAGGAAACCATGACCTCAAGCATTATTTTTCCTATTTATTTATTTTTTTAAACTGGCATCATGTACTGCACATAAACCATATCAAAGAACATTGAATTACAACATCTGCAACTGAACAATTTGGGTAAAATTATCCCCCACAATTTTAAATAAGGGCGATTTTTTGACTATTGGGGTTATTTAACAAAGTAAATGAATGCAGGACATGCAAATGTGATACATTATTTCAAATGTTCTGGTAAATGTTTTAGTGTGATTGTTTAAAAATATGTTAGAAATCCACAACTGTCCATCCTAAAATAAACCCCCTCTGCTAAACAAAAATTGGTAAAGATCATTCACTAATGTTGTCACTCATATACAGTATTAACATATTGAGTTTTAAATCACTAATTAGGAAAGACTAAAAAAAGGTGAGCTTAATACATGTTGGAGCAAGAGGTACATGAAATTACTCACCTGGCTGTCATAATCACCAACATTAAATCACTGTCAATGAAGTTCAAGTCACAAAAATCACAGTAAAAGATAAATAGTTGTTGTTTAATGCCATTTTTCAGGCTATACTTGGTGGCCATACTATCTGGGAAAACACTGAAAAGAACCACCAAGTCATGGATAGCCCTGGCAAGCTTTATCACATATCCATGTTGGCTGAGCCTGAGAATCAAACCCATGTAGAAGGCGGTGTTTCTCATTAATTCATTTGTGCTTCCAAAACTTTAGTTTGACCTTAGGTTTGATACCAAGGTTTGTTTTTTTACTCAGTCTAACCCCCAACTCTGACACCAAGGGGATATTTTACTCTCAATCTTTCACCCCTACATTGTGTACACTGTGACAGAAGTGAGATGTCAGAAGTCAGCAAAGGAAAGTGCTTTAGACCACTTAGCCAGCTAGGGACCCCAGTATACAGATAGAGAATTTTTCATAATTTATGGAACAGGGAATATGTTGTCATTAAACAATGTCATGTCTGTGAAAAATATATGTATTTCCAGAAATAATAAACCTAACTTAAAACTGGTGCCTATGACATTACAGTCAACAATAGAGAGATAAGACTAATATCTGTTTAACTAATCACAAGTGAATTTAAAAATTTAATTTTCAAGTGAAATGTTAAGAATATTGTTGTTTCATGTCCATAGTGTGAGTGTCATAATTAATTGCAATCATGCCCATGTCTTCCCTAAGCAAGAAATTTGTCAACTTAAATCTTTAAATTAGATGATTATTCATTTGGAGAGTCTTCAAACACTTCTTGCAATCTTCAGCAAAGAAACACAAATGGTGTCCTGTTAAATCCCAAATCAATTAAAGAATAGTTGTTTTTTTTCTATATAATGATTACACAATCACAACATCGAATGGATAATTTCAATAATATCATTAAAATTGTTAGACAAAGATCTCATTGGTGTCTTACTTTTATCACTAGCTTAACCAAAAACTATTAGCTTTTATATCTCCATTCAAAAATAATAAATTTATTTTAATATAGAGTTTCCAAATTGAACAACTCAGGCAAAATATAATAACTATCAACGGTTGGTAAAACTTTGATTCGTAACATGAATTTTAATGAAATTTTGTACCACATGCACATGAGTGTGAAAATAACAAAATTAAAGCAGTATTATGTGTGTGATGTTGATAAAAATACCTTATCCTTGCTGCCTGACAGACAAAGGCCTGGTTGGACAGTGGCCAGACTGACCACTGCCTCAGAATGGACATTTTGATGCTGGTGTCCTCCTGGCATTTTTACAGGACTATGTTCACGCTGAGTTACCCTATGGTAGTCATCAATTCGGGAGTTCTGAATTCCATCTATACTGCTGAACCCTGAATTCTGACCACTGTTGGGGAGAAAAGAAATGTTGAAATTTGTTCTCCTAACCAGTAATAAATAGCATCTTTAACACAATAGACTGTTTAATGGCCATTACGCACCAATATTTCATGCTTAAGTATATAGAGGTCTTAGGATGAGATCCATCCTAATATTTATATTCTTTGGTGCATAAAGATCAAAGTAGCTTTGTACAAGTAATAGTCAAAAGATCACCCTTCTATCTATCTATCTATCTGTCTGTCTATCTGTCTGTCTGTCTGTCTGTGTATGTATGTATGTATCTATGTATTTATGTATGTATGTATGTATGTATGTATGTATGTATGTATGTATGTATGTATGTATGTATGTATGTATGTATGTATGTATCTATCTATCTGTTGATGCAGTCACACTTGACTTAATTAAGGAATGGGTGTTGCATGGTCAAAGATAAAGTAAAAAATGATAGTGATAGGCCAGTCAGAAGTGTAATGATAGGAAATAAGTAGATGAGTGTCAATGTACGTTATCGTCCCTTCATACTCAGACTAATTCAGCTACTGTAACAGCGATGAGATATGGAACCTCACCGGTCATAGCCCCGAGAATTACGGTCTTACTTTAGCTGACGAGTTCATTAGAATGTGATTTTGGAAAGCTTCTGTTTATGAGATACCAAGTCAGGAGCATCTGCAATTATTGATGTTAATTTGTTCCAAGTCCCTATTGTAAATGTAAAGAGACTGAACCTGAAACTATTTTCCCTAGTTTGGCTAGGTCAGGTATTTGTCCGTTGGACACATTTTGTGGTCTTTTAATAGTTTTATAAAGCCATCAAACCTTTTCAGACTTGAAATATAAAGATAGCAACAAAAGTACCAATGTCTACCGCAAAATAATACAAATTTTAACAATCATTATTTATCCACATATCAATCCAAGGGAAGTAACACTGAAAAAACAAATTATTAGGGGTGCTCGCAAATTACAGTTCAGTTTAACAGGGTTGTTTTTAATTTCCAAACAACAGCTTTCATCTAATTATCCTTCACTAGAACGGTCAAATATACGTTGTATTTTATACCTGTGCTTTGCATGTTTAGTTTTACTAAACAGTTTACCCATCGGGACAAAATTGTTTAAATTAGCAACCCAAGAAGTAGTATGGTACCTTGATCTTCTCCATAATCACATAGTTTCATTAGAAAGATAATTGGCAGAAAAGTGATATTTGAATACCAGACTTTACCGGAAGCCAAAATTAATGGTTTTAGCTAATCTAGTATTAAATCTCTAGGTAATAGGAAGTTGCGGAAACAGATGTACCAATGCGGTAAATTTTCTTGTTGTTTGTTGAACCTGTGTGCTGTATTATATCTGCAGTTTTTGAATATCTCAACCGTTCATCCAAATGTGACATAAGTCAACAAGATTTCTCTGAAAGATGAATTAGACAATATAAAATTGCAAACACGTTAAGTTTTTATGTGTATGCGTGCATCGTCTTATCACCACTATATACAGTACGAAGTGCTTGCTAGTCATATTCGATTAATGTAGACAACAAGTATGACAAAATAAATAAACATGAAATTATAGCAACCCGAGAATCAATATCTGCACACATTTATAGCAATTTAATGACTCGAGCCATTCATAATTGTTTAACTGTTTAGCAAGCAAGCCCTGTCCAACCCATTCCGTTTGTTGTTTTTGTTGTTGTTGATGTTGTGTTTTGTTATTATTTTTTAAAATTAGATCTTATTTAATTTTTAATTGTATTGCCTATACGTATTCTTCAGTGCTCTTACAGTTTCATTTTTCTTGTCTATTTGTCTGTTGAGCAAACTTCGGCAGCTTCAAATTTACCTTTACAATACAAATAATTCTTGAATCAATCATATTATGTAGCTAAAGCGCAAAATTTCGACCATCTAAATTACATGTAGCTAAGAATCCGAAATCGAATGTTAAGAATTCGAGATCTAATTGTAAGAAATTGAAAGTGAGTGGGGGAAAGGTAAGATGGAGTACCTGAGGTACTATGAGAGAAATTATTTTTCTTTTACATAACATCATCACCTTCGCCATATTCATTGTTGTGTCTCACTACCACTATCTCCACACCCTTGGCACAGCAGTCGTCGTTTCCAATACATCTATGTCAACACGCAAGACTGCCCCGTTACGTTTTGGCATATTATTCTGTTATTACTTTTTTATTTGTAATCTAACAGAAAGTAACAAGTAAACAAATTATGCTGCCAGGATAAATTCGGGACCCTACTTTGAACTATATAATGAATAAAATAATAATAATGAGGACTTTTGTATTGCGCCTAATCTTTAGAAGCGCTAAGCGCTTTACAACATCTATAATGACATGACTACCAAAAACAAAAAGAAACACCTTGAAACTAGATAACATAAAGAATGCTTAAAATATTTAAGGTAGTAAACATTATTGGGTCTTTAAGTTTGTTCTTGCAGTCGAAAAGAGTGAGAGATGAATTTAAGAGCTCACTTGAAAGGATCACTGTGTCTTAAAGAGCTCACTTGAAAGGGATCACTGTCTTTGTGTCTAATTTCAAAGGGCAATTCGTTCCACGTTGCTCGGCCCTGGTATGCAAAAGAACTTTGTCCATATGACTTCGTTTTTATAGTGGGAATAATGAGTATACGATTGTCAGAAGAGGAGCGTAAGTATCTTGCTGGTGTGTACACAATGGTGAGGCCGGATAGGTATGCTGGACTGGATTCTATCAGGGAAACGTAGCATAGAGAACAAATTTTGTGTTTGATTCTGGATCGAATGCATAGCAAGTTTCATTGCAGGTTAGAAAAAAAAAACAAAATAATCAGCGTAAAATTCTTAATCTTTAGAAAACAGATCCTTCAATCGGTGTTTTAGAAAACATAAATATGTTCATTGTAAATAAAGCTTACTTTGTTTGCACTAATATATAATTATCTTTATTAAGCAACTAGTAACTATTACTTACATAGTCATATTTCAGGCACTGCACATACATTGTAAAAAATGATCGATGAGAAATGAAAATGAGCTAGAGGACGGAAAATAACATTTAGTATTGCTAATTTAGGATTAATGTAGTTGTTGTAATAATGTAATGCAAAGTTCCCGTAATTTGCCTTAACATCCGTCCGCATGATTAAATTATTTATTTATTTTAATCCGTTTGTGGTATGTAGAATATTTTTCCAAAGTAACATATCCCTCTTGTTTCTTTTCTTTGGTTAGCTGCATATCTCTTTTCTACTTTACTATATACATTACGACTGTTTTTATCTTCGTAATATTTAAATAAACATTTTAGAATTGGTAATTAAAGTTGTGAAAAGAAATTTATTTGGGGACTGGAATATTTCTTGAATAAATCTGTATTCCTCTAAATATCGACAATGAGTAAAAAACACGACGCATAATATGTAAGCTGTCAAGCATGCATACATTTTTATCATCATGATGTCATGTAAAATCTTACCAAAGTTTGTGTAATTCAATAAAGGCACGTTCTGTTCTTTTATTTCACATGATATAGGTGACGGACGTGGTTTAAATAAGCACAAATGTTATGTAATCACCCATGACCGTTTACGGGACATTGAGAAGTTGGCAGTGAACGTACTGATCTTACGTTGTCACTGACGTCATTCTGGCAAATTACAAAGGAGATTAATAAAATGTTTAAGAGAGAGAGAGAGAGAGAGAGAGAGAGAGAGAGAGAGAGAGAGAGAGAGAGAGAGAGAGAGAGAGAGAGAGAGAGTCAGTTGCTGGATCCTTGAATTATAAATTTGCACCTTAAATACTAGCTAAAACATTTGGATAATGACCTAGTGATTAGAGTCTCCGCCGCGGCAGCGTGAGGTCGTGGGTTAAATCCCTGGTCGTGGCATATCAAATATTTACACAAATGGTACTAACTGCTGCCTGGCTTGGCGCCCACCATTAAGCGGTTAGTGTTAGGACTGGTCGGTCTGGTGTCAAGATAATGTGACTGGGTGGGACATCATGCTACATGTCTGCTGCATGATGCCCCAGTGCTAGACATATAAACTGCCTCACTGCAGACATCGTAGCGATATGACTGAAAACTGTTAAAGCTAATCAAACAAACAAACCATAAAAAGAAGAAATATTTATATAATACAGCTTTCGTTTTTACCACTGGGTCAATTATTCATATCTTTTATTTTAAAAAAAAAGTAACATAAAAAGAAATATAATGAATGAGATAAAGTATACATGAAATATTATATACATAAAAAGAAATATAATGAATGAGATAAAGTATACATGAAATATTATATACATAAAAAGAAATATAATGAATGAGATAAAGTATACATGAAATATTATATACATAAAAAGAAATATAATGAATGAGATAAAGTATACATGAAATATTATATACATAAAAAGAAATATAATGAATGAGATAAAGTATACATGAAATATTATATACATAAAAAGAAATATAATGAATGAGATAAAGTATACATGAAATATTATATACATAAAAAGAAATATAATGAATGAGATAAAGTATACATGAAATATTATATACATAAAAAGAAATATAATGAATGAGATAAAGTATACATGAAATATTATATACATAAAAAGAAATATAATGAATGAGATAAAGTATACATGAAATATTATATACATAAAAAGAAATATAATGAATGAGATAAAGTATACATGAAATATTATATACATAAAAAGAAATATAATGAAGGAGATAAAGTATACATGAAATATTATATACATAAAAAGAAATATAATGAATGAGATAAAGTATACATGAAATATTATATACATAAAAAGAAATATAATGAATGAGATAAAGTATACATGAAATATTATATACATAAAAAGAAATATAATGAATGAGATAAAGTATACATGAAATATTATATACATAAAAAGAAATATAATGAATGAGATAAAGTATACATGAAATATTATATACATAAAAAGAAATATAATGAATGAGATAAAGTATACATGAAATATTATATACATAAAAAGAAATATAATGAATGAGATAAAGTATACATGAAATATTATATACATAAAAAGAAATATAATGAATGAGATAAAGTATACATGAAATATTATATTTATATACACGGGAAAGTGCGTCTGATATTAAGTTGTCTTATCCCTTGATGTATCTAATGTCAATATTATATTACGGTAAAAACACACTCGACTTTAATCATCTCTCATTTTTCCGCCTTTTTCTTGCCGATGAATGTAAGACAAGTTATAATCACTAAACACAATAATCGGAGAAGGAGCTGAACTAATGTCAGTTTCAAATTGTTGTAATGCCAATATTAAAAACAAATATTCAATCTCAGTTAAAGAATACTTACTCTGGTGCTTATTTCATTTCTTAGAAAAATAGAACACTTCATGATTAACAACATTTTTATCTTCTTGAATCAATACTGCTCCAACCCCAACATCACTTTCATCAACATACAGTTGAAATAAGTGGTTGTTAAATGTGGAGCTGTAACAACTGGTGCACTCTTAAATATGGCTTTTAACTTATTTAAAGCCTCCTGACATTATTCCGTCCAAATGAGACTTGGTTTTCTTGCTCAATAATATTGTCAGGGGTTTATCAATTACGGAAAATGTGGAACAAAATGTTCGATAAGTATTCAGCCATACCCAAAGATCGCATCAGTTTCTTTTTACTGTTAGGCACAGGTAATTCAGAGATAACCTCGGCCTCAGCATCTATAGGTTTAACTTGTCCATGTCCCACGAAATGTCCTAGAAAAGTCACACTAGCACGGCAATACTCACGTTTAGATCAATTAATTGTCAAATTTGCATCGATGAGTTTGTCAAAATATTTCTGAGTTGTTGCGAAACGCTCTTCCAGGTGTCTTTTTACATGATGATATCATCCGTGTAAGCATCACAATTATCTAGACCAGAGGTGATCATATTCATGAGACGTTTTAATGTACTTAGCGACCCTTGTATCCCAATCAGCATTACTTTATATTGGTAGAGTCCATCTGAAGTCACTTATCAGCGACATTTTGTTGTTTAGTTTGCCATTCACATACCTGATTATACATGTACTTGCAAAAGTTGATTGGGAAGCACATTATATTTAAGTAGGTTGTAGTTCAACGATTAATTCAAGACACCAATGATACATCAAGCCGAGTCGTTTCTATTCAGGTACCACTTCAAATGTTACTTTGTCGTTTTGATCCAGCATCACTAACATAAATCCAGAAGATCTGTTAGTGGATAACGCCGTGGTATTGTACTAGAGATTGTTAATACTGTAACACCTAGTACTGAGAACCTGTATATACCGGTAACCTCAGCCCAATGTTTGATGGATTTATTGGGTGGCGATGCTACCGTATATACTACGTTGACGGTGATCTTATTTATGTCAATAAATTTAATATCAACGACTTCCAAAAATGTCATTTATGTTTTTACGTTTCTACAAAAACTCAAGAAAGTGTTTAGGTTAACAGTATGATCATATCTATGTTTGATTATTTCACTATTGATTGTCCTTAACGAGTTCGTCATTCTATCATCGACATATTTCTTCTTTCCAGCGTCATTGCTTGATTCGGGTTCTCCAAGATCAGTAACTGTGTTATTAGACATATTCATGATACCGGTCATTGTATCATTGGATTTTTGATTGCAAATATTATCTAATGTCGTTGACGTAACAACATTAATGTTTCCATTGCTAACAAAGACAGCTGTGATGTTTAAGGTTGTTCCATTATTTCGGACGATACTATTTTATAATGAAAGATTACTCGTTTTTAATCATCCTTGCTTATCTTAAATACAACAATTTCTTTTGGATCTACATTTGCAAGAATTAGTCATTTGAATATTCATCACTAATTATTTTATTCGTGATATTCCGTCAGTTGTTTTTTTTTCTTCCGAAGAATAACTTCCGTAAATATCTACCATTATATTTTCAAGATTTATTTAAAACAATAGCGGTTTCTTGTATACTCGTGCAAAACTGTATGAGGTGGTTTGGTTGGTTTTGATACAGCGTTGAGTACAGCAATTGCTTCACGACCACATATTGGCGAATCAGGTATTGTCTGTGTAGGCAATGTGGAATACCAAATCGAAATGGATATTGTATATAACAAACTCTTTTAGCGGAGCAAGTCCGTATGAATAAAGAAAACAGATCCTCGTGGATCAATTACGTATGCAACCCAATGTGTTCCTGGACCAGAACTATTATCGAGACGAATGATACCGGTTTCAACTTCATTGTGCTGGCTGGTTGGGTAATTTATCTCGCAAAAAACACTTCTAAATGTTGTTGTTTTTTTAATAAAAATAATTCAGCAGCATTAATTAAATCAATATTAGATATTGGAAGAATTTTTTTTTTCGTGTCTATTGAGGTATTGCCCGGATAGTCTGAGCTATTTTCCGTATCGGGTGGCCGGCAATGTTAGACGACCCGGTTGAGGCATACTTTACCTTTTTTAACGTAATTGTTTATTTTGTTGGCGTGATCTTCTTTTTAGGCTTTCTTTAATGCTATTCCAGGAGCGGTTCCGACAGCACCAAGCTGCAAAACGTTTAATTATTACACTAGTTATCGTCATATCTTTAATAGAACTCGGGAAAAAATAGAGTTGAACTCCTCTTTTAGGTTTCTAAAGCTTTGTTAAAATGTTTAAACTGTGTTTTGGTTAATGATAGATTGTTTCGGCCACAAATAGTAATTTTATCCCTTTTAATGTTATTTTTGTTCCGCGTGTTCTTGCAAGATATAATTGTAATTTTGTTTTCTGATCTGGAGTCAAGGAAACCTTAACGTTACTATATGACATTATAATATCATGAGTGATTTAATTACATGTTTAGAAAATAGTATATATTTTCCACTGGTGCATCAATCACTCTAACTGATCCACCAATACCTTCAAGGAACATCGATTTATCACTGATTGCTCTGTAACCACCAGCTGGTATGACGTCGGTTACGCGAGCTCGGAAAAGTATTTCAACGACAGTTTGCCTAGTTAAATCCAGCAAAAAGTAATATATTGGGTATAGTTTTGTAAAATCTAATTGTGATATCTGTAAACCAGTGATATGTGATATATATATATATATATATATATATATATATATATATATATATATATATATATATATATATATATATATATATATAGTGTCATCAAACGATGACATGCACGTGCTACATGATTTGTGTTATAATCTAACAATATAGCATCATGTGGCTCTTGCTGGCCATTTATTCTTAAAGACACCTCGGGAACTATGTGTTGGTCGGTATCATTAGACTGTTCTTCATCGTTTAATAGATTTATATTCTGCAAAAAAATTAAAATGTGTCGTGGTGCAGAAACATCCTGTTATAATGCTGTATCCCATGTAAATAACCGTCAAACTTTACTTTGAACACTGTGGTCACTGTTAACCATGGAAATATTGATTTACCACCTTGATCCATAAAAGCAAGTCTTTTGAGTTCTTCAGCAATCGTTGGAGTCATTATAGGCATCCAAAGTGATATTTTTGTTATATATACTTTACCAACAGCAACAATAAAACCCCGCTAGATTGCATCAATATCATTACATTTTATACAACTGTATGCTTGGCTCCAAAGATAACTTTTCTGACATTTCTGAAAAATCCGAAAATGTGAGACAAAGGAATTACACATAAAAATCCGTAACGTCCTCGCAACAACAATAATGCACGTGTTGCTAATTCAAAGTTGAAATTTGCATTAACACTTTGTGTTATATCAAAATTAGCATCGGCTGGTCTAGCTACATGTTCAATATTATCTGGTTGTGGATCCGGTTCAGTATTTCGTGGTGTCTGTAATTTATTATATTGAACATGATCAGCATTGTTGGTAATATCTTTAGCAAACATCATTGGTGGGCCAGCAGATCTTATGTAATCGTCAGAATATCTTGCTAAAGCTAATCTTGATGTGGCAACGTCGACGTATTTCTGAATTGAATCCGTATTTCTTCCATCAGTCATATTATTGCGCTTTCGAACAATGCCAAATTACATTTTTAATAAAGCCAACACACAAATTTGCATCATATTGCGTATCAGCTGCAATCTTTGTTACATGTTTACCTACTACTTAAATAACTGCTTCAGCGGGTAAGAAATATTTACTTGTATCCTGAACATGTAATTCGATTCTTCCAAGCTGATTTGGTTGTCGTGCTTTCTTTGAATAATGCTGATAATCAGGCACGGATTCATCTTTGAGTAGTGGCGCATCCATGTCGTATGCTGGATCGGATATACGTTTAAACATTGCATTATAATTATTATCATCTTATACGAAGACCACATCCTGCTATTAAATTTGCAGTTATATATTTTGTACTTCTTCATACAACTTTGCTAGTTTCTGATTTACAGCTGGAACATTATTTTACTGAGATTTGCAAGCGTCACTTAAGTGCCACCAGTTTCACTGGTGACTGGTTTTCGTCGTATTAATCATGTTAATCTATCATTGATTGCTAAAAAAGCTTTGCCTGCAGCATTACCAATAGCACCAGGAGTTTTAATCACGAACAACGTAAATAGCTTTCATTCAGTGTTCCTTTGCAATCAGTATTACATTTGGAGCTGTTATTCTCAATAAAACTTGAACAACATCACCAAGTCCGTCCCCGTAGATCGCTTTACAAGTAGATAATTGCGAATTTATAACTCCAACCATGATCGGTCCACGTTGAGCATTGCGTACAATCATCTTATTTATTATATATTTTTTATCACTGTGATAACCATCAGTAATTTCATTAAACAAAGATTGATAAACATTAATATCCAAGATGCAGCCTGTAAATAATCGTTGACATATTTCAGATATTTAATTAATAATTTCTGGAGAATTATTTCTAGTTCGTTTTCCTCCAATCAGACTTTCTAAAACTTTTATTTCAGAAAGGACTTTGTTAGGACATGTAATAAAAACACCAATTCCTCCTGGTGCATTTGAGTAAAAACCACTTCCTGTGATGCCTTCATCATCATATTGTTAGAAGATGTCCGAATGTATATTTTTCAATCAATTCTTTATGACGAATTCCTTCTACAGAAGCAAAGGACAAGCCTTTTCAATCAGACGAGTTTTGTTTTTCGCCTCTTTCTTAAGTTTAATAAATTTTCTACTAGTAGGATCTAATACATCTTGATTTCTATGTACTGTATATATCCCATCAATCCATTTTCAGTTTATTGATATTTAATAAATTTATCTCTCAAAAGATCCCCCCACCCCCATCTTCATATTTACTAAAATAATTTATGCTATATCTTTTTTCAATATCAGATTGAACATTATACTATTTTTCTATAAGCCTTTGGAGAATATTGTTCATGTTAAGAAGGATATGATACTAGAAAAGAAATTTTAAAGGTAAAGATCGTAATTCTTCTGCATGTTGCTGCGGTGAAGGAAGTCGATAAGATTGTGTTGTTTGTTGCTGTGGCGGAGAAAGTTATCTTTGTTGAGACATTTTAATTTTTGACTGAAGAGCTGCAATGGAAGTTTTTAGTTGTGAAAGTTGTGTTTGTTGCAGAGTAGAAGATATTTGTATTGGTTGTTGCCATGGAGGCGGATGATAATACTTATATTGCTGGGGGTGGGGGTACGTTGTTCAATTGCGTTATCATAAAGTTTTTATTTCATCAACGAACGTTTTATATTTTAGATCATTATCTTTAGCTAATCTCTGGTATATTTTGTCACTCTGTATGATTATGTCCCCTTCGGATTATTGTTTTTTTTTTTTTTATTATTCTGAACATCAATCTCGCTTCGAGCACCTGCAGAATGTGTTAGGGCCACTCCACTCACAGTCAGGTTAGACATTCTAAAACGATGAATGAATTGACCAAGTTTCTTGCCTTTTTTAATTATCTTATTGAAGGTTTACATTATTGAAATCAGTAGGGGTAGGTGTTTACAAAGAAAAGGGTTGGTAAAGTCAGACTATAATCAGTGGTATCATGTATCATCTTTTCTCCTTTCCTATTTTTACTCTCCCTCGTTATCATCATCATAATAAATCGTACATTTCTCATAACATTATACTATTTTCTTTTTCATTTTCTGTTATAGAAAAACATCAGTACAAACAAAAGATGATCATACCAGGTGGCAACTTCTAGAAAGTTGATCAAAACCTTTTTTAAATCAACCGGGTCTGACATCCATCTAGGCTTTAAAAGTTGAATTTTGATGACGGCATTATGCGGTAATTGTACTATCCGAACTTAACGTATATACTTCTGTTCTGGAAATTTATATAAAACTATCTCATGATACAATCTGAAATAAAAAGCAAGTTAAATATTTTATCTTGCGAAATTACTTTCATGATGTTATTCAGTTCAAGGTGGAATGTGCTACTGTCGTATGATGGATTTTGCTAGAAAGGTTTTGTTACCGTAATGGTGAAGATAAAGGTTAATTTGCCATATTGGATTCATGCGATGGTCGTCCGAGAGTTATGCGTTGGTACGTCAATGTCTTTTGAATAGATATGTGTAGTTTTTCAGTCTTCTTGCGATTCTGAATAGATAGAGATAGAATCACGCGTGCCAAAAGTCGAAACGAGCCGACGGTTTTGGTCAAATTGCACTCTTTGTGTAAATTTATAGTAGCTATAAGGTGATTTCATGTTGTCAGATATTCCGTCGTACTTTATTCATAACACGTTAGACTCCTGTGCTTTTTAGAGACATTTCCTGCGAATAAAATATATTGCTTTAAATGCATGCGCGGATATGCGGTTAGATGTATAGTTTTATCTGGGAGAAATATCTGAGGTGGTCCCAGTATATCTACTTCTAGATCGTAAGACATAGTACATGTTATTTTAATTTTAGTGACGTGTCTTACTATCCAAATAACAGGCTTGCTCAGCGTGTTTGCTTTGCATTACAGCGTGCGACACGTTTCAGCAAAATCTCACACACTTGGTAGCTCATATCAACACTCTTCCACAATCGATATGTAGTTAATATAGTTACTGTGGTGTTTATATCTTGTGGAATCCAAATCTGACACTAACAAATGTACGGTTTTTTCATAACTTGTTGACCTACATTTTAATTTGTTGCAATGCGACGCTAGTTGAGGTATGCCAAATTATTTTCAAGTAGGTTCAAACTGGAGATATGTTGTTCGAAAGAAAAGAAACGCTGCTTTTAGTTCCAATAGGCATATTATATTTTATTCGTTTCGTTAAAGAATAATATTTCAACTTAATCCGATTTCGGCATTCCCGGCTTTCATTGCTTTCCATCCAACTGAAATGTCGGCCAACGAAACTGGTCCATTTCTTTTGTGAGAATTTATTAACAAAACGACATCAGAGTAAGTGAGGTCTGACTAAAACATTATGACTTTACTTTGTAGAAAAGCGTCGGTTTTTAGTTGCCAGTTGTGTAAAATATTTCCTGAAAATTTGAATTTTGTTACGATGTTAGTCGACATTAAAACTCGCTAAACAATGCCGTTAGTTAGGCTGTAAGACCTTGACACCCACAACATAACTATCAGCGTCTATATCTTACAGGTAAGATTACCAGTGTGTCTTATGTGTGGAATGTAAGCTCACCGGAGCACGAGATTTGCATCTATTTCGATTTTTGGATGCAATGGACCCTATATATACTCACAACTTGAAACCCCACTGTACGCTACACACCCAGATCTGCCGTCGTAATGTCACAGCAGATCTTGGTATATAACGCTTGCCAGGAATAATCGTTTGAACAAAATATATAGACACGGATCTGTAGGTCCATTATGCAACAGCAGATCATTATGTTCTTAACAATTGGACTCAGTTTATATGTCAGTATATACGGTAAGTGTGATTTGTAATAAACGCTTATCATTATAGATCGACGGTCGTATCGCACAGAGCAGGTTAAAATGTGTGTCTCTGTACCCACCATACCTTTTTCACGTGATATTATCTAGTAGACCCAGTGAGGCTGAAGGGGGGGGGGGGGTCAGTGCGTTCATTCGTTCCTGCTAGAACAGTACACGTTTCAGAAACAAGCATAATGCTTGCAATTGTGAGCAAAAGGAACCAGCAAATTGTTGTCATCAAAACCCTCCCTGTATGGCTCTTCCCGGATTATTCAAACATAATAACCTATTCAGATAGACTTACCAAATTATTGCAACGTAATATTACTACTGCTACTACTACTACTACTACTACTACTACTACTACTACTAATAATAATAATGAGGACTTTGTATAGCGCCAAATCTTTAGATGCTCTAAGCGCTGTACAACATCTATAATGATATGACTATAAAAAACAAAAAAAACAAAAAAAAAAAAACAACCATGAAATTAGAAATCATAAATAATGGTGTAAATATTTATGTTAGGAAACATTGTTAGGTCTATAAGTTTGTTCATGAAAAAGGTGCGTTTTAAGAACACTCTTGAAAGGGATCACTGTGTGTTTGTGTCTAATTTCAATGGGCAGTTCACCCACGCTGCTGGGCCCTGGTTTGCAAAAGAACGTTGTCCATATGACTTCGTTTTCATAGTGGGAATAATGAGTATACAATTGTCAGAAGAGGAAGTAAGTATCTTGCTGGTGTGTACACATGGGCGAGGCCAGTTAAGTATGATGGACTGGAGTCCGTCAGGGAAACGTAAAACTTATAACACATTTTTAGTTTGATTCTGGATCGAATGGATAGTCAATGTAGGTCACAGGGCAGAGGGAAGGTGTGCTCTGATCATGGTACTGTAAAGATGATCCGAGCAGTTGTTTTGAACTTTTCCGGTGGTCCTACTGATTGGGCGTCGAATAATGAAATACGCAGTGGTATCTCTGGGATGGCTGACACAACGGTTGACGATTTGCACAAGGTTATCTAAATCAATGGCCGATTTTTTTATATTTTTTTTCGCTGAAATGCGAAATGGAGATAAATAGAATTCTACTTTCTGTTCTACGCCGGCCAGCTTTGAAACAGTGTTTCTTTCTTCGCTTCCGTTTGCATTCAAATATCGATGAGAGTTTCGTTTAGTCTTGAGTACAATATATCATGAAGAGTCAAGGAGTGGTCATTTAAAGCAATTAATGAGGATCCATCATAGCATAAACGATCGCGTGATGGCGGTTTATTCAATAAGAAAGGACGTCGTAACAGTGGAACAAGACAACTGAGAAACATTCTAATTGTTCTCGTTTCCAAAACAAGGAGATGAACCAACACATACGAACTGAACAGCCAATGTATGATGAAGCACAATGATGTAGACGAAGATAGACAACAAGCAGACATATTATTAAAATATGACAAAAACAGACGAGCTTCTTCAAAGCCGGTTAAGTGATAGCAACCATCTTTCCCGAAGTCAATTCTTCTATACAGTAGCAGACTGGAACGTTGTGTACTAGTTGTATACATATATTAAATTTTGGAATGTCTGTCTTAGTATTTAAGCTCCACACAAAATGATCGGTTGCTTTAATTTATCTTTCCATTGTAACATGCGACAGTTTAACTTTCCGTTCGAACATGTGGCAGTTTACCTTTCCGTTCGAACATGTGGCAGTTTACCTTTCCATTAGAACATGCGGCAGTTTACCTTTCCGTTAGAACATGTGGCAGTTTACCTTTCCATTAGAACATGCGGCAGTTTACCTTTCCGTTAGAACATGTGGCAGTTTACCTTTCCGTTAGAACATGCGGAAGTTTATCTGTCGATAGAACATGTCTTTTTTACTCTCTATCATTATCATCATCAGTTTACCTTTCCAACAGAACATGTGGCAGTTTACTCTTCTGTTCAAACATATGGCAGGTTCCCTTTCCATTAAAATATACGGCAGTTTACCTTTCCGTTATAACCTGCGGAGGTTTACCTTTCCGTTAAAACTTGCGGAATTTATCCTTTCCAATAGTACATGCGGCAGTTTAACTTCCATTAGAACATGCGGTAGTTTACCTTACATTAGAATATGCGGTAGTTTACCTTTCTGTTAGAACATGCGGCAGTTTACCTTTCTGTTAGAACATGCGGCAGTTTACCTTTCTGTTAGAACATGCAGCAGTTTACCTTTCTGTTAGAACATGCGGTAGTTTACCTTCCAACAGAACATGCGGCAGTTTACCTTTCTGTTAGAATGTGCAGAGATTTACCTTTTCATTACAACTTGCGATAATTTACTTTTACATAAGTACTTGCGGTAATTTACTTCTCCATAAGTACTTGCGGTAATTTACTTTTCCATAAGTACTTGCGGTAATTTACTTTTCCATAAGTGACCGCTCCGGTGGCCTAGTGGTTAGAGCGTCCGCCCCGGAAGCGGGAGGTCGTAGGTTCGATCCCCGGCCGAGTCATACCAAAGACTTAAAAAAATGGTACTAACAGCTGCCTCGCTTGACGCTCAGCATTAAGAGGTTAGTGTTAGGACTGGTCGGCTTGGTGTCAGGATAATGTGACTGGGTAAGACATCATGCTACATGTCTGCGGCATGATGTCTCAGTGCTAGACATCACTATAAACTGCCTCACTGCAGACATCGTAGCGATATGACTGAAAAATTGTTAAAGCTACGTTAAAAATCCTAATCAAATAAACAAACAAACTTTTCCATAAGTACTTGCGGTAATTTATCATTTCATATGTGCATGCTTCGGTTTATATTTCCGTGAATAAGTGCAACAATTTATTTTCGCATTTTAAGAGAGGATGGTCTAAGTGCTACCAGTTTCATAACGTAACAAAAGCAGAGTATAAAAAGGTAAATAAAATGGCATAAGTATTTTTATGAAAAGCTAGTTGTGTTACATTATTTATTGGTTATCGTATAAGCATGCTTTTATCATTTTGTAAGAAAACTGTCAGGATGAAAAAGTTTATTAAAGCTGTATAATGGGTGGACCTTGTTGTTTGTATCTTAATTTACCTGAAATTGTTTGAATGCATAAGTTGCTATGATAAATTCTACATAATTGCTTCACTAATTTAACAAATTATACTTACATAACTCAGGAATCTTTATTTGAAACGGTCGTAGTTTCAAAAGCTGTAGCGCCTTCACTATATGTCACGAACGGCAACAATACCGTTCCTTTATTAAAAATAGTACTCATACAATTTAAAACAGAACATCATTTTTCTAAATAAGAGTTATATTTGTCATTTGCAAAGAGCGGCCAAGATTCGGCGTGGTGGGGTGTAGGAACGTCGCGCGTGCAACACTTGCCGGTTATCAACCATGACGATATCCCCTTTCTTCCAATTGAACACAATGGTGTGCTTCTCAAATACTTCTCCCAGTTTTGTCATTGATTCCTCTGGCATCTGAGATCCGTCGGGGAACGTTATGGCCTTCTTGGGATCATTTCGAACATCTTTCCAACCCTGATATGCCGCAATAATGGAATTAAACCACGTCTTTTTGCCTGTGCGTGGGTCCTCTCTAATGGCAGGAAGAACAGCTGTGATGGTTTTCAGACATCCGTTCGGTAACCATTCGAACGTAGTACCTTGATCTTTGCATTTTCTTTCTGCTTCTTCTTTGTCCTGCGTTTGGTACGTAGATTTCCAGCCTCTTCCTATTGGAGAGCTTGGATCGTCTTCCTGTGGCATAATTCTGGTATACTGGACCCCGTGTTCCACCAGCTTCTTTACAAATGCTTCATCACATTCGACCATGCTCTTGTAAATTTCGTTTGAAAGAACTAACGGAGTTTGTCCCCCTTCTGATGGTTCTATATCACAATGAAAAAACAATATCTTAGGATACGTAGGTACTTGTGCCATTTCATGGTGGAAAGGAATAAGTTGCTCTGGCGGTGCCTCGTTGGCTGTAAACACATTTCCTACCACAACCGTTCGAGGAGCTGCCCCTCCCACATACGGCAAAGGATCATATTCAAAGGCTTTTACAAAAGTGTCGAAATTTTCAGGGCACGTTATAGGGAATTCCCGGAAGAGAATGGCGCCGTGCTCCAGGAGAAGGTCCTCAATAATATTTTTCTGATTTTTGATCCAAGCCACTGTGCTCTCTATATTCAAGAACTGATTGGTCTTTTGGTCATCCTTTGGCACAAGTATAAGGGGGAAAAGCTTTTCATTGAATACCTTCTGTTGTGGCGGCTCGAGAGTGATCTCCCTTACAGGAAGGTCAGCGAGGATGGCAGTCATTCCTAGAAAAAAAATAACTTAGATAAGTTCAGCTAAATAGCTTAAGTCCATATAAGTCTGATCAGGACTTAACAACTTAATCGTTCTGCTGAGAATATATTCCAATCTAACAGTGAAAGAATATTTTAAAATTAGAACGTTGTCTGAGCACACTAGAGTATCTTCAACGCATGATTTGCAAAATCTTAACTTAAGCTTCGTAAACAAATCAATGTGTGACTTAGGGACACGGGGACAAATGTAATACGATATGTACCATTCACAATCGTGACAGAACTTTATACACTGATCATTAAAGTGTGAATTGTGTGTTAGAGATTTTAGTTTTTAACGTAACCTTTACGATTTTGCAGTTTATAGTGATCTCCAGCACTGGTAATCATGTTGGAGGTATGTAGCATAATGTGTTATATTGTCTCATTATTCTGACAATAGGTCCTAACAGTAATCTCTTAATGTGTGTGTGTGTGTGTGTGTGTGTGTGTGTGTGTCCTTTAAATTTGATGATTCTAACTCCATCCCCCAAGAAACAAAACAACATAAATCGCTCACCTGGTCCGCAAAATGTTTCACCAAATTTTCAGTGTTCGATAAAGGACAAGTAATTCAGCTTACTGAGAAATATGGAAGACCTATCAAATGAATGTCACATGATTCAAGTTTATCTCGGTATGATAACCTTTAAGTCATGCATATATATATGGTTGTTACAATGTGCGTGTGAATGTGTTAAGCTACGAGACTTTAGCTTTTGTCACAATCTACTCCGAAACACAGATATAGTCAGGGCCGGAGTCAGGAAATATTGTACGAGATTATGATCATTTGGCTGGGCCCTCTGGCCGTACGTGAAAATAAACTTTTAAACGAGTTTTGTATGATAATGAACTTAAATTTTTGTTTCCATCACTTGAAAAAAGCTCTCTCTCTCTCTCTCTCTCTCTCTCTCTCTCTCTCTCTCTCTCATATTTTTGTTAAATAATGGTTATACACAATGTAAAACTGCCCACAAAACCCTTGCTAATGCAGACACTCCACAAAACCCTTGCTAATGCAGACACTCCACAAAACCCTTGCTAATACAGACACTCCACAAAACCCTTGCTAATGCAGACACTCACCGAGTGCCTGATTTCTCATCTTTCTAATGTCTTTTTAAAATATTGTATAGCCTTTTAATATACTTTATCTACTACAATAGTGATTTGAAGCCAAGTTAATCAAACATCTTGTTCATACACATGAGTGCATATGAAATATCATGCTTCAAATCGTATTGAGAATTTTGCATCGTGATACTTACTTATCGCATCGCGATATTAATGTAGATCCACTAATCAGCAATATCGGAACCAATTAAAACCCCAACTCTTAACGTCTATATTAACCCTTTAATTTCGCATATAAACCAGGAATTCATTTTTTAAATATTATTTTATGTAATTATTTCTTCAGTGTTGTTACACAAGTGGCAACACCATACGATTTAACGCCATTGCAAGAACTTTGTATGGTTCTATTAGACATATCGTCAGAAATATTTACAAATAATCACATATCGTCAGAAATATTTACAAATAATCACATATCGTCAGAAATATTTACAAATAATCACATATCGTCAGAAATATTTACAAATAATCACATTTGCGCCTAAGCTGAAACCATAATGAAAGGACATGTTTGTGCACTGCAGTTAAACTTGAAGTGTATTTAATATTTACACAAACATATGTATCGCTTGTGTGGCCTTGTGGTTAGAACGTCCGCCTCAAATACGGGAAATCACGGGTTCGAACCCGGACAATTCATACCAAAGGTTTAAAAAAATAATACTAATAGCTGTCTCGCTAGGCGCTCAGCATTTAGAGGTTAGTGTCAGGACTGGTCGGCCTGGTGTCAACATAATGTGATTAAGTGGGGCATCATTAACATGTATGTGGCATGGTCACTCGTAGAGATTTCCCCAAATGTTATGATTTTAAAAATTAGCTGAGAATGACCCCATCTAGATGGGTTCAGGATGACTGCAATCTACTCCAGCAAACCAGGCAAGAACTGTCACTTGTGATTAATTGGTGGCAGAATCAAGGGATGCAATACCACCACATCATTGTATTAAACTAATGACATACATTCAACATAATACAAGAGAAGTGATTACCATTTATTAGTGAATTCTGTGTAAACCATTTTAACAAATTGTTTGCTCATTAAAAAAAATCTTCATATTTTGTATCTGAAAAATATCTGATACTTATTTAAATCAATAAAATTAATCAATGTGTATGTTAAGTAGGTGCAAATAAAGCAATATAAATTAGAATAGATCAGCAACATTGGAAATTAAAGCAATTACCCAGAATGCCATTCTGCCTCTCAACTGAAACATCATGGGTAATTGTTCTTCAGTCTATAAAAACAAGTAAACTATTTATGAATGTAGTATAAAAAAATACTTTTTATAGCAAATGTATTCAAAACGTAAATTTTGGAGTGCTGCAATTACTGAAAGTATATATACTTTCTGAAAGCATATACATGTATCAACATGCCCACTCCCTCCTCAACTCAATTGTAATTCTAATTTAAATTCAAGTAGTGAAAATATAATATCATAATATGTGACACATGCTTCAGATTTAACTGAAAACACACACAGACACGCACACAGACATATACACACACACACATTACGTGCTGTATTTTCTTAACAGTAAAAATAAACAGTGGGAACAAAAACCTGAGAAAAACAACATTATCAATTTTCCAAATAAACATTTTGCTTAACTAAATGGTCTGTGTCTCTGTCTCTCTCTCTGTCTCTCTCTCTCTCTCTCTCTCTGGGTTTTTGAGTGGCCAAGTAGTCTCAAACCCTCTCAGTTAGGGATCACTGCCATCTCACCTCTGTTTTAATAATAACGTTTTTTATAATACTCAGTCTGACACCCAATTCTGATATACCACCAAAAAAAATAAATAACAAAGGATGGTCCCACAAACTTGAGACACTAGCCAAGAGCTATTGAGTTCAAAGATTTAAATTTTATGGCAGACAACTCAATATATCTTGTTCTGTTATGGTGAAACTACATAATTATATAGGATATACATGTACATGTATTTATGACCAAAACATAATGCAAATTTGAATTTGGAACGAAATTCAAATGCAAATTTGAATTAAAATCCGACTAGAAACTGCCAAAGTGTATATAAAATGTTGATATGAAAAAACCGTTACATAGTAGTTCAAAATGTATTGAGGCAAAATTCATATCATCATGACTAAAATTGATATAGTTGCAAGTTTACTGCAAAATATACAGATCCAATTAACAAATATGAATTAATAGGGCAGCTGTATGAAAAAACTTGTATGCATTCCTTGCTTGTCCAGCCAAAGTCTGAATTATCAGTTATATCTTCAAACATCTCGTCTCTTCCTGCAAAATAAATTATATCACCACTAAATAGCTGATTAAATTTATTTACCTTCTGATGTATTATGCTAAATTTTAAAATAATATCCATCTGAACATTAATTTAGAATTGTATTGGGGAAAATATGATTCTACTCCAACTTCCAGGAACACGAAACTGAATAAGTATATTTCATGTTAATAATATCATCAAAGAAATGACAGCCCCTCTGTGTGAAATTTGGATCCAATCATTCTAGTTTATCAATCTATAATTTAATAGGAGATTTAATTTAATTATATCTCATACACTCTCTTATTTTCCCTCAATGTATGCGGAGCAGAAATGAAGTTGAACATATCCCGTGTTCCTTTGTTCAGAAGTCCTAATCTTTCTGTGTGTTCTAGTGATACTTTACTTTTGCTATTATTGGTCAAGACTTATTTGTTTATTTTAAATATACCATATTCTTCCAGTACAAATATAATTATTATCTGTTTGATTTTATCCATGTTTCTAACCTTCATGACATTTACATTTTTTATATACAATCTCCTTAATAGATCTGCATGTAGTTAAAGGCTTTGTCTCACCTATCACCACTTACTAACCTTGGAGTGGATGTAATCAGTTTCCGTTTCCTTGGTTGTCGCTCTTTTCCTGGCGTTTCATTTAGTTCTCGTTTCCTCTGCCGTCGCATTCTGGCTCTGGTCAGTGCTTCCTTGAGATCTTCTTCTGGAATTCTGAGAAGGTCTTCAATATTGTCATAGTGGACATGTGGGCCCAGTTCATATTCTACTACATCACCGACTTTCTTGAGACCTCCACCTTCCATAAAATTTGGGAGTTCTGCCTCTGACACACCTGCCATTAATAAATATTGCAGACAACTGTTAATTAATTTGCAAATACTGTGTAATGCAGTAACTGGAGGCATCCACAACTTTGGACTCCTTACATCTTTTCCAGGCAGTTTTATGCTTAATTGTCTTACTTCTTCTAAGTAAAGTCTTTCAGCATCATGCTTGCTAGGGCAGTAGATGTTCTTCAGCAGACTTCTGTAAACCCCCGGGTCAATGGTTACACTGAGATGTCCATAATCTGGTCTTGAGTGGATTTTGAAGAGATTTCTCCTGAAGGTTTCATTTTCAAATATTCCTTTCAACCACTTTTCGTGTGAGATTCCATAAAATTTGGGAATAAAGTCGTTACCACCCAGGCTGAGACTGAAAGACAAAATCACCGAGAGAACTTCGAATCATGAAAGATATAGTTCTAGATATAGATAGTGAGTATTATCTCTGTCCATGCGCATGCGATACTCCTGAGCATCACAAGGAAATACCATGTAAACAGTTTGCTATTCCAATACGGTCCCATTTTGCATCAGACAAAGGATACGTACATTCTGAGAAGTTGGACATCAAGCAAAATAAAGGTGAGGCAGAGCTAGCTCAGGCAGATTGGCTTTGTTATATTGCAACCGAACTTAAAGAAGGAGAAAATGTTGTCAGCTATGTATCATCAGGGGACATTGATAGCATTCCCATACATATTCTAGCCATTTCATTGTATTTGCCACGAAAGGATGATGGTAATTTCAAGAATCATGTCTATGTTGTCATCAAAAAGCCTGGAAGTGCTGGTAAGCTTGATATCTACAACATCACAGGAATCATCAGGGACATTGAAATGAGATATAATGAAGATAAAATAGCGGTGATTTTGTCTTTCAGTCTCAGCCTCTAACCGTCTCTAACGGTTTTCATATCAACATTTTATATACACTTTGGCAGTTTCTAGTCGGATTTTAATTTCGTTCCAAATTCAAATTTGCATTATGTTTTGATCATAAATACATGTACATGTATATCCTATATAGTTATGTAGTTTCACCATAACAGAACAAGATATATTGAGTTGTCTGCCATAAAATTAAAATCTTTGAACTCAATAGCTCTTGGCTAGTGTCTCAAGTTTGTGGGACCATCCTTTGTTATTTTTTTTTTTTGGTGGTATATCAGAATTGGGTGTCAGACTGAGTATTAAAAAAAAACGTTATTATTAAAACAGAGGTGAGATGGCAGTGATCCCTAACTGAGAGGGTTTGAGATTACTTGGCCACTCAAAAACCTGAGAGAGAGAGAGACAGAGAGAGAGAGACAGAGACCATTTAGTTAAGCAAAATGTTTATTTGGAAAATTGATAATGTTGTTTTTCTCAAGTTTTTGTTTCCCACTGTTTATTTTTACTGTTAAGAAAATACAGCACGTAATGTGTGTGTGTATGTCTGTGTGCGTGTCTGTGTGTGTTTTCAGTTAAATCTGAAGCATGTGTCACATATTATGATATTATATTTTCACTACTTGAATTTAAATTAGAATTACAATTGAGTTGAGGAGGGAGTGGGCATGTTGATACATGTATATGCTTTCAGAAAGTATATATACTTTCAGTAATTGCAGCACTCCAAAATTTACGTTTTGAATACATTGGCTATAAAAAGTATTTTTTTATACTACATTCATAAATAGTTTACTTGTTTTTATAGACTGAAGAACAATTACCCATGATGTTTCAGTTGAGAGGCAGAATGGCATTCTGGGTAATTGCTTTAATTTCCAATGTTGCTGATCTATTCTAATTTATATTGCTTTATTTGCACCTACTTAACATACACATTGATTAATTTTATTGATTTAAATAAGTATCAGATATTTTTCAGATACAAAATATGAAGATTTTTTTTAATGAGCAAACAATTTGTTAAAATGGTTTACACAGAATTCACTAATAAATGGTAATCACTTCTCTTGTATTATGTTGAATGTATGTCATTAGTTTAATACAATGATGTGGTGGTATTGCATCCCTTGATTCTGCCACCAATTAATCACAAGTGACAGTTCTTGCCTGGTTTGCTGGAGTAGATTGCAGTCATCCTGAACCCATCTAGATGGGGTCATTCTCAGCTAATTTTTAAAATCATAACATTCGGGGAAATCTCTACGAGTGTGGTGCCCCAGTGCTAGACATTATTAGTTGTTAGCATCAAATAATTATATACCTGCATTGTGATATTCTTTAAGTTTCAAGAGTGCAGAAGATTCTGTATAAATATACCTCACGCCGAATTCATTCGAGTGCAGTAACTGTTCGTAAACTTATTGCACACCCGCAACTAGTCCATGTAAATAATAATAATAATAATAATAATAATAATAATAATAATAATAATAATAATGAGCACATTGTATAGCGCCTAACCTTTAGAAGCTCTAAGCACTTTTCAACATCTATAATGTTATGACTACAAAAAACGAAAGGCAAAAACAAACACCATGAAATTAGAAAACATAAAAAATGCTGAACATATTTAAGGTAGGAAACATTATTAGGTCTTTAAGTTTCTTCTTGCAGTCGAAAAAGGTGAGTTTTAAGAGCACTCTTGAAAGGGACCACTGTGTCTTTGTGTTTAATTTAAATGGCGATCATTCCACGTTGCTGGGCCCTGATATGCAAAAGAACGTTGTCCTTATGACTTCATTTTCATAGTAGGAATAATGAGTATACGATTGTTAGAAGAATTCAAAGACATGAAAAGTCAAAAACGATTTGCAGAAACATTGTAAAAGATATAGGCATAACATTAAGTTGTTTTTATTTGTTTTTATTTTTTTTTTTTTTTTTTTACAAATTCATTGTTTCATAGAAAGCAGGTTACAGTAATCCATTTTACATCCACATATGGAACATAAAATCTGAGTTTTATAGACAGTATTATGGCTGCAGAGTTTTCCTTGATTTACTGAGTGATGGGATTCGTGATGTCAAAGTTTATCAAGCATCGACAACAGATTATGAAGGCAAACTTTAGGAATGTTTAGTTACCCTTTTAAGATGCACCCATCACCAACAAACGTTTTGTGAGTGAATATGTAATATGGTCCAAGTTTGTGGCGGATATTGTTAACGAATAACTAAATGTAGAAGACTGAAACATACAACACGATGACTTACATTACGCAAAGTTAATGTATTCTTTCTGTAGTGGTTGCACCACAAGAGTCTGACGTTTTATCAATAAAGTACGGCGAATTTCATACATTATGAAATCACCTATCGGTGATATAAATGACCAAAAATTGTGCAAGAGTGACCACAATCCTCCGCTCGATTCGACTTTTCACACGCGTCTTTTATCGCTTAAGATTCGCAAAAAGACTGAAAACTACACATATCCATTCAAAAGACAGTAAGATACCAACGCATAACTCTTGGATGACAATCGCATGAATCAAATCTGGCCAATTAACCTTTATTTCCACCATTATGGTCACAAACCCTCTCTAGTAGAATCCACCAGACGGAAATATCCCAATCTAACAGTTTCTACCCTGCAGTAAATATGCGTAAGTGTCTAATAATCCTACCAAACACAGTACTGAAGATTGCTGTACATCACAAATGAATACAGTTAGTATATATTACATTATTTTTTTAATTGGGTACTGCCTCTAAAATATTAATTTAACCTTCATTTACATACGTTTATTAAACCATGTGTAAGGAAAGATCAAAGGTGTGCGTATTGGGGTAAGGATTTTCAGAAGGAAACATGAAAACACCGACCTTAGATGGGCTAACACACACCTGCTTGCTTAAATAAAATGGGTCTGCACATGTGAAGTCTAACGGATTACCCGATTATTGATAACAACCTACTAATGACTGACTCTGGATGTGGACAGGACCTGGTGTAAAGATAAACTATCAGGGGCGCCTGCAGAGATATTATTAATATTCTGAGGGTGGGGGGAGAAGCAAACATGTAGTCAGCTATTAACTTTTGCGGGTGTAAGCCAAATGTATACAGGCAAAATCACGGGGCGGCGGGTGCTCACCCACCCCCATCTCTTTTGCTTCTATGTGCTGGCGCCCATGTTAACCAATCAATTGCAAATTATGTGTATTTTCAACTACAATTTTTTTCTCGCGTAGCTATTTCCACGAGTCTCGTTTACGAATATTGGCAGAAGAAAGCAATATCTCTTTCTTCTATAATTTAATTTGACTAAAATAGCATCGAATTCACCAGTTTCAGTCTGGCATATAAATAGCGACCAGAAAGGTGTTCATACATAATTCAAACGGGGACACGCTTTATTATATTTCGCTAGCAAATATCACTCTGCGCCATAGTCGCTAAAAAAAAGCGACCCTGCTATCTGGCGATTTTTTAAAATCCAACTTTAGATATTATCCCTACACCAATCAACTGTGAGGTCACATCTCCATGCTAACAGCATCATATTTAGTTCCAAACACGTGAGTAGTAAAGTGGGATTACTCTAGCGACAATGTGAAAATACATTACAGACCCCCTCCGGGTCACTCTAGCGACAAGGGGAATTGAACGTGGGGAATATTGAGACTGCGTAGCGACAAGGGAAAATGGAGTTGTTGTGGAGGGACAATAGGAATGGGGAACAGGTGTGGTGACGTCACGGTACTGAAGATTAGTAACAATGTTGCAACAATTGTAGGAAATGGTGTGCAACGGGCTGACCTCAATCGGGACTAAAGAGTGGGACGTGTACATAGAGTTATATAACACAATCAACATACAATATACAGTCACAAACAATTTACAAACAATTATACAAACGAATAAAAATTGTAGGCAAGAAAACAAATCCTTTTGAGGCATATGAGTGGCCCTGAAAAGGGTCGTTGAGTTTTATGTTAACATCATTTCGTTAACATAGAGGGCATCGCATGTCTTCTCATCCTCAAACCTTTTTTGACATTTGGTCAGTAGATAAGGACTCTCTTCAAACAGCCTTGTCTCTCCGGTCTTTTTTTCTCTCCAAACGCTCGCATCGGTAATTATGTTAATTAACCATGTTTATTTCACATACATGTATAAGTCCGTGCTTTTCTTCTTGTGCTTGCGACAGTTTTCAATCATGACGGAAACTAAGAATACGATGAATTGGGGTGCACCAGCCATGGAGACGAGAAGCGATGGAACAGCAATGGCTACCAAAGTCAGCAAAATTCTGCTTCCACAAGAGACCGCTTTTAATTGGGACTTAGTTGATTTTCTTCTTTGCAAGAATTTGTTCTGGTATCAGTACCTTTGCCGCCTTCTCCTTCCTTTCCAAACGTCGAGTATTTTAAACAAAGACAGAAAGAAAAATTAGATACATTTCTGCAGCAACAGAAAAACGCAGAACATCCTTTTCTTCTTCAACAGCAACAACAAGAGAAAGAGGTAAGAAGGAGGAAACGACACGAAGAAGACGCATCAGTAAAGAATCAATGTCTAGGAGCGAAGGAGGGCAGTGAAACTCAAACGGCGAACGTACTCTTATACATTTTGGCTGAGATAAAGAGTGTTAAACAAACGTGTCAGACTTCTTTATCACAACCCTAGAGGAAAAGACCTTCCTGTGACAAACAAACAAAGCTGTTACTACGCCTCAGATACCTAAACTAGTGATTTCTGCCAAGTCATCGACACGAGCCAGTCCAGAAGTTGGCATTCGTCGTGGCAAAGGCTTCATGCAGTTTAAGCTGATTTCGTCCCGTTCAAGAAAACAAACACACAGCAATCATTTTAAGGACCTTCCACTTAATTTCGGAAAGAGATAGTATTAATTTTGTCCAATCAATTAAAACTAAAAATGTTTTATATACCCCATGATGTACGTGTTTGAGTGCGTGAGGGTAGGTCCGTATTCTAAAAATCAAAACCAAGAGACACTTATTCTGTCTGGTCTAATCTGCTACACATATTACAGCTTAATTCACAACATAACACTTTTAGAAAAGCTTAATTCACAACATAACACTTTTAAAATGTGCTTAGATTTCTTCTATGTTTTCGTTCATTCTTCGTGTTTTTAATTTCTTCACGGTCACATATTTTTCTTCTCTTCTTCCTCATTTCCGTCGCGTCTTATATCCTTGTCTTTCTGACCGTATTGGGGTTCTTTCTTTGGTGAGGGTACAGCTTATTTTTCCTGCTTGGAATCCCTCACTGCCTCTTTCTGTTCCTATTGTTTCTTAGGGCAATTTGGAGACCAAATGTCCTTTCTATTTACAATGATAAGAGGTATCTAGACTTCTGTCACTTCTGGTACCTGTCTTGCTTTTTTGTCGGTCTGGACATTCGGTAGCCCAATGCCTTGTATTCTAACAGATATAATAAGTATATTGACTTTATCGTTAAAGGAGGGGGAGTAGTTCGTCGTCTTGTCTGACGAAAACTTTCATATGACACCTCGCAAAGCTCTGATCAGAAGTTCGACAAGTGTAGGCTCTTCCATCGTTCTGGTCGGTTTGAGAGTGAAATTAATAATGCAAGGGAAGAGACCCATTGACCCATTATATCTACACTGGTCTGACATATATAAGGGGTCATGACATCCAAAATGCAGCCATATTTACTTTATGCAGTCAAGATGAAACGATCACATCATTTCGTAGAGAAAGGAGAAGAAAGTAAGGGACCTTGCACAATAGCTGAAGATTTAGCGCAAATTCATGTCAACAATTTTAAAGATGACATGAGAGAGTCTGAATCCAGACCCAGGGAGTCTACACAAAAGCAATGTTCATCAGCAACCCTCAAAAGTACAACTCTATTTGAGAGACGGAAAAGCGAACCTCTATCATATTTTTAACCACGGCTTACACGTACGCGGTGAAGTTTATAGAGTTCTAGTAAAAAGTACCGTTGGAGAAAGCAGAAGGGTTCATTACCGACGTGTGTGATTCTTTGTTAACCACACTGAAACGTGTTACTTGCCCGAGTTACAACGCGTGATCAAAAAAAGAAGACGGAATGCACGACGTCTTAAACATTCTCCAACGAAGAACCCATAAAGTGGGAAAACTTCATGTCGAATAAGTTAAAGTACGTTGGAAAGGATATCATCTCAGTTTTGATTCTTGGACCGACGCTTCGCAAGTCATTCACTATAAAAGAAGTGAACATCATACCCTTCAATACAACTGTAGCTACCACAATGACCACCCCTTCACCGAGTTTATCTCTGCAAGATTTGCAAAAACAACCCTCGTTGGTTTTTTGTGGAGAACGTATACCTAACATGCAAATCGTCTTTTTCTGCTAAATCTTTTCTGGCGTATTGTATCATCAATGTTAAATTGTTGGTGGTTTGGCTCGTGAAAGATTATTGGTTGCAGATGAGCCTTAGGTATGTTCTGATTGGGTTTTCCTACCATTTGACAAGTATGACAAGATCTACTGTATTTGGCAACATCACGTTTGATTTGTGGCCACTATAAGTGAGTCAAGATCTTGTGAGAAGTTTTATTAATCCCTAAATGACCAGCCAAAGGAGTTTCATGGGCCAGATTAAGTATTTCCTGTCTGTAAGGTTTTGGAACTACTATTTGATAGTTCACCGACCACTCATCACCAGCAGGTACCTCGGGAGGTCTCCATTTTCTCATAAGAATTCCATTTTTAACGAAATAACAGACAGGAACTTCAGTGGCTTCAGTCTCACTTATGGCCCTTTGAAACAAACAGGAGATCTCAGGATCTTTTTCCTGTTCGATGACAAGTGACTGTCGTTTATCACCTTGATAACAATAAAGAGAATGAGTTGTTAAAAGAGGATCACTATGATCAATACCTTCTGATTGATCCAAACAAGGAGTAAAAGTGACCTCATCGAAAGCCTGACCTATACACGTGTCAGATAAAGGAATACTGGCTTCATCAACATCATTCTCAAGAGATTTCTTTGCCATAGCTCTGGTAACTGCACAAGCTTGAACTATATCAGGGTATTCTTTTTCAATTGGATCAGCTTTCTGATCCAAATCAGGCTTTCCAGTTATAAGTGGATTAACCACAACCTTGTCTCCAGCTAAGTCGTTGCCTAAAATAAATGAATGCCCTCAACGGGTAAAACCGAGACTGTTCCGACTGTCACAGGTCCTGACACTAAGTCTGATGATAAATTTACACAATGGAGAGGAACATTAACAAAGCCGCACTCTACTCCCTGAATAAGAACACTTTCATTAGAAGACGACTTCTCAGAAAAAGGCAAAGTACCTGACAATAAAAGACTCTGTGAAGCTCCTGTGTCCCTTAAAATTTTAATAGGGGTGGGATTGGCTGAATCGCCCAGGAGTGATATAGAACCCTTCGATATGAATGGTTCATAATTCTCCATAATAAAATTAGACTGGGGTTTATTAGACCCAACAAATGTATTGCTTTCAATACATGACCGTGACCTTGACCTCTTAGAAATAAGAGCATTTGGAACAGGTCTGTCTTGATTCTGATGTTTATTTTTCAATTTGTAGCAATCAGAAATAACGTGTCCTTTTTTCTTGCAATAGGTACACGTCGGAAGAGATAAGGATCTAGAATCAAGCTTCTCTGAAGTTTGAGTTTTGACAGTTGTGATATTTTGAGTTTTAAAAGGGCTGGTATTAGGTTGAAATACTTTTCTGCCAGAAGACTGTTGAGTAGAAGTCTTGTTAACAAAATTAACTTTATGTGTCAAAAAATATTCGTCAGCAGCTCGAGCAGCATTCTCCAAGGTTTCAATCCTGTGCTCATCGAGATAAGTTTTAACGTCACTATGGACACCGTTTTTGAACTCTTCAATTAATATCATTTGCTTGAGATTTTGATAATCTTGTTCGACTTTCTTGGCTAAGCACCATCTCTCAAACAACTGCTCTTTTTCTCTAGCAAATTCGACATGAGTTTGTCCAGCTTCTTTTCTGTAATTTCTGATTTTTTTTCGATAAGCTTCAGGGACTAACTCATAACCTCTTAGAATGCATTCTTTAACCACATCATAGTCAGCACATTGGTGAACAGACAGTGAAGTGTAAATCTCACTTGCCTTACCAGTGAGTACACATTGCAATAACTGAGTCCACTGGTCCCTTCGTCACTTTAAATTTTCTGCAACTTTTTCAAAATGAATGAAGTATTTGTCTACTTCTTTTTCTCTGAAAGGGGGCACTAATCTAATATTCCTTGCTAAATCAAAACTTAAATTTGGATTTGAAGTATGAAGGTGTTTTTCTTTATTTCTTTCATTCTATATTGATATTTTCTTTCTTCCCTCTCTTTGTCATATTGTAATTGTCTTTCTTTCTCCCTTTCCTGTCTCCCTCTCTCTCCTCATTTTCTCTCTCTCTCTCTCTCTCTCTCTCTCTCTCTCTCTCTCTCTCTCTCTCTCTCTCTCTCTCTCTCTCATATTGTAATTGTCTTTCTTTCTCCTCTTTGTCATATTGTAATTTTCTTTCTTTCTCCCATTCTTGAAATTCCAGCTTCTTCAACTCTAATTCCATCTTGAATTTTAATTCTAATTTCTTCATTTTTATGTCAGAGTCTGATGCAGACTTACTGACCGAAATCAAAGCACTTTCTTACCAAAACATTCTTTTCTACCAAATACTGGACCAAAATCTTTTTGATATCTTGTTTCGTTAAAGAAGCCTTTACTTCAGAATGATCATATTTTCTGGCAAGTTGAATCAACTCATCTTTTTTTGAAAAGATCTAATTGCTCCTGAGTAGGATTAGAAAGAAATATTTCTACTTTAGATGTCATTTTAATACCAGCCTGTCAATCTCACTAAAGATTTAAAAAAAAGTAGGGATATTCAAATTTAAAACAAATGTTTTCTGAAAAAAATTCTAGCCAAATTCCAATCTATCTCAATTTCGGACGAGCTCCCAATTTATATGTTACGTGTTTAGGTTCGAATAAACAGTAACATAGAAAGAGTGAAAATAAAAAGCTTGTAAAAACTTAATAAACAATTTATTGAGTACAAATATTTTCCAGAAAAGAAAAAATACACTTACGGTTTTAAGAATCAATTCCAAAATTAATCCAAAAATAATTCAAAATATTATCCACTAGAGAAATTGCAAAAGTCCTCGTAATAAAATGTCCAAATAATTCTAAGTTCGAATCCCAACGAAGTATCCAATATGGAAGACGATGTCACTTGATGAAGTCAATTCCTGTTAATAAAATTCTATGAGCACAATTCTTTTCCAGATAAATAACAAAATAATTCCTCTTGATCCAAACGAATTGACATAATTTCCAGTACAAGGTAATTAAAATAACTCAAAACGACACAACTTAATATTTTATCAGCCCAATTTCTTCTACTGAATAACTCGCTCCAAAACATAGTTTATATAGCTGTTTTTACGTAAACAAGATAGGGGTCACGATCTTCTATAATCTCTCCGAGCAAATTTACAACTCTGAAGCCAGATCAGAAATGAGGTCAACACCTGTTGTTTACACTAATCATAAAAATGAACCCAACGATACAGCTTGATTAATTGAAATACTTTCTTCAGAGTTTATTTGTTATCTTAAAGAGCTGTGATTGGTTTGAATGTAAGAGGAAGTTCGAGGATATACTACACACTAATTAATGAACTACTATAAATAAAATTATTGAGAGTGAATATTAGCAAAAGTTTATAAATTCAAGAGTAAAGAATGAACGATGTTACACACCCACCTACGTTTCTAGGATGCTATCTTTAAAATGTATAAATATAATATTTTGTTATATACTGTTATTGTAGGATTTGTTTTCGGTTTTGATATGTTGAGATAAGGAATTATACAATGTGTCTAGATTGTTAGGTCTAAGAGATGGTGCACCATACATTTCTACAAAAAGACTTATGTGACATATACAAATACATACGCACGTTTTCTGAGGATATTATATTCTGAATGCCAGTATACACTATTTCGTTTTTATATAATACTTTATAGGATTTGTTCTATACTTGAATCTGCGAGATAAAAAATTCAAACACTATTTTAGTTTGAAAGATTTTGTATTTGTGGCAGCTTGCATTTATACTAAAAGATCGATGATGTCGCATGCATGCCTAAATAAATAAATACATACATACCTAATAATAAGGAGTAGATAGTTTGGATTATATCTATATATTATATATTCGTCTGTATTGTTTGATTGTGACATCCGGTTTCAGGAATAATAAGGAATAATAATATGTATGCATTCTATTGCAGATTACTGGCAATTGGAAAATTAAATTGCATCACTGGTGCAGTGCATATTTCACTGCTTTTATTTTAGTGTGTGTGTGTGTGTGTGTGTGTGTGAGAGAGAGAGAGAGAGAGAGAGAGAGAGAGAGAGAGAGAGAGAGGTGAGTAATTATGTAGGTATGTATTTATAGGTATGTGCTTATTTATGTATGTATGTATGTATGTATGTATGTATGTATGTATGTATGTATGTATGTATGTATGTATGTATGTATGTATGTATGTATGCGACATCATCGGTCTTTTAGTATAAATGCAAGCTGCGTCATTTGCGTCAAATACAAAATCTTTCAAACTAAATAAAATATATTGAAGAGAGAGAGAGAGAGAGAGAGAGAGAGAGAGAGAGAGAGAGAGAGAGAGAGAGAGAGATGAAGCACTTTTGTAATTTCAATTATTCAATGGCAATACTATAATCTATTATCATTACCAGTATTACAGCTGCATAAATAATTTTAGTTTTAATTCTAGTTTTATTTAAGATATCACCTGTCTCAAAAACGACATGTCTTTGGATTGTTATTTACATGTTAATTAAATTTACTTTGACCAGGTCTTGCCAGCTGACACCTGCCTGAAGGCAATTCGGCATATCAGATCAAATTAGTGAAGGTAACAATTAGAAAAATTCAGGTTACTTATAGGATTAGTGTGAAAATGGTACTGAGTAATGACAGGAAATGCATGGCACTTACTTGCGTCGGTTTCTCAACCTGACACCTTTTTTAAACTACCTGAAAGAAGTGTCAGATTAATTAAATTAACATGAGCAAAGATCAAACCAAATGCCGCATAACCACAGGAAACGAGCATGCCCATAATGATACAGTGCAACGTTATTTATTGGGAATGGGGAGGTCCTTGCACTCACAAAGTAAAGAACACATGAAACGAAAGGGTCAATATGTGAGATTTTACGTAAAAGGATATAAAATACTGTGAATATTTTCACACAAACTACATATTGTTGAAAAAGAAAGAGTAAGGTATGTATTTTCTTATAGTTTCTATATACTATTTTATTACTGTTTTATCTGTAGGGATGTTTTTTGGGACAAAAGCTTCAGCTAAACAGGCTGCACGGTAAAAATAAGACAAAAGAAGGGTCGAAATCTCTCTCATATCGGGGCATATTTGCGATGGAATATCTATGACTTTGTTATGATTATTCGTTTTTTAAGTTGTCTATTCTAAAGGACATATATGTTATACAATTTAAATAGTCTAGTTCATATTACGTTAGTGCAATTACATCTGACTCAACGTTAATTGTATATTGACTATCAGGTACGTATTTTACAATCTTCATCAATGATGGGTTCCTTATTGTCTTTCTTACATGATGCTTGCATTAATTACATATTATTTTTCTTAGTTTGTTATTCATTGGTTTTTGACATATGTAAAGTTAGGTTTAAGAATTAAGTGACTTATTTGAAACGAAGAATTGAGTGAATGGTAAGCAGAAAATTGCATTTGCATCTACCATTGTTCTCGTGTTAATTAAGCAACGTAGCGCAGAGACTCAGCGACTATCTAAAGTTGAGTAGTGCATAACTTTACCCAGCATGCAACATTCGTTTAATACGTATGTTTCGAAGACTCTAACTTCAGTTTCGAGTAACGCAGAAAAATCAACTATAGCTTGATGGTAATAGATCATAGACGTAAAACAGGTCATATATTAAGTTAGTGTGCTTTGAAAGACATAAATAGCAGCAGGAGATTGAAGAGAGAGAGAGAGAGAGAGAGAGAGAGAGAGAGAGAGAGAGAGAGAGAGAGAGAGAGAGAGAGAGAGAGAGAGAGATGCACGTTTAAAAAAAAACAACAACCTGTTAGTACGTTTTTAATTGACACATTTGTAGGTAAAACAACGAAAAAGTCAGTGGCGACACAGCTGGAAATAACGGGTTTAATGTTATATCTTTATGGCTATTCTGTTTTTTTTTTTTTTGTTGTTATATTTTTGATCATAAGTTTATCCATCTGTGTCGGTCATTAATCGGTTGATGCCTGGCCTTGTGTGCATCATGGGAGGAAAGGGTAACAGATAGTTCTCAACGGAACATGATCGGCCCTTTCCGTCAAGTCGTGAATTTAATGTCTCCATTTAAAACTATTGTGAACTATTTTCATCTTGAATGGAACAATATGGTGACAGAATGAGCACATGTGGTACGCATCAAATTTATTTGTATTTCTATCACTTCTGAAGTTATTTCATGATTTGGCTGAAATGGCCGAACGTTGTTCCGATCAAGGCTGACCGTCTTTTTGTTTTGGTTGGCTGTATACCGCCATTTGATAGTCCTCGCCTTGGGCCAATGTTTTAATCGACTTAATGTAACCTGGTGAAAACATGTGTATGCGACAGGTGGCGCTTTTGATGGCAAGTGAGAGGACGCCATTACATCTTTTGGAGAATTTACTTAATTGTCTAACAGATGCTGAGTATTTGTATCTCTTTCATTAAAAAAATATAACAACATTGTAACAGGTATGTAAACTTTAGTATATATAACTGTGTTAGATTCAAATTACTGCGAAAAGATCGTATTCTTGCCAGTTGCATATTTTCGAGTTGTCGATTAACTTTTAAGATAATTTTTGTTCGATGTAACTTTATATGATACTTAGAGAACTAAATCGTAAACAATAGCTTCAGGAGCCCATAAACATGCTAGGAATAGAGAAACGTTTGATTTGACAAAATGTCTCGTACATTTACCTAAATTTCTGGCAAATGCAAATTTGTTATCTTCGCACTTTGAAAAGATGTTGTTTTAACTTCACTTTTAACATCGTATAATATCGAGAAAATGGTGGCTAAATGCAGCAGAAACAAAATTGGATACATTTTGTTTTGTGAGACATAATGGATCAAATGTTTTTTTTCAAACACTTGTCCAGTTCATAACGAGTTAACCAAATCTGCAGCATGTTCTCGTATATATTTATCGGTGTACACACAGGATATGGCTGTAATTGGGATTTTAAATATACATACCTCAGAGGATTTCTTTTCATGTGTAAACAGCTGACCAACAGATAGGTCTTCCCTTTTTTCTTTTTCTGACAGCGAATACCAACGTCGTTGGGCCATATTCCATACTGATGTTTTACACTGTGTTATCCTTCCCATCAGTTCTAACTTGTTGGATGCTCGTTAGTAATTATTTAATCAATTGAAACTGACCTTGGTATGCGGATGGAAACTAAAATCCCTCTTCTTTTGACCAAAGCATTACATTGTTCAGAACACTCACTTTTTAGTAATAATCCTGTCAGAACAGAGCACATATGAATACATCTATTAGTGACTTTACTTTTAAATTGCTGCCTTATGCATGGAGATCAGCATCACCACAAGGCAAGAATAATCCCTGGAAACCTTCTATTGAGAGGTATATCATGGAACTGATTAATGCTTGGGACGGAACTGTGGTTAGGGTTCGGCATTGTGGCAAAATTTTGAGAGATAGAGACAGACATCAGAAATTCGAGATTAAGAGAATGATAAATTGCTATGTCAAAAAATCAAAACAGTAATGGGCAGTAAAGATATGCTTAACAATACATACATATATATATACTGTTTTTATTGTTTTTAATAGCAGGGAGAAACTTCCATTTCTGTGTGAGCTATTGAATGATTTACAAATCTCAGGTAGCAATTTGCTTAGCATAATAACATTAGCACCACTGTTTAGAGCAGAGGTCATAATTTTAAGTCTACATATATTTCCCTATCCCACCTTAAGTTGTAATTAGTTTTACAAAAATCAGTACAGGATTGCAAAATGAGCCATTAAGAATTTATGTGTGTGTATGTGTAGGTTTTGCAAACAACGACTGGCTAGTATCGTTGCTTATTTGCCAATGTTAGTACTTAACATTGCTTATTTTAATACATACTATTTGTTTTTAAATTGTTAGGCACCAGCAGTGATGTGTATAAAATAAGTTTGTTCATCTTGTTACAAGGAGCACAAGAAAATCCCATACCTGTATGTTGGATATTTCTTTTGCCAATATGTTGTCTACAGTAATTTTCCATTGTTTTCTCTCTTCAGTTCATTACATTACCAACAAACTGAGATGGCACCTAACAATCCCTTGTCCTGCTGGGGCAATGATAAGACAATGAATTTGAACACACTTATTCTGACCAATATACAATCATCCCCTTACTTCAAGGTGAACCTCTATGAATTGAAGACATACCATGAAGTCATTGATGAGATATATTACAAGGTAAGTAAGGTGAAGTCATTGATGAAATATATTACAAGCTAGGTAAGGACAGATGAAAGAAGATGCATGTCATTGCAAACTGGGTCATTTCATGCCAAATGAACAGAAACACCCCAGGTAACCATTTCCAATTACCATGAATTTTAAAATTTTGGTAAAAATAGGAGTCCCACCAGCAAAGTTTGCAGACTAGAAGAACTTAGTTGCATTTGAATTTTAATTTCAATATTCTTTCTCACCCTATTCAGCTAGTCGGGTTATTCTGCACAATGATACCTCATTTCTGTAAACATTGGATCACATGATGATTTGGTGGAAAATGAAATTTTTGGCTGAAATGCAGAAAGAAATGGTCCAAAATAATGTATTTCATTTCCATATCCTGATGCATAAACATTACATCTTTTCAAAGCCATTCACAGAATAGTCTGCCATATATGAAAAAGTAGGGGTGGTATCCCGTTTGACAAACATTAGTATTATTCTGGTGACAATTTCTGCTTTTCAATTGGTAAGCATTATGATTGCAGAATTGAATTGAATTCGGTAGAGGTTTTGTGCCAATTTTGGTGACCTTAGATGTGCAGAATAGCCTGACAGTAGTGTAACTTATGTTAGACCTTTGGGGTGAGGCTGAATTTTGTCAAGCCAATGAATGGTCTTGTTCCAAACTCAAAGCCAAGCAACACACACTTCCTTACACATGGCTACTATCCCATCCAAGCAATCAGTCTTTAGCACTCTTCTAAATCTCTTTAAATCATTATCAGTTTGTCTATTATCCCAAAAATATTTATCCAAATTTGCAAATGATGTTTTGTCAAGTCTTGATGTGTCTTGATTTTGAGGTTAGATGCACTATTTGTTTGGCTACAATCAAGCAAAATTGAACACAATAATGGAAGCTAAAGTTACATGTATATCCAAGTGGCATAGAGTGGCTGAGTAGTCAAAAGTGCTCTCCATTACGGATCACTGCCTTCTCACCTGTCTGCTTGGGTGCGAGTCTAAAATTCGGCTAATGTAGTTATGTGAGAAAGCTTGCCAGTAGCTTCTCGTGAGTCTGTGGTTCTTTGGGGGGGTTTTCCTGGGTTATTCCTCCACCAATAATACTGGCTGCCATGTATAACCTATAGTGTGCTGAAAAAAGGCATTAAACCCTACAACAACTACAAAACTTAATGACACAAGTTGATGGTCTGATATGTGGGAAATGCCGATCAGGGATTACTTGTAGAATTAAAACTGCTGATTGTGCCAGATATTATTCAGTTAGCAACCCTTGATTACTACAATGCTGAATGATTAGTCTTTTTTTTTCTGCTAATATTTTAATCTATTTAATTTTATAAAATCTACAATAATGCATATTACATTGAGTTATTTGAAACTTTTTTTCAGTTATTTATATATTACAAAATTTAATTGAATTTTAGGTAAACCATTTGGAGCCATGGGAAAAAGGAAGCAGAAAGACAGCTGGCCAAACAGGAATGTGTGGAGGGGTATATATTAATAAGTTTTACTAGATGTATTCAGAATTTTAACTACCTTGTAACAACAGAAAAGCTGAGTATGATGCATGGTACAGTTCAGTCATTATCTTAACACAGCCAATATCATAAGTATTGTGATTTTTAATAAAATCTGTTTGGAGTGACTATTTGGACTGAAGGAGGTATTGTTTCAAGTGCCTTCTGTTTACTGTATAAACTCTACACTCTAAAGTTGACATGCAAACAAGTTATTAGTCTCCTTGAATACAGTGATTCTTCAGCATGTGTTATTTAAATTTTTTAATTTTTAAGTTACATAAATGTTGATTAGATCAGAATGTGTTTGTCATCGCAGTAGATTAGGTAGATGTATGTTGTGTTTATCTCAGTACTTAGTAGCGTAACTGCTGACTGTAAAATCTTTCAATCTAGTTACCCAATATTTCCCACCAAGTAATTGTAGGCAACCTTCCCCTTGAAAGAAATAATAAATTACCATATTTTATTTTTTTGTTTCAGGTTCGTGGAGTTGGAGCAGGAGGTATTGTTTCAAGTGCCTTCTGTTTACTGTACAAACTCTACACTCTGAAGTTGACCCGCAAACAAGTTATTGGTCTCCTTGAACACAGTGACTCTCCATACATACGAGCACTTGGATTTATGTACATCAGGTATGAACAGTTTCTATTTGCATTTGACTGTTTCCATTTGGTCATGTTCAGTAAGTATTTTAAGAGATAATCGTAAGGTGTCAGTTAATAATTAAGACACAGACTTTGTAATTTTCTTTTAAACTCACAATGTCAAATTTTCATATAGTCACCTCGTAAGAAAAATGGTCCAAGATATCTGGACAGTGTAATTCCACTATGAGACAGGCTGTGAGAAAATAATATCAATCAATTGCTCCCTCACATTATTCTGTATATCAGGCATACCAATATAAATTGTTATCATCTAATCACTTTATTACATATTTACATGGGGGATTCAAGTGGCTTAGTGGTCTAAAGCGCTCTTCGTTAAGGATCACTGCCACCTCACCTGTGTCTGTGTGGGTTCGAGTTTCAGATTAGGCCAATGTGGGTATATGAGAGCATGCCAGTAGCTTCTTCAGGGTCGGTCATTCTTTCTGGTGTTTTCCTGGTTTCTTTCTCCACCATTAACTCATTCAAGCCTCATCACTGTTAAAAGCATTAGTGCTGCTCGCCCTAGTAGCACTAATTGTGCCATTGAGTGGAATTAATATTAGAACAAGAAGTCCACTGAGTAATATTTTCTTCTTGACTCCGACATGGGCAGTGTTGTAAGTTGCCATTCTGAGAAAATATTTGCAAACACCTTTCTTGTTTGGCTGGAATTTTCGCAGTAACATTGTTTACATATGAATTGTCTCAAAGATCCTCCTAGATTATATGCAGCTGTGATCAAGGAAAGATGAATCAGTGTTTCTGTTAAAAATATCGGAATGTAATGAGTTGTATATGCTTGCCTATAAGTTGAGTGCAGCTGAAAACTGCTCAGCCCCCAAATCTGTCAGCACATTATATGGGGGTAGATCTGGGTCTTTGCAGTTTGTTAGGAGCGGATAGTAGAGCAAACCACATCAGCCAAGATCTGCATTGTCGATTTCAGATTGTGGTTTATGTTGCTTGCAGTTTGACATGTATTATATATTAGCTGTCTGTGATCAAATATGTTGTACATTAAAAATTTGATACCAAAATTGTCCAACCCTGACATGTATCATATATTAGCTGTCTGGGATGGAATATGTTGTACTTTACACATTTGATACCAAAATTGTCCAACCCTGACATGTATCGTATATTAGCTGTCAGTGATTGAATATGTAGTTTTTTACATATTTGATACCAAAATTGTCCAACCCTGACATGTATATTTGTAACCCTCTCCCTTCCAATCCCAAATTTACACTTTACAGTTATTTTCTGTGACAACAGGTACACTCAAGACCCCAGAGACCTGTGGGACTGGTACGAGCCCTACCTTGAAGATGATGAGGTATGTAACAGTCAGATGGGCAATACATAAAAGTGATACTAATTTTAACCACCCATTTTAGTGCTGCTCTGCCATAACATTTTCTTAATATAGACAAAGAAAAGAACTTTAATGAAAACGATACATGTTTTCATATAAAAAGATAATTGAAATCATCCCAGGGAAATGTTTTAGTTTTGGGTCGGATTTGGCGCACTGTAATTCTACTAGGAAGCAGAATCATCATTAACATTGAGTTGAAGAGAAATTATTCAGAATTGACTTTATAGCACTGAAATGGTTGACACATTAAACAATGTACACAATAGAGCATGTTCATATTTCAGAATTAGAACTGGCTCAGATGGTAGTAGGGTGATCAAAAGAGTCAAATAAAAATAAAACTGACAATAAGAGGTAGACATTGAGGGTAAACTTCATTATGAATAAGATGTGTTTATTTTTTATTGAAAACAGGATTCCTATATGGAAGTGAATTGTACAGGTCTTCAGATATTTCAAGTATAATGGTCACTTTATGAGATAGAATGGTTTCATTCTGTGAAATTATTTTTGATATAGAATGGTTTTTGGCCAGTTTGGAGAGTATCTTCTGATTGTGGGGTTTATTGTGTGAGGTGAAGGGAGCAAGAAAACCTCCTGTTGTAAGCAATGCAGCTGGAACACAAAATTGCTTATCGAGTCATTCATCAAGGATGTCTTTCTTGTGATCTTTAATTCTCCTGGTCATAGACTTGAAGTGCTTCTGTGTCCATCTGTTAGCACAAGTTTATTATAGCTACATATAAACTACTTATGGGATTGACTTGAAACTTTGCACACATACGCACACACATGAAAATGGTGCCTCCTGTAAATCCAGTATTACAACATCAGTGGCCATCTTCAAAATGCTATTATTGCTTCTACTTAGTACTAGAATGGATGGCGATATCAACATTCATGAGGTCTAGTTGATCTAAAATGACAATAGTGCTGGTCTGATGTCTGGTATGGCTTCCACTGCAGTCATCTTGAAAATTATGTTATCGTCTCACCTTAAGAGTAGAAAAGCATAATTCAAATTGAGTTTTCAACAGTAGACATTTTTTTTGTAAATGAATGGATGATTGTATTCACAGCAGCCATCTTAAGACTTGCAACTCTTACTGAATGCAAAGTGGTATGGACATGGAAATTTCACCATAATATTTTTTATGATGTCTAGTTGGTCCTCAGCGAAAACATTCAATATCCAGTATGGCAAACATGGCAGACATCATGAATATATAGTTGTTGCTAAATGGAAAGTCATATTAACTTGTGGTTCTCAACAGACCTTTAATGAAGTCTTGTTCATAGATAAAAAAAATTTGCTGGTCTAATATGGCTGTCACAGTAGCCATCATATAAATCTTATTACTACTTTTTCTGAATTAATGTGGAATTTTCACCAAGACTTTTTATAATTAATATTTAATTGGTCCTAAATGAAAAGGGTACTAATTTAAGCTGTATTGTTTGCCCGTAATAAAAATTATGCAAACTTATGTTAAATATGGCCAGCATGGTGATCGTCTTGAAAATGTTATCTCCCACCAAATGGATAGCTGGATCAACGTTCATTTGAAAAGCTTGATGCCACTACTCCCCTCAATTGATGGTCACATTGACGAGCTTTTCATCCGCAAACAAGAAAGTAATTAGCTTAACTTTGTTTTAAATGATAATGGAGCCAAACTAATAACTGCAGCAACTAATTTGAAACCGTAGATATCACAGAGTATATCAGAGATGGGCTCAACACACGGTAGTTACAATAAGAATTGGTCTTATCTTATTCTTGGACATTATTTATGGGTATTTAAACAATGAACTGAGGGACTAATGGAATCATTGGTTAGCTTTTCCAAATTATTACTTTGCAAGTAAATTGTTTAGCTGATTTCATTTAGGTATTGATGCTTATCAATAGAAGAAAAATAGCTGATGAATATAATTGTCCTGGAATTGTGTCAGTAATGGACTGTTTAACACTAACTCTGGTCCAAGTAATAAGTGGTGGTTGTGTGTGTGTGTGTGTGTGTGTAGGAAATTGAAAATTGAGAAAGCCAGTAAGGAGAGTGATAATGGTCTTGTAATTGAGCCGGTAAGAAGAGGCATGATTCTTGAATGAGACAGCAAGGAGAGTGATGATTCTTTAATGAGACAGCAAGAAGAGTGATGATTCTTGAATGTGACAGTAAGGAGTGTGATGATTCTTGAATGAGACAGCAGGGAGAGTGATGATGCCTTGAAAGAGACAGCAAGGAGAGGGATGATGTCTTGGAAGAGCGATTGGTACATAAATGGATAAGAAAAAAATAACTAAAGTGCAGGAAAGTAGACAGATAAAGAAACACACAAATGAAAACAAGATAGGGATATATAGATGGATACATAAAGTAATTGATATAGAAAAATGGAGAGAGGGTGAGAAAGATTTTCATTTTATTCACATACTATTGCCCATCTGACAAAAAAAAGTGCTGCTGTTTCAAAGTAATAGTGGTGAGTATATCATGCATTTTTCTTTTTTCATATCAGTAAAAACTTTAAAATGCGTTTTTACTATTGGATAAAGAGATTATATTTTTAAATGCTTTGATAATATTCACTGAGTGATGAAGATTCATACTGTTAAGAAGTCAGATAAAAGTTATATTGTAATTACAAATTTTGTTTAAAATCATCCAATAACATAAGTTTCAAGCCATAAATTTGTGCTCTTATCCTTGCTGTTTTGTGTCTGCAGGCGTTAGACAAGCCAACAGGCAGGGTGTTGCTCTAGGCTTCAACAGTGTGGATGTGAAGAAACGGGCCTCCTACTCAACCTCAACCGTCTTCCTCAGTGTCCTCACTGGACCTCATTTTGAGGTTATAATTTGCATTGAGCTAGGTCTCGGGAAGACTAAAGGGGTCTTCCTCTAACCTTGTACAAATGGAGTAATTATGCTCATAATTGGTGTCTTGATAAAAAAAAAAAACTACGATCTTAGCATTTGTTCTTAACTATTTTGGGGGGATATTAGGCAATAAATTTAGATTGAAATGCGATATTAGTGTTCTTTGTGGTAGCCATTTTTGCATTATTCTGATTTCTCTGTTAGAGTATACAGACCCCTGTCCCTAGATCTTTTCATTAGACTTTATTATTAGAAGAAAGTAATAAGTAAGTTATGTACATTATTAATTAAATTCTTATTTTGTCAAAATAGGACCAATATAGTCTAATTAGAGGTTAATATAGTTCATTTAGGGGTTAACCAGTGTCCAGTTATGTGTTAATAAGGAAACTGACAGTTAAGTTTAACTTATGGAAAGTTACCTCTTGCAACTCCTGCACCATTAAAGTAGTTTAAAAAGAAATAGTCACATTTTATTTCATTTGAAAGGCTCGTATTTGATATATATGTTAATGTGATTCGATGTGTTACAAGATAATAAATTACAGACTGCAATAGCTTAGTAGTTAGTTAACACATTTGATCTATAATCCAAGGGTCATGGGTTTAATACTTGATACTTGAATGTTAATGCAGTTCAGCCCCATCATCTGTGTTTGTGTATTTGTGGAGAAGATACTTAACTCCCATATCCTTAGCATGATACAGTCTATAATTTGCTAAAAGTGCCAATAAAACCATCCAACCAGCATGTCCTAGATTTGGAATAGAAAAGTAATATTGATCCAAGAGCGCTACCTAATGTGTAAATATTTACAAGACGGGGAAAAGCTATATTATTAACTTATATTTTAAAGTCAGCCTGGTTTTCTTTTCACCAGCATAAGTCTTAAGTCTGGACTTGTGACATTTCATTGGTCAGTTTAAAGTTGAACTTAAATTTGAGCTAATCAGATTGCTATATTCTTAACTTTTTAAATCAAGACTTAAGTTCTGTCGGTGAAATTTAGGTCTGGGTTTAAAGTGATTGCTGTTTCCAGACAGTGATAGTTGATAAACCTATGTTTGATTTGTTTGGATGTTTTTGTTTGTTTGCATAATTGGTAGACATTTAGAGCGTTTTCATGCAGCAGAAAAAAATCTCTGCAGGATGTTTCTTATTTCCTCTAGTAGAACTTTACAAAAATTATTTAAAATAAGTGCCAGTCAAAGTGTTATTTCAATATTTTATTTGTTCAGGTCTTCAGTATTTTAGTTTTTTTGATCATTTTGATTTCTGCATATCAGACTGGTGGAAAAAAACACAAATGAAACAAAAAACACCAATTTTCTTATAAAAATTATTATTGCTTTGAAAAATGGTAATCTGTTTTGAAAAAGTTGCACGTAAAGCCAAAAGGTTTAGAAAATATTTTATTGGCCAAAAACCATAAGTGGATTAATTATAACTAGCAAATTGCTTGTAATATTCAGGGTTGTTGTGAGATTGTGTTACACTTGGATTGTATTTTGATACCACACATGTATTGGTTATAAACTAATGCTTGTGATGTTCAGGATTTTTGTGAGATGGTACTACACATTGATTGATTATAACTTGTGAACTGCTTGTGATTTCCAGGATTGTTGTGAGATTGTATTTACTACACATGTCTTGATTATAACGAGGGAACTGCTTGTGAGATCGCACTATCTATGTATTGATTATAACCAGTGAACTGCTTGTGATATCTATGATTCTTGTGAGATGGTACTACACGTGTATTTGATTATAAACCAGTGAACTGCTTGTGAGATGGTACTACATATGTAGTGATTATAACGAGTGAACTGCTTGTGATATTCAGGATTGTTGTGAGATGGTACTACACATGTATTGATTATAAACCAGTGCTTGTGATTTTCAGGATTGTCGTGAGATTGTGTTACACATGGATTGATTATAACCTTTGACTTGCTTGTGATATCCATGATTGTTGTGAGATAGTACAACACATATTTTGATTATAAACAAGTGTTTGTGAGATGGTACTACATATGTATTGATTATAACAAGTGAGCTGCTTGTGATATCCATGATTGTTTTGAGATGGTATGACACACACATTGATTATAACAAGTGAACTGCTTGTGATATCCATGATTGTTGTGAGATGGTACTACACTTGTATTGATTATAAACTAGTGCTTGTGATTTTAAGGATTGTTGTGAGATTGTGTTACACATGGATAGGGCTGTCAACAGGTACTCTGGTACCCGACCATAGCGATAAACACAGGTATTGAAAACATAATGATGAGTACTCGTTCACAAAAAAAAGTTGTTGACAACGCTATCAATATATCATATCATCAGCAGCACACTGATCTGAGTAGTCTGAGTTTCCTCTGACCCTTGCCATCCCATTTTTGATAATTGGACATTCATGTTGGAGTGTAGGGTCAAAGCAAATTTCCTATCAAAAAGTTGGAATTCACTGACACCATTTGATGTTGGCATGAGTAGCAGCTTACTCTCCTCACAAAGCCATACGGATGCTATAAATAGAATTCGAGGGGAAAGTAGAAGGTTTGCTATAAATAGAACACGTTACTGTAGGAAAGTACAAGTCCACATACAAGCGTACTTGTATTTTGTAGTTATGTAAAGCGTTCTTTTATGAAATACGGTCTGTGGGATTAATGGAATGTTAATATCAATGAGATTTTTGGAAGGTGGATATACCAAAAAAGCGTAAACCATATACGTTTACTCGTAACACATAATTTAGTGGGGAAAAAAATTTGTTGCTCAAGGGTTGTACATGTCTTTCATGTTCTAATGAGTACCCGGGTACTGATTAATCGGTGCAACGTGTACCCAGGTAAGTTTGCCATGGTTTTTGACAGCCCTACACATGGATTGATTATAACTAGTGAACTGCATGTGATCACAGGGTTTTTGTGAGATGGTGTTACACTTGGAATTTATTTTTACATGGATTTGCTTGAAAGTTCAGATTTATAATCTATATTGTGGTTTCCAGCAATTACAGTTCAGTTTCATTCTTTTGAAACATGCTTTTCAGCAGTAGCTTGATTTTATTTCTTAATGGTAATTAATAACCATGATAAAATCCTAACCCATTTCCTTTATCACTTTCAGCCTCAGACAAGTGTCACTATTTTCAAGTTTTTCATATCAAAGATGATGAAAACTTTTAAATTCAGAATTGAGTCAAAATAGGTGCATGATCTAAAAGTTGAAAAGTGAGTTCAGATAGTTTCTGCTGTAGCTGATGGAGCACTGTTTCTTTATTTTTTTGAAATGTTTAAATCGAAACTAATTTCCAGCAACAGGTCACTTTTGTGCAGCAAACTTCCTTTGTTAAACACGGTTGGGTAAATGTAGGGCGTTAGAAACTGACACATTTCTGGTAGATTTATGAGCGACTGTATTCTGGAAATTCTTTCCATACATTTTTTCAAAGCAAAAGGAAACTATTTTGTTTCCAAAATGAGGAAATTTTTAGAGGTACAAAAAATGGATTCATTACTATGTAAAAGTATAATGGTATAGTTTACTAGGAATGTTTTTTCAGTCCACAAAGGGGGCTAGAGCAAGACCCAGGGTTATTTTAGTCATGAAACTGAAATCTCACAATGTGAATCTTTTCTCGTTTCAGGAGATAGATGTCAAAGCTGGAGGTGGCCATGTAATGATTATTGGAGAGATGATTAGACAATGGATGACCAAGTTGGAATGGTACTCAACTCTCTTTCCTCGTATTCCTGTCCCAGTTCAAAAGGATATTGATCTGAAATTGAGAACCTTGAAACCAGCAGCGGTAGTGATGAAAGCTCCAGAGCCTTGTGAGAGGCGAGAACCCAAACACATACCTGATGAGGATTTGAATTTTGGAGAGGCAGAAAGGCATGCTCATGGAAAGAAGAAGTAATTATGGAATCTTTTGTGTTTTTGTGTTTGTTGTTACTTTTGTCATATTGACCTATGACCAACAAAAGTAAAGTTAAAAATGCTTTATATCTATGTATGTAGATTACTGGATATTAAAGATGAATAACTATAGTTAAATATATTTTTGAAGCTTCCTATAATTAAGCAATTACATGTCATAAAAAGCCACTTCTTTCATGTTTGTTACACTTTATAGTTGAAGAAATTAAAACCACTAATACGGAATTCAGTTTAAGAGGTTGTATCCTTGTCTAATTTGCCAACAAGAGATATTTGACTAATTATAATACAGTGTTACAGTATGAAATGTCACTGTTTGTTTTACTATTGATTAATCATAAGTTATTAATTTTGACATTTTATCTTAGGTCACCAGTTGACAGCCAACCAAGGCCAAGACCAAGGTCACCACCCATGCCTCGAAGAGTAACCCCTACAAGAAGGTCCCGTTCCCCTCGTCGAAGATCTCGCTCACCTGTAAGGAGACCATCACCACCACAACGCTCACCATATAGAAGATCGCCTCACAGATCCCAATCCCCACGTAGATCTTCTCCAAAGCACAGGTCCCCATACAGAGGTTCAGCATCTACTCGCCAAATGTCAGACGTGGATTTTGCTAGGGAGTTAGAGAGGGAAAAAGAACGACAAAGGAGAGAAAAAGAAGGAAGAGACAAGGATGGAAAAAGATCAAGGTCAAAAGATAGGAACAGGTCTATAGAGGGATTTAAAGAGAGGTCTCATTCTGATAAACATCGTTCTGGTAAACACAGATCCAGATCTCAATCACGGGAAAGGAAAAAGCACAAAGAACGAAGACGGTCTCGTAGTAGAGAGAGAAATGGATACCCCTTATAAACAAACTCAGTGCTAATTAACAGTGACATAATAATACATGTTCATTACATAGAGAAAAAAATGTTCCTGATACATAATCAGGTTTTAATCTCACTTAATCAAGTTCATTTGGCAACCTGTCATTGAACTGTATTTTTACAGCTTTCTTAGTAAATTGATCCTTTTGAGATACAGTAGATCAGGGATCAGCGAATGTCAACATACGTCATACATTGCCACCAAGAGGTTTTGTTTGGCATGCAAAGGGCAGTCAAAAATTTTGATTTTAACAGTGTTACCCTCTTAATGGTGTCACACGCTCATTCATTTTGTAATTAATGCAGAAAATAAAGTGGCACACTATGTAAAATAGGTTGGCGACCCCAGTAGTAGATTTTAATTATATAGCATCTATTAGGATACAAAGAAGTATGTGTTTCTGACTGAAGTTGCTCTTTTTCGTAACAGAAAAGATTTTGAGTGTATGTTCAGAATTTATTTGTGGACAGTATAGTCTTGTTTATTCCTTAGTGTTTGATAATTTAAGAAAGGGTTCTTAATAGTATTAGTGAATTTATTATGCAGATATCATGCAGCAGATGAAAAGTTTTCTTGTATCCCATTACAAGTGTATAAGGAAGATTTTTTATTCATTTGTACTGTCAATCACACTTTGGTTAGGTTTTGCGTGTTTGTCACCAGCATGCCAAAATTAGGCCACTGTGCCTCGGTGACTTCTATATAAGATTGTCATAGGTCAGTTGCTATTTGTCAGGTCTTACAATTTTGTATGTGAATCAGTCCTAGTACAACATTACCTCAAAGTAGGTCACTGTACTGGGTATGTTTGTTCCATGAACTGATTTAATTTTAATCCAATTTTCAAAACATGAATCATAAACACTTGCTTGTCCTTGACATAATTTATTTTCCTTAAGTATTTTGAGCAGGTAACAATTTATTTCTTTATATATCAACTCATCATTACAGAATTTTTGACACTGTCAGAATTTCTGGCCCTTTTTAAATATTTCGTTGTTCATACACACGTGTCAGGGGAATTGGGAGGATATCCTAAACAGTTGAGCTTGGTTTGTTTAATTTTTCAACAGGTCTTAGTGATTTTCCAATTTCAATCTTTGATAAAGTTCTTAATAATTGTAGTGATGACTGGTTAATTAGTTTATCAATTTATCCCAAGATGGTACAGGGGCTTACGGTTTCAGGAATTAGATGATAATCAAGGTCATAAGTATATATATATATATATATATATATATATATATATATATATATATTTAACTCAATAATAGCTACATAGTGTAGATTAAAAGTTGAGTTGAGTTTAATATAAAGAATTGCAAAGTGATTTTGATGCACCCTTCTAAGTATATATGTAAAACACAAACCAAAGCATTAAAAGATAATAACTTTGTTTTACAAGGTTTTAAAAGGTGTATAAAAATGAAGAAAATGGTAAAATGTATATAACATTTATTAGTGTCATAATTTCATTTGTAAACCACATTTCCTCACAATTTTAACTATTGATGTATACAGTGGACTTTTGAATTTATAAGTTTTAAAGTTGACATGGGCACATTGCAAAAAAATGACTGCACAGATTTTATGAAATTATAAAAATTCATAATTTCCAGTTTTCATTCAACTTGGACGTATAATTTAATGATTTTTTAAAACTCAAAGACTTGTCAATATGATATAAGCAAATATAATGTATTATTCTTATATTATAAAACATTTGCTAGTCTGAGTAGATTTTATAATTTAACTTGTGTGTACATATCTTGCAAGTTTTAGACTTTAATTTTCATGAATTTTTAATATTTTTCTTGACATGTCAGTGGGAAGCAAATAGATTATATTCATGTCTTTTCTTCCAATTTGAAAATTATGACCTAATATTGTCATTGAAAATTATGACCTAATATTGTCATTGAAAATTATGACCTAATATTGTCATTGAAATTGTAGTACATGTTTAATGCCTCTGCTGTTTAATATTTATACAAACCATAGATGCTGTTATATATGCATCTAAACTTGTTGCGTGGATAATTATGAAATGTTACCCCTGTATTGCTTTTTAAGAAATTGTACCATACATAATCAGTCTGACAAATACACTATGTTGACAAGTGAAATGATGCAGTGCACAAAATGTTCAGGTTTTCTGTAAGATATTCTAAGTTTGAAATTTATGTGTACATATTCATATGTGAATCATTGTCAAGTCATCACATCTATCTATATGTATCATTTGTTTTATCCCACAAAAGATTTGTTTGGAGATAAATGGTGTTCAAACATTTACAATAGTGTTCATTTGTTTATATTCATTGATGTTTTTGTTGGTACTTAATTTTATAAATAGGAAAAGTGCTTCTATTGTTTACACATAAGAATCATTTTTTGTTATGTCATTAAATTTGTAGTTGATAGCAAGTAGTGAATTCATATGAATTGATTGCTTGACCAAACAGTGTAACCATTACTGCCTAATCCACCATGCTAGTAGGTACCAATTTGTATAGGACTTAAATGATCTTTGTATTTACGGATTTATATAGCACTTGAATTCCAGTATTAAGTAGAAACTTTTCATTACTACACACTTTTTCTTACTGTTAACCCCTTGTAGGCTAAAGGTATACCAATTTCACTTCTTGTAGATTATGCCAATACAGTGTATAGCTGATTATTAAAATTGCTGATTCCGATTATGGGACCGATTATTTCATTATTATTTATTTTATAATAATGACTGATTCAGAAACAAATTTATTAGTGTAACACAAGCAGGTATTTTGTTGTGAGTTATAACAAGGTTGTTTATGCAGCAAGTGAATTTGAACTTCTATCCAAAAACAACAAAACAGATAAATACATTAATATTTAAAAAAAACAACAACCTTTTAACCTACGTTCAGTGATGCAGGTTGCCAGAACTAGAATTCAATAAATAACTTTAAAATGTTAACAATGGTTTCCCAATACTCCTCTCCCTTGATATCTCGTGTACATCAGGGTTAAAAAATATTGACCACTATAAGCAAGGTGTGAGTTCTTGAATGACGTATAAAAAAAACCAAAACCAATAAAGGGATCGCCGTAAAACGTAAACTGTGCGTGATTGTGTTGAATAATCACTTTATCATTGTGCTAAGATTACCTTAAAATAGATAGATCTTATTAATGGTGTACTTTTTACTTCTTCATGGAGTAATGTTTTTTCAAGATAAATTATAATATATTGAGGAGTTAAAAGAAAACATTATTCCACACGGTTTCCATTTGCTAAACACATGTACAACTGCACACATTGTGTACTATGTCACTAAGTTTTTGTTGAATTGGATACATTCTAATCTAGGACTTGTTGTTTTTTTATGCAAAACATTGACAATTTTTGAGAAACAAGGTCAATTGATAGACATATAGATAGAATTGAGTGAGGGAGAAGTAAAATGAAATAAAAATTCACAAGGGTTAATCATTGCCAACATGAATTTAATGGGTCTTCAAACATAAAATAATGTAAATTAGAACACGATAATACTTACAATTTGTTGTTGTTGTTGTAAGGTTAATTGCCATTTTTGAGCACACGATAGGCTATACATGGTGGCCAGTATTAATGGTGGAGGAAGAACCTGGGAAAACCCCTGTAAAGAACCACCAACCCAAGAGAAGCTACTGTCAAGCTTTCCCACATAGTCATATTGGCTGAATCTGAGACTCGAACCTATGCATACAGAGGTGAGATGGCAGTGATCCGTAATAGAGAGCGCTTTAAACCACTCAGCCACTTGGGGCCCCCCTTGCGGTTTGGAACACTTGACAAATATCATTCACACTTTGAAAAGATCACTTTATTCTTTTGTTACTCATTGATTTCTCTGCCACCGAGCAAAATCCTCAGATTTCTCAACTGCATGATCTTTACATATACAACATGCTGGTTCTCCAGCCACTGTATGGCAATATTAAAAGATTTGATTACTATCTATGCAGAGGGAAATTGTAGTGCAACATCTGCATCACTCTCAAGACTTTTTGGTTCTCCAGTTGGAATCCTCTTCTGCTGCAAATTTGTTCGTTATAGAATTAATTATTGTTTCATCTGATGTATTCCGCTGTAGGACAGTCATTGTCAGCACAAATCCACTCCTCCATATCGTCAAGAGAAATAACCATCTCAGGACCATAAGTCTGTACAAACTTCTCCCAAACAGCTTCTGCATTAATGACATCAGTTTCATTGAAACCTTCAAAGTCACTATCTTCGTCACTGTCTGTCACTGTTTTGCTTTATGTCAAATGCAGCTGCTAGACCCTTAATCCAGCACCCCTCTATGATCTTTGGAGTGATTGCCTGACCACCAATGAATACAACCTCTTTGAGATTCACACTCTTAAAAAAGGCCATAATACCTTCTCCACTGTCCAGCATGGACTTTATTACTAGCCAACAGTAATTCTGTTTAAAAGTGCTGATTATTCCTTGATCCAGTGGTTGGATTATAGATGTATTTTTGGAAAGGTGTTCCACCTGGATCTTTCCATTGCTTGTTACGAGTGAATCGGCAGGGGTGGGTTGGCTGGGCAATCGTCCAATAAAAGTAAGCTTTCTCATCAAATCCCTGGATTGCTGGTGGTTTCTGATGGCTGTGACAAACATCTTGAAAAACCAATCCAGAAATGTGGTAGCATTTACACCGTGTATATAAATGGAAGGCTGCCCATGTTCATCTGATGGAAACAACGAGGGGACTTGTATTTGCCGTTACATAACGGTTTCATCTTGTGTGTACCAGATTTGTTAAAACAACTGTAATCTCTTTGTTCAGCCTGATTCCCTCCTTTTTGTGTGGGTCATCTTTTGTAGCAAGAGTTTCGCCTGGCATCATTCTGTAGCAAAGAAAAGTCTCATTACAGTTATAAATTTCATCTTTTATGTATTGTTCACAGAATATTATCTCTCTCAACTGGTTTGGAAAATCACATGTTGCTTCCTGATTCGCTGAGCGTATATCTCCCGACAACCAATTTTGTTTAATTCCATGTTGGTGCTGGAATCGCCAAAGCCGTCCTTGTGGCTAGCCTTAAAATGAGATTTATTGTCCATACTTTTTTGCCATTTTTTCTGCTTGGTCCTTGAGAATTGTTCCAGAGATGGAAACTCCTTGTTCACATTGATGTGTGAACTATGTGTACAAAGCATCATCATATTCGGTATCATTTGCATTTGATCCCACCATTTGAGTTATGTAATCGTGAAGCTTATGCTCATCCTTAAGCCAATCTCTTAAGTGTAGACCTGGCAATTTTTAGTTCATTACAATCTTTGGATCTTGCTTCACAATTTTGAACCAAAATATGATGCACAGATTTTCAGTCACTGGATATACCTTTAGTTTGATTCCTTTACTCTCCATGGTCACATTTACAAACGAGTAACTGCTCCGGTGGCCTAGTGGTTAGAGCATCTGCCCCAGAAGCGGGAGGTCGTGGGTTCGATCCTCGGCTGAGTCATACCAAAGACTTACAAAAATGGTACTAACGGCTGCCTTGCATGGCGCTCAGAATTAAGAGGTTAGTGTTAGGACTGGTCAGCATGGTGTCAGGATAATGTGACTGGGTGGGACATCATGCAATACATCTGCGGCATGATGCCCCAGTGCTGGACATCACTATAAACTGCCCTACTGCAGACATCATAGCGATATGACTGAAAAATTGTTAAAGCTGCATTAAAAATCCGAATCAAACATACAAACAAACAAACAAATGAGTAAGATACGATACTGATTAGTTTATACTTTTATGATATCAGGTACATATAAAAATGTTAAACCATTTTTGATTGGTCAAATACAAAGAATTTTGAGAACAGTAGTGACCACAAAATCTTTAGCTTGAATTTATATGCCTTTAAATTTTGTTTTTGGATCTCCCTTGCTTGATTCGATACAAAAGACATATTCAAAGTGATAAAAGAACACAGGTCTCTTTTGATTGATTGCAACAAACACTTCTCAAAGTTGTTGATCAAAACAAAGCTAGCATGTAATTGGGTTGTAACAGAAGTACTCATGTGTTTCGATGTGACAGTTGATTGACACTTTTCATGTTTTCATAGAAGAGAATATATTGAGATTATAATATTTATACTGAAACGGAATTAAAGAAATATAATGTAAATTTCACATAGAAAGACATTTAATTGGTGTTTATCTCATTCTCTGTTGCCACATGTTAGTATCATTGATTGCTATTTCACCAGATTGTTTATTTACCATGTATTGACAACAATTTAAAAAAAAAAACTAACATAATATGTGATATCTTATTTAGAACTTGCAAATTACACATGTGGATTCTATCATTACAGGCATTAATCAACATTTTCGATGATAAAACGAGCAATGTATCAAGGTTCAATTTACCAATTCTTATTGTAATGTTTTCACTGTCAGGATATTTTTAAAAGATATTTAAAATATATTTTCTTTGGAGAAAAAAATCTGGATACATGTTTTACGCTGCATTATAAGCGGGTTTGCAAGTTATCAGGGCGCAAGTTATCAATTGATTTGTGTAATAATTAAATTAATAATATGCATGCTTTAAGACTAAAGTTAGATATCGCTTTATGCTTTCTGCAGCCAATATTGAAAGCCATGTTGAGGTAGGTTGTATTTAAGCAGTAGTACATTTCTCCCTTTTCGCCAAGTAACATTCACTATAATCTGAAAAAAAATCAGGCCTGTACCACTAAACAGCTGCTTGCTAAGAACACTTTAAGCTGGTGCAAACAAATAGCAGCTATCTGTTTTGGCCAAGAATGGGAACTGAAACCTGTGAGCATTCCAACAGTTGTATACATCTTCTTTTGGCAACAGAGGGATGACCAGATAAAGTTCAAACATCTCATCAATGGCATGATCCACGTGGATTGATTTGTTGATGGTATGGACATATTTGTCACAGGCCACATAAAACAAATTGTGATGTTGATGGTCCATTGGTATTTTTTTCAGTTTCAGTTTTTTTGATGTGGTTCCAAGATGGAGGATAAGATGAGCTTCTTGTTGCTGGCACTGTTAGCCAAACGTTTTTAGTTCAAAGTGTTTAATTTGGTTTGGACTCAATGACTTTATTTACTATGAAGTAATACCAGATTAAACTTGAGTGTTTCGAGTTTGAAAAACCTTGGTATATATTATATTAGTGTACAGTTTCTGGTCAATATTAATAATCCGATCAATTTGTGCTCTTAAAACAAGTTTTAAATCAAGTAAGTTACTAGTATGTTGTCCATGTGGCTGGATGGATGCACACGCCATGCTGCGAGTTGCTGGTTGAAGCTGCTCAGCAGCTGGGTTAAAGTCGTTAGTGCTGGCATCCAAATATCAATGCTGCATAAAATTTGTATGTCAGCATTCACCTGCTTCAGCATGTGACTGTTATTCTTTGATTAGCAAAAATAAAATTGCTAAATTATAATAAATTCTCAAACTCTATGATTTGATTTGGTCAAGCTTTATCTTGGTAAATGACGTGAGGTAATGCAGAAGTCTTTCTTGTAATTGAGTAGCAATATATTTGGTGAAAATGTATAAATATATGAAAAAAGAAAAAAGGTTGTTAAAAAGAAGTGAAACCAAATGGTGTGGACAATTGTTTTTAGGCTTATGGTAGCTAGGTGAGTGATCTCTGCTTACCTTGGCCTCTGTATCATTTAGTTGGTGTGTAGTTGTTAAGGCTGCTTTGGTGTAAACTTGACATAGCAATCACATTGGCATCCATCTGCATGTATATTATGTTCGTCCATCTGTCATGTCCATCCATGTGCATATTTGTAGGTACATAAGTCTATCCATCTGTTATTATGTCAATCCATGTGCATATCTGTATCTATGTCAATCCATGTATATATCTTTATACATATCTATCCAATTGCACATTTGTCACTATGTATGTTAACCAATATGCATATCTGTATGTCCATCCATGTGCATATCTGTCTGCCTGTCCATCCATGTGCATATCTGTCTGTATGTCCATCCATGTGCATATCTATCTGTACATATGTCCATCCATGTGTATATCTGTGTGTATGTCCATCAATGTCTATATCTGTCTGTATGCATGTCCATCCATGTGCATATCTATCTGTCCATCCATGTGCATATCTCTGTCCATCCATGTGCATATCTATCTGTCTGTCCATCCATGTGCATATCTGTCTATGTCCATCCATGTGTATAACTGTATGTCCATCCATGTGCATAGCTATCTGTCTGTCCATCCGTGTGCATATCTGTTTCTATGTCCATCCATATGGACATACACCACAATTAATGTTACTATATGTTCTCTACATATATTTCTCAGTACTGACCTTTCAACTGTGTGACAATTAATACAAATCATATGTTAATCTATAATACATCCAAAGATGACTTCACGGTGAAGTTCTTTTTTTTGGCAGGGGTTGATTGGCATTTTTTTGAGTGGCTGCACTATAAACAGAACAGCATGTAAACAGAACAAATGTATAGATTTCAGTTCCAAATCATCACCATGGCTTTATTACTCAATGTGCACTGTCGCCAAAATACACACAGACAACTACTCTCTGAGCTCATATTCTCAAGAATAAACAATGACCTTTAAATCCCTACCAAAAATGCATCATTATAACTCTTCTATCACCACCAAAATGAGAGAGGAAAAAATGTTCTAAAAATAGATTAGAACTACATTCGTGGGTACTGAACTGGAAATAATAATTGTGATGTGATTCCATATGCATATCTGTACATTTCTGTTTAGATATAATGATGTGCATATCTGTAAATATTGTACCATACAAATGTATATATCTATTCATGTCCATTCAGTTGTATATATGTCATTATGCATGTCTAATCAATGTGCATATTTGTATATATGTCCATCCATGTGTATATCTGTGTGTATGTCCATCAATGTCTATGTCTGTATGCATGTCCATCAATGTGTATATCTGTGTGTATGTCCATCAATGTCTATATCTGTCAGTATGCATGTCCATCCATGTGTATATCTGTGTGTATGTCCAACAATGTCTATATCTGTCTGTATGCATGTCCATCCATGTGTATATCTGTGTGTATGTCCATCAATGTCTATATCTGTCTGTATGTATGTCCATCCATGTGTATATCTGTACATATGTCCATCCATGTGTATATCTGTCTGTATGTATGTCCATCCAAGTGTATATCTGTACATATGTCCATCCATGTGTTTATCTGTACATATGTTCATCCATGTGTATATCTGTACATATGTCCATCCATGTGTGTATCTGTACATATGTCCATCCATGCATATATCTGTACATATGTCCATCCATGCATATATCTGTACATATGTCCATCCATGTGTATATCTGTACACATGTCCATCCATGTGTATATCTCTACATATGTCCATCCATGTGTATATCTGTACTTATGTCCATCCATGTGTATATGTATGTATCTGTAATTGTATCTGTACATATGCACATCAATGTCTATATCTGTATGCATGTCCATCAATGTCTGTATCTGTCAGCATGGATGTCTATCCATGTGTATATCTGTCTGTATGTATGTCCATCCATGTGCATATCTGAATGTCTATCGAGTTGCATATCTGCCCGTATATCTATACATGCAAAAGATTTACCTTAATGATAAAGTTTAGATAAAACAGTTAAAAGCTACTTTTATAATGCAGGAGGGAGCCAAACTTATTGCTTAATTTGTTTTACCTGTATTGGGAATTAAATTGTTTTAATTAATGCTTTGTAATGTTTAACCATATAGGTGGTCAAGTCCAAATGTAATTTTTAATCTTAACATGAAGGTTTTTCCTAATTGTATGTTTTTTTTTAAATACAAAATTATGCTTGATCTAACATATTGTATCATTCATAATTCATTATGAAATGGTTCCACATAGTTTACCATGATACTTTCAGATGATATGATCATTATAACTAGGGGATAACTATCAGACATTAACACTGTCCAGCACTTATTGTTATTCTTACATATTAGGACTTTGTCTCTGTAAGTAAGAATGGCAGATTACTAATAAAGCATTGTTTCTTTATCTCATAAACCCCTTTACAATTATGAATAGATGATAAATATTCATTGCCCAATGAACTTGTTTCTGTCAATTAACATTTTGTCATTTGTAACATTAATTTTAGTTTATGTAGACCTCTGATTGACAGTTTCAGAAAAAATTTTGTTGTAGAGATATAAATAAATCATGAAAGTCATGCTGGCTCTTTTAAATACTCATAAATACTATTAAATTTGCATATTAGGCTCATATGTAACAAAAGTAATATATCAAGTTATGATCGCAAGAAAGTTAAGATTGTAATGTAGCAGTATTAAGTATAGTCATAAGTATACAAATAAATATCATACCCTCATATGCAAGCATTTAATTTCAATACGTTTTTAATCTGGTGGAGATACTTAGGGTAACTCAGATGCTGGAGCACTGCCCAGAGCACCTTATGTTAGGTGCCTCATTGTGTTCTAGGAAAAGGCATTCCCATTTCCTTGACATGAAATAGTGCAGACATTACATTAGACTGTGATCAATATTATCAAAGGGCATAATTCTCATTTTAACTATATAAATTTATGATTTAATGTCCATATTCTCGATCTTCATTTAAATTATAAGGGTAATTTCAAAGTCTATACATGTATTTGGAATTGCAGTAATCTAATTGTTATTATTTTGTTTCAATCCTAAAAATTTCTGGGTCCATATTTCACAAGAATCTTACATTAATGTAGTTTAAGTGCATTTGATACTAGTCTATCTTAGCTTGAATAGGATAATAAACTAAACAAGTCACAGCATGTCATAGTACATGTATACAGTTCTTGAAAATTTAACTTTTAATAAAGCAATTCTGAAATAAGTGTACACGGTAATTAGTAAATTTAAGATGGAACATATTTATTAACCCATTGTTTACAGTGTAGACTACTCATTTCAAGCAATCAGCAAAAATCCACTTTCCTTCCTTTTCACTTGTGGCTTCATTTGATAGGATTGTCTTGTTTCTCATGAATATGCACTTTAAAAAATCCTCAAAAGCTCAACAAAATAACATTGTGTGCATCAATGAGATTGAATTCTTGATTAATCAATAAGTGACTGTGTATTGAAAGGAAAATAAGTGGTTCAACCTTTAGAATAGATATTATCTGGAATCTGCGATTGTTTAAACAGGTTTATGCATAATAATTTAATATTCCGTAAGTAGATCTTGTCACAGACTGCCATAGGTGAAAAGTGACCATAGTGACCATAACCTGTCACTTAAGTCAATGGTGTACTCATGAGAACTTGTATATCTTATGAAACTGAACTAATTCAATGTGACTGCCTTTGATGAAAATCAACATCACATCACATTGTGTTTGGGTTTAAATATGTCACTTGGCATCTCTCTACATGTATGAAAGGATGAAGGAAAGATTGTTCACATGTATTTTTCTTCACATTACATTTTGTCTCATCAAGCATTGAATAACTCTTAAGTGATTTTGTGAATTAAAACTACATTAAATTTAACGATTATTTGAAGAAATCCTTGGTTAAATTCTATTTTCAAAATTTTGTGTAGTCAAGACCCATGCTTGACTTGCATTTTTGTCCTTGCATACTGAACCAAACTTGATTCATTTACAGAAACTAAATTTATGGGATGGATATATTCTTGGTCACTTTATATATGCTGCGCTGTAATATTTATGGTATTGTAATTCTGTGAATAATATCATCTTTTAGTCTGGCAGTATAACAGGTTATCTTCGTAGTAGTGAAGTTTGACAACATTTATGAAGATATTAACAAATTGCAAAAATTTGAAACCAGGCAGTTAGTCTGATATAAAATCTATTTTATCCAACTTTTCAGCTAAAGTGGAGACATTTTTTTTATAAATTAAAAATAAATTAAGTGCATTTCCTTAAATTTGCATATTTTATTTGCTCATTAAAAACTAATTGTTAAATTTTCAGGTCTTTAGTACATTCTGAAAGAAACTTTCGTAAATGTGAATGCCATTTTAGAACAAAAAAATTCCATAGAAATACACTAACCACAATTTTCTGCATAATTTCAAATATTTCTTGCCTCTTCGTTTCATTTGTTTGGCAAGGATTTTATACTAGAAATTAAAGCAGTTGATTTTGTGAATTACTAAATCTATAAAATATGTTCAAATTTGCACCTCACAACAGTTAACCCATTATATAGTATATAATCAGTGGGTGCAAAGCTAATTATGTCCCTTGAAAGGAAATGGTATTGTCTGTCCTTTCATAACTAGGTTCATCTGTCCATCCCTTATCTTACAGTAAAATAATTCTTTCCTCATTAGTAAACATCTGTTGTTTTGTAAGGATTTTACATTTGAAATTAAAGCAGTTGATTTTGTGAATGACTAATTCTATAAAATATGTTCAAATTTGTACATCACAACAGTGAACCCATTATATATATATATATATATATATATATATATATATAGTATGTAATCAGTGGATGCAACACTACTTAATGTCACTTGAAGGGTAATGGTATGGTCTTTCCTTTTATCAGTAGGTACATCTGTCCATCCATATATCTGTCCTGAGTGTAGGTCCTTAACAAGATTGCACAAAATCCTTATATACATGTATATGTAGATGACTTGTCTAGATTTTCAGGCCATTACAACAATTTTCTTGTTCTGTGCACATTTAAACTTTTTTGATAAAAAGCACATGACCTCAATCAGGCAAAAAATAAATTACTGAGATAGACCAGTAAAATTAGGTTGATATATTTGCATCTTCTCTAGATCATATTTCATGCAGTCATGTGAAAGAAATTTGTCAATTTAAACTTGTATGTAACATACATGTTTCACCAACATATTTTCCCGTGCAAAATATAGGTCACAGTTAACAATAGTACACATCCACACTAAATGTGGGTCACAATAATGTACTCGTCAATCTTACTTGATCATGTACACATTTTTATGGTCATATCTGAGACATGGTCGCTTTTAACCATGAGATTTTATGGATATTACGAGGTTATTAAAGTAACATACAAAAAGTTGAACGTTGGTCAATATGGCCTAGTTTTAAATGCCCTAACGACCAGGAAAACGCTGCATGTTTTTGTCAGATTCAGGAATAATTTTTGTTGTTCAGTCTTAAAACGTTTATACAGTTTATTATGTTGGGATGGTTACCTTTACATGGTATAAGGGTACTAATTGTACAAACCCAGGTGTGCGGAACATGGAAATTCTTCTGAAAATTTCCTTAGAACGACTAAAACATTTCAAAATTGTTGTTTTTTAAATCGAGAAAATAAAAAGAATCCCTCCCATCATCGCAATGAAAGGTAAACTAGCATCAGAGGTGCTAGCGTTGGATGATTTTGTTTTGTCGCTAAAAAATTAATTATATACCCGCGGCACAATATCATGATAACGATTATTTAATCGCTCTGAGACTTCCATCGATATTTGGAGGAACTACCGGAATTATATGTTATTGTTGTTGTAGGGTTTAGCGTCATTTTTCAGAGCACGATAGGCTGAACATGGCGGCCAGTATTATTGGTCGAGGAAGAACCCGGGAAAACCCCCGGAAAGAACCACCGACCAACGAGAAGCTACTGGCAAGCTTTCTCACATAGCTACATTAGCCGAATCTTAGACTCAAATACACGCAGACAGAGCTGAGATGGCAGTGATCCGTAACGGAAAGCGCTTTAGATCACTCGGCCACTCGGGACCCCTGAAATCATATATAGTATACAATATAAAATACCGGTACTTCCTCCAAAAGCATACGGTGTTAAATGGTCTTAACTTGCGTCGAAATTTCAAGACACAACGGTTACAGTCATCTCTCTCCATGATTTGTCTGCAGTATTTGACACAATAGACCATGATGTATTACTTCACCGTCTCCAGCATGTATATGGCATTCACAATACAGCCTTACTGTGGTTAAAGTCCTACATAGTCAACAGGGCACAACATGTATCTGCAAATAGAATACACTTTACCACAGTTAATCTATGTTGTGGTGTTACACAGGAGTCTGTTTTTGGACATGGTCTCTTCATTCTAAATACTCAGCCTCTCTCAAGTGTAATAGGTCATCATCCAGTGTCTCACCAATTGTACGCTAGTGACACCCAAATACACAAATCTAGTCACCCAACGGATGTTGATGCTACCATCCAAAAAGTAGAGAGGTGCATTTCCGATGTGAAATCATGGATGACATGTAAGAAGTCGCAGATTGATGATAAAATGGAGGCCATTTGGATGACAACACAAATACTTTCTCATTCACATCATGTACCACAAACAATAAATATCGGCAACACCAACATTGAATTCACACAGTCAATACGAAACCTAGGTGTTACTCGGGAGAGAACATTTACACTGCACCAACATGTCATGTATATGCAAGGCTTCATATCTTGAGCTGAGACGCATCAGCTCCATTTGCAAATATTTTTCAGCTGATGTTACTAAAACACTTGTATGTGCATTAGTACTTATAAGACTGGACTAAAGTAACTCAATTTTGTCTGGTTCGTCTCAATAACTACTCCAGAAACTTCAAAATGTTCAAAACACAGCTGCTCAGATCATCCTTAGAATAGTACAATCAAAACACACATCCCCGAAGCTCTGTACCCTACACCGGCTATTCATTCGATTCAAAATCAAACACAAAACGTGTACTATGTGCTAGGTATCAGTGATGGACTCTAGTCCAACGTACCTATCTGGCCTCTCCCATGTATACACACCAGATACTTACGCTCATCTTCTGACAATCATATACACTTTATTCCCACTATGAAAAAGGGATTTTTGAAAAATTTATTTACAACGTTCTTTTGCATACCATGGCCCAGCAACGTGGAATGAATCGCCCGTTGAAATTAGACACAAAGACAGTGATCCTTTTCAAGAGTGCTCTTAAAACTTTTCGACTGCAAGAACAAACCTAAAGACCTAATAATGTTACGTACTTTACAAATTTTCTAATTTCATGGTGTTGTTTTCGGTTTTCTTGTAGTCATATTATTGTACATGTGGTAAAGCGCTTAGACCTTTTAAAGATTAGGCGCTTTACAAAATCCTCATTATATATATATATATATATATATATATATATATATATATATATATATATATATATATATATATATTACTATTATTATTATGACTAGTTCGAAATATTTTCAATTTTGAAAAACAATTTAAAATCTGAAAATGGGAGAATGTAATACAAAGGAGGAATGTAATAGAAGTAGTGCAGACTTTACCACTGATGTTCTAGAAACAGTGCTATACGGTAATATAGACTTTTCAACTGCTGAACCAGCAGCGTTAGAGATCTGAGATATTTTGTTTGCTTTTTATGGTTTAACGCCATTTTGAGCACAATATGGGCTATACATGGCGGCCAGTATTAATGGTGGAGGAAAAACCCGGACAACCTTCAGAAAGAACCACCGACCCACGAGAAGCTACTGGCAAGCTTTATCACATAACTACATTTACCGAATCTTAGACTCGGCCACTCGGGGTCCCTAGAGATCTGAGATACGGCTGCCAGAAAGGATGCTAGACAAGTAAGTCAGCTAAAATTTTGTATACTATGGAATAAACATGTGTTTGTTGTTGTAGGATTTAACGCCATTTTTCAGCACACGACATGCAATATATGGCGGCCAGTATTATTGGTGGAGGAAGAACCCGGGAGATCCCTGGAAAGAACCACCGACCCACGAGAAGCTACTGGCAAGCTTTCTCAGATAACTACATTAGCCGAATCTTAGACTCGAACCCACGCAGACAGAGGTGAGCTGGCAGTGATCCGTAACGGAGAGCTCTTTAGACCACTCGGCCATTCGGGGCCCCTTAACATGTGTTTGTAAAGGTCTTTTCCTCACTCATTTAAACCCCCAACATTGCATACATATTTATAAATTGATTTTGAATCCAGTTATATAGGCTAATTAACACTAGAGTTTACATCTTTGATCCAATATTTCTAAATGGATTATAAAATCAAAAGTTGAGATAAAGTTGATAAAGAGCAAGATCAACATATATTGCTATGATGACTTTGGTATATATTGCTATGATGACTTTGGTATATATTGCTATGATGACTTTGATATAAATTGCTATGATGACTTTGGTATATATTGCTATGATGACTTTGATATAAATTGCTATGATGACTTTGGTATATATTGCTATGATGACTTTGGTATATATTGCTATGATGACTTTGGTATATATTGCTATGATGACTTAGTTGAGCGTGTCACTACTCTGCAGTATTTTTAAGACCGCTCCAGTGGTCTAGTGGTTAGAGCGTCCGCCTTGGATTCGAAATGTCGCGGGCTTGAAGCCCGGCCGAATCCTACCAGATACTTGTAAAAATGGTACTTCCAGCTGCCTCACTGAGTCAACAGGCACTCTTCATTAACAGCTTAATGTTAGGACTGGTCGGCCTGGTGTCAGAATACTGTGACTGGGTGAGATATGATGCTACATGTATGTTGCTTGATGTTCCAGTAGTTGACATTCATATAAACTGCCACATTGCAGACATCAAAGCGATATACCTGAAAATGTTTTAAACCTATGTTAAAATATACATTCTGTATTTATTTTTCTGATCTGAAGTTTGAATTTTATGACCATATTAACAGGTATAACGGTACCAATTGTACAAACCCAGGTGGGCGGAGCTTAAAGTATAGTTATTCAGAAATATACAACACCACCAACTGTGATTGGTGCATTATGGAAGAGTTGTACTTTCTGTTAGGCTTTAAAAAGAAGTCAAGCCTCTTGGCAACAAGTGAGATAATGTTAATTCGTGTCTAGATCATGTTTTGTATTTTCTTAATGATTTTTTAAAAAAAAATGTGGTACACAGGGCTGAAAATGTCTGTTGTGACTAGACAACCCTTATCGCTATCTACTTCTAGCAGAGTTATCTCTCTTACATGCAATGGAGTACTTGGTTTTGTCCTTGCCAACTTCACAATGACAGTGTGTAACACGCATGCTGAGGTAGGATAAAAAGTATATTTATTCCTTAAACCATTTGAATTAAAGTCTATAGTAAAAATAATTGGTACGGTGATATCAACAAGGAAATTGTAATGTCAGCATTTTGAAGTCACTTCTCTCTCTGAAAAGCACGACGTGGCTAAGTTGATAAACCATTTCCTATATATTCTGTGTTTCAACTTTCATCTTCATCATCGTCATCATCATCATCATCATCATCATCATCATCAAAAAATGCAAAAATGCATGAATCGATACATTAAAAAATGAATTATTAAGTGTGTCAGTTGTGATGATCTATTTCTATAATCATACAATTAAAAATATAATAAAGTAATGAATACCCCCAAGACATGTTAAAGTAGCAGTGAGAATGGTGAACATTATTTTCATCATGTCAATGGTCTCATGTTCATTTGCATAAATTATGTTTTACCAGTCAATTCACACAATGAGCACTGCAGAAAGCCCTTGCCATTCTTAATATACCAAACACAATATTTTGGTCGAGTTTCTTTGGCTTTTCTGTTAAGAACCTTTTAGAAGCAGAAGATAAAAAACAACATACAGACTTGTTAATAATGTCTTGACCGTTAAAGGCATCTTTTTTTAAATTTAAAAACAGTTTCCAATAACCGCTTTATAATTAATAACAAATAATTATACTTGTCCAGTAAGATGATGCAACAGAATTTGGACATTTGATCCATTGATTAATTTTTGGTGTGTATGCAATTACATGTACTTGAGTTCTTTCCAACATCGTCTCATCAGACTTTGACCAAGGGTTGCACAGTAGAAGACCAATACTTATGCATATGTAAGGCGTTAAAAAGTTGCAAATATGAACAACCATAGCAAAAATATGTTTCCATGTAATAATACAAGATAAGCTTCACTCACCTTCACTAGCATTGATTTTAAGCTCTTTGAAGGTTTAAATCTAACCACAGTATAATGATTTCTGTACACAAAAAGAAAAGAAAAAAGTTCAACTTGACCTGTCTTAACTAAACTAGGCAGACGTATATTCTGAGAAACAAAATATGTTGATTTTTCCAAAACATTATTTCATCATTTATCCCAGATTCTGAGGTGTTTGGGAATAACTTCGTTAATTGAATTGAAGAATCAGTACACCTGTCCTATTCATGTCCGTAAATATTTGCTCTACCTCATCCTCTTAAATTATTTGAAAATGAAAACAGGCGAATGTGCTGCAGAGTTGCATGGATAGAACCGAAATCCTAAATATTATAGAAATAAAGTTAACTACTTTGTATGCAGGGGTTCCAGTATGGGAAAGTGGTCTAAAGCGCTCACCGTTACCAATCACTGCCGTCTCACCTCTGTCAGCATGGGTTCGAGTCTCGGGCTCGACCAATGTGTGTACGTGAGAAATCTTGCCGGTAGCTTCTCCTGGGTCGTTGGTTAATTCCGGGGTATTCACTGGTTCTTCCTCCACCATTAATACTGGCCGTCACATATAGCTTATCTTGTGTGGAACAATGGCATTAAACCCTACAACAACTGCTTCATCTTTATCAGCGAACATACTATATTAGACAGCACCTGTTTTGTTGCATATATAAAATATTTTAGCTAACATAGCTGTAACGCAAAGCGAGTGTGTGATATAGTCATGTATGCATCGTGTTTTCTAACGAGCTTTCTCGACTTCACTTGCAAACGTTAGATGACTTGCCCCCCCCCCCCCCCAAAAGAACTTGTCTAATATGACAAAAAATGTCGCATGAAAGTTTAAAGATGTGTACACAAGAATCTGATGTAGATTTACCCTAAAACAGGCTCCTTTAATAAAAGCCGTATAAAAAACGTTAAAAATCAGTTTTCGCGAAATGTGATCAACATATTTGACAGAAAACATTTTGGCTTAAAGGGCTTTAAAAATTGCTGATTATACATCAAATATAGCAGTTGTATATGAAAGTATAACCACGCAGAAAAAACGTCTCAAAAGGTGCTCAACAAAAATTAAATTGATTTGACTGAACTCTTCTTCATTACCAGAAATATACCACTTTTGACAAAAAGCATCCTATAATTTAAATTCAATGTTAATAAAATTCATTAAATGTTTGTTAAACTGATGCTAATGTGCAAATCAAAATGGATAGGGGTACTAAAATTATAAAAAGAAAAACAATTAAACGACATCTCGTAATCGTTAAACGTAGCTGAAACAAATTTGCCCAAAGCACCCTGAAATGATTGGCTTCAAATAAATATGGATGGCACCAAATGGCAGTTAAATGCAGTGTCCATAATTGTTCTGATGAAGATTTGTATTAATAAGCAATCCATGTGAAACGATCACAGAGACTTTCCAACCTGATAATTTACGTGAAAATAATAATCTGTAATCTTGTCAACGACTGTAGTCATTTAATTCACACACACACACACACACACACACACACACACACACGAGAATTGTATTACAATGCAATATCCATCCAGACTATACAACTAAAAAGCTTGAATACAAATGTCACTGGCAATCACGTTTTCCTAGGAGGATGTTTTATATAAATTGTTTTGAAATGACTGTTTTCACAAGTTGTTCCCCACAAACATAGCAAAGTCTCGGCAGGAAACGTTTTCTCCAAGATTTCTTTTGACAATGAAATTCGATATAGCAAACAGGAAAACTCCAAGAACCGTAGCTAGTGGTGATGTGATAACTTTTATTCATATTTCCACACATATGTTCAAGATGTCCTTAGACCCATTTTTTATACCACAATTTGCAGTTAAATATTAAACGGCTTGTATTTATATATCACAAATATACAGAAATTACCTGCCTTTTCACAGGCTCTGGTCGTAAAGTGGACGAAGCGTCTGCTTCGGATGAGCGAGTTCGCCGGTTCAAACCACAGTTGAGTCATGCCAAAGATCAATACTAATGGTACTCGCTGCTGCCTCGCTAGGCGCTCAGCATTAGAGTTAAGTATAAGGTATGGTCGGCCTTGGTTGAGGATGATATAACTGGATGGGACAACATTCTAGATGTCTGCGGAATGTGATAGACATAACTATAAACTACCACACTGCGGCATACTATAAACACAACCGAAATCTGCGGTATGTGATAGACATAACTATAAACTACCACACTGCGGCATACTATAAACACAACCGAAACATTTTAAAAGCTACATTAAGAATCTAAATTACAAGCAAAAAAAATTGCATTTTCAGTTAGACATTTGAATATAAACATATCACAAAGATGACCTACAAATATTGTATGGGTAAAGATCATAATAATATGTATAACTAGATGTGTGTCTTACTTTCTATGAGTATCGACTGTTAGCGTCATGTAGGAGACAACATAATAAATATTGTCCTTAATGGGTTTGTGATTTATGATATGGTCATTTTCTTTGATAAACATGATCTTGTGGATTTTCACCTTGCTGATAAATTTGACAGATTTGAGTTCAGGTCTCCATCTGTGCCAGTATTACAGAACTATAAGTTTGTTCAGCCATGCTAGTAAGGTGATGTTCAAGATCATCTTGAATAGACTGAAACCATAAGCAGAAGAAATAATCGCTTAAGAACAGGCATGGTTCCGGAGTGGAAGACGCACAACAAAACAAATATTCAATCTCAGGGCTATGTGTGAAAAGTACTCACAACATCAACATGACATCTACCATGTGTTCATATATTTCAAAAAGGCCTTTTGAAAGAGTGTGGCTTGAGGCATTGTGGGCACTAATGAAGAAGTACAACATGGGTAAAAGGTTGACCAATACCATCAAGCAGATGTACGCAAACGCTATAAGACCATTCCGGTGGTCTAGTGGTTAGAACGTCCGCCGCAGAAGCAAGAGGTCGTGGGTTCGATGCCCCGCCGAGTCATACCAAAGACTTACAAAAATGGTACTAACAGCTGAATTGCTTGGCGCTCAGCATTAAGAGGTTAGTGTAAGGACTGGTCGGCCTGGTGTCAGGAGAATGTGACTGGGTGGGACAGCATGCTACATGTCAATGACATGATGCTCCAGTGCATGACATCACTATAAACTGCCTCACTGCAGACATTGTAGCGAAATAACTGGAAAATTGTTAAAGGTAGGTTTTCAACATCTACTTAGAGCGCACCATGAGCGAAGCCCTGGAAAACCACTGGAAGACAATCAGCATTAGCGAGCGTGACATATCGACCCTCTGCTTTGCAGACGACATTGATGGGCTGGCATGCAGTGAAGACGAGCTTGCCACCTTAACAAAACACCCGGATGAAACATCGGCTAGAATTTACATGAAGATAGGCGCTGAGAAGACAAAGCTGATGGAAAAGAATGGCAGACAAATCTGAGCCAAGATTAACGTCAGATAATAGGAACTGGAAACAGTGAGCCAGTTCAAATATCTTGTTTCCATAATCACCGAAGAGGGACCAAGACACAAACAAACAACGGCAGTTATGTTAAAGCTTGGACCCATCTGGAGAGACAAGAATATCTGTCTGAAAACTAAAATCAGAATATGGAGAGCACTAGTCATCTCAATCGTTTTGTATTAATGTGTGTCCTGAACCCTGACAGCAGAATTACAACAAATAATACAGGTACTTGAAATGAAATGCTAAAGAACCATCCTTGGAATCTCTTATTTAGACCAAGTCACAAGTAGAGAAGTGCCTAACACCATCAGGCACAAAGTAGGCCAATATGAAGACATCCTCACCACCGTCAAAAAGAAAGTAGAAATGGTATGACCATGTAACTAGAGCCACAGTATATCTACAACAGTACTGCAGGTTAGTGTCAAGGGTAGCAGAAGGATACATAGAAAAAAGTGGACTGACAACATCACAGAGTGCACCAGGAAAAGGTTTGTGGAGATGAAGGCTTTGGCAAATGATCAAGAAAAGTGGAGGGAATTAATCAGATGTACAGTAGCACAGTGCTTCGACGATTACACTAGGCCATGAGACTGATGATGATGCTTAGTTCACGTCATTGGTTTTCCCCCAAGGAAATTCTTACTGATCTGATTTCTGATTGGCTGCCTGTTAAAGTACATGACCTTGTTAACAAGCTAGAATGATCTGGTAATGCATATTTAGTCCTGGTATTGGTTCTGTGTCTTAGTTTTTATATCGGAGTGCTTTACCTTATAAGGATTTACTTCTATCTTATACATCAGTCGTATTGGTGTAACATTGTTATGCTCAATTAATGTTCGAGAGGATCTATTTATTGCTGTTATTCAATGTTCTCATAAGGTTTAATAATAATAAACGATTATTGGAATTAGTTTGAATATGATTAAATACTTTTTGGATATACATGTCATATATAAAGACAACATATCGGACTATTCGCGACTATTGGCATTTCTGCACAATTAATTGGAATTCATTCGGAACACCACTGGAACTCAATTGGAATACTCGATACATGTGGGCTTGAGACAGAACCTATGACTGTTTAGGATGGCAATAACAGTTGTGTAAGATATTTTTCATTTTTTGACTTTGATGTTTAGAAAAGTAAATAGATTTTTTTTGTTGACTGTTTACAAAACTTGTTTGTTTTTCACTTTTCTTACTTAGTTTAGACTACAAATTCGTATCAAGAAATCAGACGGCACGTTTAGATTCCAATTTCTTTAAAATGTTTTAGAGCATTTATGATATGGATTATAAATGCAGAGAGAGAGAGAGAGAGAGAGAGAGAGACAGAGACAGAGGCAGAGACAGAGAGAGAGACAGAGAGATTTGGATTAATAAAGATATAAAAAATATTTTAACTTGTTGATATTTTTGTCGTATCAGTAGTAAAATTAGCAGTTGAGACTGATGTTAATCAGGAGATTATTCATTTAGTACATTTAGTATATTTATTGATTAGGCTTTTGGTTTGTCATCTTTGCTCCTAGTATTGGTATTAATTAATCAAGATCTCCTTTACTACTTATTCTCCTTTTTCGTAGTGTTACTTGCTTATGCTCGAATAAACAGTAACATAGAAAGATTGAAAATAACAAGCTTGTAAAACTTAATAAACAATTTATTGAGTACAAATATTTTTCAGAAAAGAAAAATAAACTTACGGTTTAAAGAATCAATTCCAAAATTAATCCAAAAATAATTCAAAATATTATCCACTAGAGAAATTGCAAAAGTCCACGTAATAAAATGTCCAAATAATTATAAGTTCGAATTCCAGCGAAATATCCGATATGGAAGACGATGTCACTTGATAAAGTCAGTTCTTGTTAATAAAAATCTCTATGAGCACAATTCTGTTCCAGATAAATAACAAAATAATTCTTCTTGATCCAAACGAATTGACACAATTTCCAGTACAAGGTAATTTAACTCAAAAAGACACAACTTAATATTCTAACAGAACAATTTTCGTTTACTGAATAGCTCGCTTCAAAACATAATTTATATAGCTGTTTTTACGTAAACAAGGAAGGGTCACGTGATCTTCTAGAAACTATCAGAACAAATTTACGTTCAAAGAATCATGTAAACACCTTATGACCCAACTAAAATAGAAAGATGTTTATACAAAAGCTCCATTTTGTCCTTGTAACCAAGCAATCATTTTTAAAGCTTGTTTACAACTCTGAAACCAGGTCAAAAATGAGGTCAACACCTGTTGTTCACTCTGTAAAGTACAGATCACCTCCCTCCTTCAATGAACGAATCGTAAAACTTAAAATGCCAAATTTAAATCTAACAAACAAACAAACAATAAAAATAAATATAAATGACATATCAAATATACGTAACAGTAGTCAGGATGGCAAATGGCAATCTTTTATTGTCGAACAGGAAAATGATCCAGATATCTGTTCCCTATGCCTATTAGATAAACCGAAGCCAGACGGATACCAATTTATTATTTTGATAAACGTACCCGTTGCTGGCTGGTGATAAATGAGATGTGAGAGGAGTTCTAAATTGAATTTAATCAAATTTAATTGACAACTCCTTCAAATGACTTTAGAACCATGTGAAAATTCATACAAATGAAATTAATTGGCTTTTACGAGATTATAATCATGTTCATTTGAGCATAAGTAGTAGTTCAAAACGAATTTTGTAGTCGTTGAAACGACCTCAGTACTCGTTAAACAAGTTGTAATCTATGCAATGCAGAGATTTATATATGTTTCCTTTGTATAATTGCCATGCAATATAGCATTATAACTTACTATATAAGTAATGCTAATCTTATAACATGACTATAATTTAAATCTCTCCACTTCAACGAACCGCAGATGTTCCATAGTAAAATTAATCAGGAATACACCATTCTAATTTCCAATATAAGCATAATAATGCTTTTTTTGTAACATAACTAAAATGTAAGTTTTTCCACTGCAACGAAATGCAGATGCTTCTTTATTAAAATGTATCAGGAATAAAATAGTCTAACTTACTATATAAGAAAGATAAGATAATCCATGATTTGCAAAGTGCACATCATGCTTCACGAATAGATGTACATAAAGTCCTAGTGGCTTTGTCATCACGACATGGGGTTGTGTGTGGTTTCTCTGTTCAAAGAAAATGTTTATTCTCTATCTCAGGAAGAAGTAGACAATATTGCAACATGGTGTTACTGATTTGGAATCAATAGCAATGAATCACCACTAAGGATAAACTGTGTGGATTAGGAACCATGTTCGTGGACTAGTTGATAGCGATTTGTCTACAAAGTATACGTAACTATAAAATGACAATTTTTTGTATGGGTGCATTAAATGAGAACAGCGACATATACTTCATGTTTTCTGGCTTGGATTTAAATTTTAAATCAGTATCTTACATGGAGATACTTCATAAGGGATGTTTTGCTAAACTACATTTCCTTCGCGTGGTCTACCTTCCGTCATAGATTTTCATTACCCTTGGTGCATTAACGATGCGGGTGTACAGGTTAACTGGTACACCCTTGGTCGAAATGGATAAAGAGAAACATTTGTGGTACAAGTAGATCGTTGTCGATTATTTCATTTGTCTGTACGTTGTTTAGTATTTTAATTTATTCTGGCTACCAAAAGAGAGACATCAACAGGCTGTCCTAGTCAACACGGAGAGCCAAAGATCTCGCACAGAGACACGGAACTAAACATCCTTGGTTACTGCGTCATGAGATAGGCCCAGCACACAAATGCGTTCATTTACGTGTACAATTCTCTGTAATTGTTTCCACATCACGTCGCTGCCAGGTTCCATCTGGCAATTTTATTTCACAAGGTCCATAATGCTATAGGCAGACGTTGAGACAAATTGTAATATGTTAAATAACATAGGGTTTAAAAATGCTTTGTAGGAAAATGTTCCCCATATTCAATAAAGTATTAAGTTGGAGATATTGGTCTATTAATAATAATTAAAGAACAAGACTTATTTTAATTTGACCTTTGTAGAAATATTATGAACTTTTGCATAACAAAAGTACACTTAAATCCTTTTTGTTTTACAAAATGAGGCTTTTGTCACATAGTGCTGTTCTTCAAACATTACGTAGTATTAAAAGAATAAGTTAAATTAAATACTTTGTAACGACGTTTGTTCGTTTTCTGGTAATCAGTCATATAAATGTGTTAGTTTTGTTGTTGGGTAGTGAACAGCATGAAGATGTGAAAGAAACATGCGGGTTCTTCGTATGATCAAAGATACTGGGGTGATGGGGGTAGATCATTGATAACAACATCTGTAAAGGAACGAACAGTAAAAACAATACGAGAACAGCCAGCATTTTTTGATGTTGTCAGGAACAATTCTAAAGATTAATTTCCGATTTTTTGACTCCTTAAATTGGCAATCTTGTACAAAAGAAGCTAAAAAGTGTCCATGCCCAACATTATGTATGTTGAGTTCTATTAGACTAATTTTATGCAAAAATGTCTACAACCCTAATGATTTTCCATATTCGAATACGGCTGAAAAGCCCGATGTTCTGGTAAACTTTTATCAGGTTGGCAGTGCATCGATTACAGATACATAGATATACAGGAATAAAGGAATATATATCCTTTCAGTTGATTTATTTCTCAGTCATTACTTGGGAAAGAATGAACACCAAATTTCATCCATGTAGATGTTGACCGTGTGTGTGTGTGCGAGTGTGTGTTTGTGTATGTGTGTTGTACAAATTGAATATCTTTTGACATTTCAACAACTTGGCTTTCATTATTTTGAAGTCACAAAAGTTTTCACTTTAGAGCAACCAAATGAACGAATGAAGCTTTTCTTTTCCTTAGATCCAAAATGTGGGTTGTGCGACTTTAATATTTATTACAATACACGAGTATTGCCATATTAACCTGTAAGTATCTAGAATTGACAACAGATCAAGTTCACTGAAGGCATTGAAGAAATGCTAAATACGTTTGGAAAACATACCATGTGGAAATGGAAAATGTGCTGTACTTCTTCTTCTTCGTCGAAGAAGAACAAAAGATGCAAACAGAATAGCCCTGTCTACGTAACAGAGTTGGTTCTGGGATTTACAAACGAGTCCCAGTGTCATTTATGAGATATTTTCTCATAATTGAATCATCTTACTTGCAACTTATAACGTTCCCCTAGTCAAAGCCACCACCCTCAGCCATGTCAGTTTGCATAGTTTGATACAGAGGCGTGAATTAGAATACTTTAGTATTAAACGAACGGACCTATGACTAACTTAACAATAAGATGGCAAAAGACCATGACCATCAGACGGTACAAGGGAGCAAAAATTGGCACTGGGCACAGTCTAAATCAATTAGCATATAAATTCAAGTGTATAGACCACCAAGGTCTTCTGCACAAAGCAGAACAAACGATAAATGAAACAATCTTAGGAAACGTTGAACCCTGTATATTAGATAACAAAAACCTATCAACCTAAACTAATTTTATGAAGAAAGTTACGTCTCAAAACCATCAAGTTAATCCGTGTAAGCTAGTATTTTTTGATGCAAACAAAACTGAATGTACCAAACAATCCTATAATAGGGTCAATAATTCGATACACAATTTGACTAGTGTCTACTAATTGTATTATTGTATGTTAATAGTTCTAACTCTTTATTCTTTACAACTGACAGCAAAATCAGATATTCCTGTTTTGTTTAAAATAAGCGGGCCTTCCCTGTTGACGCCTATCTTGAACAACTGGTAATGGTAGAAATGGAATCATTATATTCGTTGATTCCAACATTGCTGATAATGTCAATGAGCGGAGTTGTAGGCAACTGAAAATATGCACTCAGTCATACATCAGAGTCTTGTGACAGCGGTTGAGGTTTTGACATCCACTGACCGTGTGCCGTATTTGATTATGCTTCTGCTCAACACTTAACTGGTATAAGTTCAAACAATATGCAAGCCTTCCAAACATCGAACATTAAGCTATGGCTTCTTTGGCTTTGAGAGACTAGTCTGAAATTTTAAACTCTGTGTTTGTTAAAACTTCAAACATTAAGGGTTTCCATGTCACAGCAAGCCTCTCGATTTGTGTTTTGGGTTATTAGAACCATACACGGGATAGTGTTTACACAGAAGTGAACAAGGCCCGTCCCACAAGCCAGATCCGACCCGCAAACGTGATCAATTATGCAAGGGAGTAGAATTAGTTGCAGTCAGATATCAGGAAGTCTCCAATGATCACCCTGTTGCAGACAACTATGGCACAGATGAACTTGGCTATTTCTTGCGGTAGCAATACTTAAGGGTGGTACATCCCAGACGCAAAACGAACAAGCATGCACTTCTCAATCCATTGTCGAGCGCGTAATAGAAGCACATGAACGGAAACAAAACAAATATAATCACAGATTGTGCAATATTTGCATGTTTATTTGGCTGCTTAGAAACATTTGCGTCTCTCAGTGGCACGTACATAATAAATCGCATCGTTGGAATGACCGTTAACTTTAACGTGACTTTTTAAGCTGCGGTTGATTTGGTCTTGAAGAAAGCGTTACGCTGGCCATTAAAAAACGCCCGACCTTCATCTCATTCCAAATAATGTTACAACACACACACACACACACACACACACACACACACACACACACACAGAGGCAAAGTTGTAAAAATTTCGATGACACTGTCAAACAGCGGAGTGCCTGATGATAAATATGCGTGAATCCTAGACATCTTTCTTAAACTGAATATAGACATCCACGACGCATTGGTAACGGTTAAAGGTGGGAATCGATTACATGTGACAGAAAAGCAATAACGTATTTTGGAAGTTATTGCGTCTTCGTTTTCATCCCAGTGAATTTAATTGTTGCAGCGATCACTGTGTATTATGCGCAAAGCTCGCAGACACTATGGCATGATGTAATTCAATAAAAATCACCAGTATCACAACAATAAATTAGAAATTAACTATTTTAGACTGTCACTCTAGTCTCCTGGTTAAAATTTGGAATGAAGTAATAAAGTTATTCGTTGATTGTTTCTTATTAAACATTGATTGTTCTTCATAGTACGACAAACTTTATAGTAAAATAAATGGGTATATTTGATTCAACTATTACCTAACCACTTCATTGAATTTACAGCCAGTCACTGAGCACACTAAGTATTAGATATCCCAGTGTCTTCATTGCATTCACCTTTTTAATGCAGCTCTATCAGGTACTCTAGTTGCAATAATTCTCGTCACCCATGCCGTATGCAGTCTCTCCAACAATACAGAGAATTGACCACCCAGAGAACATTTCTCGATAAAATATATAGAAGTGTACATCTGGTTAGCTTCTCCGTATAAATGTGGAAAAAGGTGTATGGTCGAACTGAATAGAATATTTTAGTGGTGCTGAATAATGAACCAAAACAACTATATTTTAATTAAAATCAAAATAGCACGTGGGAACATTTCCTATACAGAAGAACATTGATTAACTTTTTATTAGTGGTTTTCATTACGATTAGGATGTCACATAAACATGACACAAAGCGGTTTATTGATGGAATTACATTAGAAATGCTGATGTCGAACATGTGTTGGATGACATTTACAATCATTCAAGTTTCATAAACAGAATATGTCCTCTTTAAGAAAAAAAGATAACTGAGTTGGGGCTAAATATAGGCTAATTAGTGGTTTTTTTTCTTCGAAACGGCATTGATACTAACACAAAATGGCTGACTGTCTACTTATTTCTTATTTGAATTGGTTTGGCCTGGTCTTTTTCGTTTCATTATTTTCATCGCGGCGACAGAAAAAAGAAAGATATACAGTTTAATAGAATGTACTTAAGTCAAAATAACGGAGCAAACTCATATCCAATGATTTTTATTTGCTTATCATAGTTAGAAAGGAAGTGGTAACTATTGGCAAGGGAGAGTTACACCAAAGTCAGCAACAACTTTGCAAATCTTGCTACAGTCAACTTGGGTCTGGAGAGTTAGAAGATCGTTAATTTGTTCGAGTTCTTCAGGGGTCTTCTCTACCCAGGGAACAGGCTCTACGTAGCCGCAACTAAGGACAAGTAAGAGCGTTCCGTTCCAAGGCGAACCTAAATTAAAAATTATATATATATATATATATATATATATATATATATATATATATATATATATATATATATATATATATATATATATTGGTCAGGTAACATAATGTGTGTAAAGTACAATATATAGACAATTATTCATTCCTGTTTCAAATTTCGTCTAATGATTCAGTTACTGTAAAATGCAGATATAATTATTTGTTGGAATTTAAAAGTGATCTTTAACTATTTGGGATATTAAGGACTTGTTTAAAGACTTTCTTGATTATATCGTTTTGGTACATCTGGAAAATGAAGATTATTGGAAGTCATTCTGAACATTGTACATATTTAGATTTGTAACAGAATAATAAATCTTATTCAGATTTTATTCACAGCTATATAAGTTCGTCTGAAATTTTCATTTTGTAATATTAAGAAAGAAGCTGTTTGTTACTTGTACTTGACATGTTTGCTTTACTTTGTTCTTGTACACAGTGTAATACCATAAGTCGTAACAATATGTTATGTTTGTTTGTGTTTGCGTCTGTTTGAACTGTAGTGTCTGGATGTAAAGTGTAACATCGTAATATTTAGGACGCTCAAACCGCTGATTGACGAATATTTTTTCCAGTTGTTAATAAATTTCTTAGGTAGCAGACAATAACATTCAGTACAAGGGGAATATGAAGTTCCTGCTAGTATTGCGGAATATTGAGGTAGCGAATGCTTGTCTCTTTGAAGGTATATGTCTTACCAGCAATAAAATAGTCCGTGTCTAGTTCAAATTTAACGCCACAATCCTCTTCTCTCATCGGCGTCACCAAGTCGAAGTTACCGTTCTCACTCGATAATTTTTTTATTCCCTCCTGAAAAAGGAAAGGTGAAATGTCTTTGAAATTTGTTTTAACTTGATTCAAAGAAGTTTTTTCTCACTAAAACGATTATAGCATAGGTAGAATGATATCTAAAGACGTAGTCTATGATTTAACTAACTCTAAAGCTTCATAAATGCAATGCAAGTAGCTGGTGGAGGAAAGTAATATTCCCATTGGTCAAAATGGTACCACGTGATGAAAATGAATTGCTTTTATTTTTGCATGAACTGTAAGCAGAACTACTTTTAAAAGAATACACACTTCTATAAATAGTGGCTTGTGGAACATAAGATAAACACTGCAAGTAAAGACAGATACACTGTAAGCATCAAAGGAAGAAAAAAGAACATTTTTACAATTTAGTTTTAAAACAATTGAATATATTTCATCCGAAAGACTATTACAACATATAGTTGTCATCTGTTATCAACATAATCATTCTTTCCATGTCGATATTTGTGAAAAACATGGAAAGAAATGTTTGAAGTGCGCTAAGTCAAGATGACCGGTTTTTAGTATCATTGCTATCAATCGCTGAAACTGAAATGTCAGAACTCGGCGATTCTTGCTAACGTTGCCTTCTCATATAGATTTGATGCACTACGATATTGAAAATGTTTGACCCATACATATTTGATGAGCCATTTGAGTTAGAAGTACCATATAATAACTAATCATTTAGTTTGAATGAACCAACACCAATTTAGTTAATAGTTGTTCACCAGGATGACCACAAATGAAGATCTCTTAAACATATCTTAACAGTTTACCACGAAAAACACTCAATGGAGCTACACCACTTTCATATGTCGATCTATTCATTATTTCAATAATCATAATAAATTAACTATAATAATAACATTAACGAGTATAATGGACTGTTCATTCATGTACGCTTAAGTAATATTGCTTGAAACATAATTTGCTCTTATCTATTTTTTTCTTAAATTATATATTATGAAAAGGCAATATGGTATTTATTTGTATGCAAGACGGAGAAAATGAATCATTTCAGCCACTTTTATAAAAATGATACTTAACTTGCTATGAAGTAAAAAAAATGTAACTGATCTTTAAAGTAATATTAGAGACAACTTTAAACTGTAACATATTTGTTATATAAATGCAAATTATGGAAAGGAGATATGTAAGAGTTATTCGCCCTTAATTTCTAATTATTTTAAACGCTACAAAAAGTTACACAACATAAAAAATGAGCAACATTCTTTCAAATGTGTGTTCAAATGTAGCATTGTCTGCTCAAGCCCTTCTGCCTTACTATCTCAGGCAGCTTTAAACGTTCTAATGACAACACAACTCAGTCGGTACTATTCAAAAAAATGTTTGAATGAACCCTAAAAATTCAAGCAGTACAAAAAAGTAAATGTCACTGAATCAGATCAAATTCCGCTAGAAGCGCTGGCACATCATACAATGAACTCTGTGAAGGTTTCATTACACAATCCATCTGTCATTTCAATAACTCCACCTTCCAATTTTGTTCTAACTAAACATGTAAACGCTGCCAAGTTAAGGAAATACATGATATTCAAGTTATGTGTCCCTTTTCAACCATTCAGGCTAGAAATATACTTTACAAAACGTCATATATAACTGCCGGTTTTTATTATTTGCCATTTGCAAAGTAATTATTATAAAACAAAGAAAATGAATAATGAATAGTTAGAAGAAGAAATGTTAAAGCAGTAAGTACGTGAATTGCTATACAATCTTTCATGTTTATATCGATATTACATTGCTGTATTGCAATTGTTATTGCACTATACTTAAAAAAGGGTGCAGTCAATAAACAAATTTTACAAATTAAATTGTCTTGTTGGTTTGATCACCCGAGTGAAGCTCTTAACTTCTTGTACCACGAGTATTCTATATTAGCATCTGCTTCTGTTTGCATGTGTTATTGTGTCTGATTATTTTCTATACGAATGTTACAAATGTGAAGAGTTGTTGTTGTAGTATTTAACGCCATTTTCAGCACACAATAGGCTAAACATAGCGGAGAGTATTAATGATGGAGGAAGAACGCAGGGAAAATACCTGGAAAGATCCACCGACCGACGAGAAGCTACTGGCAAGCTTTCTCACATACCCCCAATTGGCCGTATCTCAGACTCGAACCAACGTAGACAGACGTGAGATGGCAATGATCCGTAACAGAGAGCGTTTGAGACTACTCGGCCACTTAGGGCCCCCACAATGAGAGGGGCCAGGTTATGAACCATTGTCAATAAACAAATAATAATAATAATAATAATAATAATAATAATAATAATAGTAATAATATTGAAGACTTTGTATAGCGCCTAATCTTTCGAAGCTCTAAGCGCTTTACATCATCAATAATGATATGACTACACTACAGAACAACAAATGACAAAAACAATGAAATTGGAAAATATAAAAACATGTTAAAAACATATAAGATACAAAACATGATTAGGTCGCTAAGTTTTTCCGAAGAAGAGCGTAATTATCTAGCTGGTCTATACACATGGGTGAGGCTGGATAGGTATGTTGGACTGGAGTCTGTCATTGAAACATGGCACAGAGAACAAATTTTGTGTTTGATTCTGTATCAAATCGATAGCCAGTGTAGGGTACAGAGCAGTGGTGAGGTGTGCTCTGATCGAGGTACTCTAAGATGATCCGTGCAGCTGTGTTTTGAACGTTTTGAAATTTATGGAGTACATGTTGTGACGAACCAGACAGAATTGATTTACAATTGTCCAGTCTTGAAAGTATTAATGAACACACATGTGTTTTAATGGCATCAACTGAAACATATTTGCGAATGGAGCAGCCTTGCATATGTTCATGACATGTTGGTGCAATGTGAGAGTACTGTCTAGAGTAACGCCTAGGTTTCGTACTGACTCTGAGAATTTAATGTTGGTGTTGCTGATATTTATTGTCTGACGTAAAGGATCTGAATGAGAAAGTTTTTGTGTTGTGATCAGAATAGCCTCAGTTTTATCATCATTCATCTGCAGCTTGTTACATGTCATCCATGATTTCACATCAGAAATGCACTTCTCGACTCCATGAATGGTAGCATCAACTTCATTTGGGTGGGTAGACTTTTTCATTTGGGTGTCATCAGCATACAGTTGGTGCGACACTGGGTGATGATCTATGACACTTGAGAGAGGCTTTGGTTCTTATTTATCATACGGAGGTTTCTCTTAGTAGTAAATAGAGGTGGAGGGTTAGGGACTGATATGTCGAAATTGCATACAATGCAGAGGTGATCCGATGCAAGTTCGTTGGATACAATGGTGGGTTGCAGAAAATTATCATCAGGTTTATAAAGAAACCAGTCTAAAATGTGACCAAGCGTATGGGTAGGTTGGTTAACTGACTGGCTAAGATTGAAAACATGAATGGAATCTAGTAGTTTTGACGTGTATGGTTTTCCAGGACAGTTAAAGTGAAAGTTGAAATCTCCAAGAATAATTTAGGTTGCCGAATTTAACCAAGTTTCTGTCAGGAAGAAGACGTCAATAGTATGGTCGTTGATAAAATTAACAATTTCTGTGCGCTTTTCCGGTGATCCTACTGATTTAGTGTTGAAGAACGCAATGCGTAGTGGTATCCCTGGGACAGTTGACACAACGGTTGACTAATTAAGAGGAATTTGAACCAGGTTATTAAAATTAACGGCAGAATTTTTAAGTTGTTTATCTATTACGGGCGAAAGGGAGATAACTGGAATTCTTCTTCCTGTTCTACGCCGGCTAGCTTTGAAAGAACTTTTCTTTTTTTGCTTCCGTTTATATTTAAGAAAAGATGAATGTATTCCCAGTTCGTTCAGTCTTGAGCACAATGTAGTATCTAGAACCAAGGTGTGGTCATTTAATCCATCCAATGAGGGTCCGTCGTATTGGAAGCGGTTATGTGACGGCGGTTTATTAAAAAACAAGTGACGTCTTAACATTGGGACAAAACAGCTGAGAAAAATAATAATTGTTCTCGTTTCCAAAACAAGGAGATGAATTAACACATACGAACAGAACAGCCGATGCATGATGAAACACAATAATGTAGACGATGATAGAGAACAAGCACAAATATTATAAATATAGCACAAAATCAGAAGAGCCAATCTTGAGCAGTTGAGCTATGGCCATCTTTCCGGATCTTCCAGAAAAATATAATAATGGAATAACAAGAAAGATAAAATAAGTACACAGTTACTTTAGAAATGTGTATGTCTGAATCAACAAAAGTTATCACAGACTTTCTATAACATAACCTAATACACCTGCATGTATTAGTCCAGCGTGTTAATATACACGAAAAAAGATTTTGTAGAGCGAAGTTAGATCACTCGCTTGTTGGAACATTGATGAACATGCCAAATGACATTCAGTCAATCTATGAACGCATAAATTCTTACAGCATTGACATTGTGACTTGAAATATTGAGCTTTCCCTTTGAAAACACGTGTCTATTAAAGAAAAATATATTTAAAAAACAAGGTAGCCTTGTTCGAATTCCTAACATGAGCTTCCAGTTAAGGACTGGTATTATGATGAACTTATTACGATCAAGCAGTACAATCTCTAATGTTATAATGGCTACGTAACTGAAAACTTCAAAGATGTATTCCTACACTCAAATAAGATTTTTGAGTTTTAAAGAAGCAAACTAAATAACATAATGAATAATTCAAAATATCCATTATAAGTCATTAACGTTGTTTTTCCTGTGTGTATCGTGGTATAAACTGTTCATTACAGATTCACATAGCTTACATAACGCCTTTCGGCATCCAATAAGCATGATGTTTTATAACAGCGTAGAGCTGATACTTTTAATGTGTGGTATCTGTATATGTCCATGGTATTTGATAAGCAATACGTGTCCTTTGTCTTCCATAGTCCAACGTATGCTATAATGTTAGTAGACAGCTACACATTGCATATATGGAAATTGCAAGTGGTTTATTTGCGATACAATTACAATCGAAACGATCAAACACATGTTTGGTTAGACGAATTGAAAGAAACAAGATACGTTTAGGTTTTTGATCGTATCTCTAAACGCTGCATGTGTTGCGAATCATAACGACGTACAATTACAAAACCAAATCAGGGTTCAAATTTAAGACGTCTAAATATATTTTAATCTCCAGGAAATATAATTGTTTTAGATTTTGCGTTTTTGATTTCAATACAAATGTACTGGCATATGTAGAACATAACTACGAAGATATAGTAACTGAAGATAAGGGAGGATTGCGGAACATGTATACAATATCTACTATGAAAGTCAGAAGGTTCATAACGACAACGATTGCTCATGGAGCAATGAAATAATCTTTAAAAATATTTTGTTTTTCTCAAAATGTGTAAAGTCTGAATATTAAAGGGTTTCTGCAGAAAGACGTAACTTCTTCAATGTAAGAAATTTGAGACAAAAAACATCATGACTTAAACAGGGCGAATATTTTATCATATGAATCCATTGGGTACGTTTGATTTGTGTTTGCAAGCATTATATCACTCTATATTAAAATAAACAATGGAAAACGCTAACACGGAAAATGAATTTTCAATCAATTTGGAAGATATAATTAATTATTTTATCAATATGCAAACATAAAGGATATAATGTTTTATATATGCAAAGAACGAGCAATATGGAAGACAAAAAAGCCGAAAAACGAAATGAACTTAAACGTTTTAAAACTTTTGCAGAATATCAGATTTAAAGTATTCTGCAGCCTATTAGCAAGCGAATAGTGTAAATTAAAACATCTCGCACAAGACACTAACTTAACACAGTTCATACGTACATTGCATCACAATGCCATTGCCATTTCATGTTAAATGTTCTTAGGTTGTAAGGCATCATGAACAGTGATAGATGCACGGTTAAATAAGTAATTGATATTTCGTCATCCTTACGCATCGATTACGATAGGTACTGTTAGATGTTGCACTCGCGACACAGAGTAGAGTTGTTTTTAGTCTTTCAAATGTTCATCATACATATATTTATATACTTACACGGTACATAACGCTCAATTGCATTTTATATAAAGTCAAGTAAGCATCGGCTTCGTTGGTGACAGGGCGAAAGAATGCATCAGTAAGTTCCATACTCTGTGGAGTTGCCATCATCACTGTCGAACAGAAACAGATCATTTTAACAATGTCATGAAACTTAGCTGCAATGATCCATAAAATGCTTTCCATAATATTGTCATTCTCAGCATTGCATTTAGTTGGATAAAAAAAACGTTGACATTTTCAATTGAGAAAGTAAGCAATGGTACATATTAATGGCGAATGGTAACTTTTGATTTCCAGCATATGATAAAAGTAAATTTATCTAGAATTAGGCCATTCCAACCTTGTATCCACTGTTGCATGAATATGATTAAATGCTCGAAAGCAAAATTTTCAAGAAATCAAATAAAAAATGTACATTAAACATGTACTAATACAGCTAGAGATATATTAGCAAATTTTCGGCAATACAAATGTCTATAACTGTTGTGCAGATAGTGTTATATGAAGAACTAGTAAGTGCCATGAGAACAACATATGATTTAGAAATGATGGGGGTATTAGTAGTAACATCAGTTGTAAACGATATCATTTAAAGGTGTTTCGTTACTTGATTCTTTACCAATAATCAGGGGCGCATTAAGGGTCACTGGTGCCATAAACACTGACAAATCTTGGTGTCTCCTTTCCACACTTGGTGCCCCCCTCCTTTCTAAAATAATGCAATACAACATCTATTTTAATATGGAAAGATAACCCTAGTGTGCACCATGATCAAGAAACAGAACATTATGATCAATTTGTACTAGCTTTATCAATTTTTAAAACAAATCTTCATTCGATTTTGTCTTTTTCACACTTTTCTCAACTTTGTGGTACCCCTTTTGGCCCTGGTGTCCTAAGCACGTGCTTAGTCTGCTTAATGGTTAATACGCCCCTGCCAATAATATTGCTATATCCACCACCATATTTATCAAATATATTTGCAGTCTTCTTTCTATTGCTATTTGCTTTCATACACGAATCTTTCCAATAAAATAATGTTACTTACATGTTTGACCATTACAGATGGCTTGCTCCATTGTGAACTTTGAACCGCATTTGCAGGCAAATAATACATTTATAGCCACCACCAGCACCAAGAGAAATTGCAGGAGTATTACTGGTCTGTCCATGATAAATCAACCTTTGGAAAACAGAAGATAAGATCATGTCTTAATATTTTGAAAATCATAAAGTGCTAAAGCCGGAAGTCACATGGACACTAAAACGTGTCTTAATATAAACACATGTCATGCAGCCATAGTTCGTCGTATTAGCCCATATGTCCAAATGAAAGTTGCTAGAACTAAAATTAGGAAAGCAAAAATAAAGCTGAAATATTTGTATAAACTCCCCCAATATGTATGCTATATTTCGTCACAAAGTTAAGGTGAGAAAAAGCTAGCACTGTTTTTATATTTGGAATAATTAATTGCGATTGTACATTCTTGCCGCCGCATTGAAATTAAATTTCAATTAAATTAATTAAACTAAAAAGATTTTAAATATATTATAATTATGCAATGTCCTGACTTATCTGTCTGTCTGTCTGTCTCTCTCTTACATATATCTATTTATCCATCCATATATTAATATTAAATTAATTAAATTAAAAAGATTTAAAATATATTATAATTATGCAATGTCTTTATTTATCTCTCTCTCTCTCTCTCTCTCTCTCTCTCTATATATATATATATATATATATATATATATATATATATATATATATATATACATATATATATTTCTTATGCCATCTGGCAGTAATGCAAAGTATATTATTATAAAAGTAAAAAAGAAGTTCTATATCGGTCACTCACAATTGTTTTCCTGATAGTTGTTTCGATGGTGATAGCAGCAGTCTTGATGTTGATATTCGCCAAAGAATATATTCGGTTGCCTTATATATTCCACACCACGTGACAAGGAACTATAGTCTACAGGTGAAGTAATAACATTCCTTTGTTGGAATTTTGCCAATTGTGGCAAAATATTAGTTTAAATGCTCTAGCTAGATTTATGTCAGTCATCTTTGAGAATTAAATGACTGGTTAATCTTGATATTATTTGAAGTTTATACAGCTGTTTCTAAGCTATTTATACAAGGTGGAGAAAATACGAGGCAGCCATTTGTTGCAATGTTATGTAATTGTCTCAACTAAAATTGAATGCAGTGTTATGAAATGAACATATATATATATATATATATATATATATATATATATATATATATATATATATATATATATATATATATATATATATTACTAACCATTAATTACTCATGCCACCTGTCAGCAATGTAAAGTGAATACTTATAAAAATACAAAAGACGTTTACTATCGGTCACTCACAATTTTTTTTCAATTAGCTGTTTAGACGGTGGGTGATGACTGCAGCGAGGCGTCTTGATGTTGATATTTATTCAAGAAATTATTATGCTGGCTTATATATTCCACACTACGTGACAATGAACTATAGTCTACAGGTGAATAGATAGGAACATTTTTTTTTAGTCTTTTGCCAATAATAGTATAATGTTTATAGAAATAATCTAGCTAGATTTAAGTCCGTCATCTCTGAGAATTGAATAACTGGTTAATCTTGATATTATTTGAAGTTTGAACAGCTGTTTATAACCTGATAAACTGGGTGGAGAAAACACAAGACAGCCATCTGTTGCAAAGTTATATATTTGTCTCAACTATAATTGAAAGTAGTGTTATGTAATGATAATAGAAAGGTATAATAACTGTATTATTCAATAGATAAATGTTATCAAAATACAACTGCATTTTGTGGAAGATAAATTTTGGAGAGATTAAAATACACTATATAGTTTTAAACGTTGACCAAAATCAGTTGAGATACTACTATTACTACTACTAATACTACTACTAATAATTATAATAGTAATAATAATAACAATTACAGGTTTAGTTTCTTATGAAATTTACGATGGGTATACCACTTTTACTATCTATGTAATTCAGTAATTCAAGGACAGGAGCTCTATGCATCTCAAGTAATTCTTTGTCAAACCGTATGAGTAATCCATGATATTCCAAGAATTGTGAATATTTTAAAAACATTAACGGGTGGGACCAACTTTAAATATAATAATATTAATTGACGCTTTACTCTTATCCACAAACAAGGTTTGAAATTAAAGATTACATACACATGCCACCTGTTTGTAAATTGCAGTTTACCTGTTTTCCCATAAATGGCTGCTATTGGTTTCAATTTAGTTGATCAACATGTTAGCATACAAAAGAAAACGCAAGAGCTTCGCACTTCTTTTTAAAATGCAATAAATGACGTTACTTCAAAGTAGCACACGTTTTTGTGAATGATATCCTGTAGCTGTTAGAGTAAATCCTTCAGGTAAATTCTTAATTTATTTTTCAATTCCATATTGTTACCTGATTACCCTGTTTTTAACGTAATGTGAACCCTAACCAAAGATTGGATTTACATAAATATATATGGAATAAACATTTCTCAGTCACACATCATTCCTTTGTGCAAATATCTAGTGAAGGGTCAGTTCATTTAGTAAGATATTATGCTAATATTGTGATGATACATTTAAATAATTTGTAAAATGTAAACGTATTCGAAAGAATTTTTTAAAATCTATTGTGCTTTTAAAATACTGTTGAATAACTTTTGGTCAAATGAAAACTATAAATAACAATACTGTAATTGTACAATACTGTAAATTTTCAATACTGTAATTGTGCAATACTGTAATTATTTACAATACTGTAATTGTACTATAATGTAATTGTACAATAATGTAATTGTACAATACTGTAATTAATTACAATACTTTAATTGTTCAATACTGTAATTGTACAGTGCTGTAACTAATTACAATACTGTAATTAACATCGCAACCTCTCACTACTGTATGTATGTAGGTGTTTCATGTTTTTCATATAATTTTCAATTAAAAGCTCTTTGAAGTAAATATTCGTTAGAAACTTAAATTCCTGAGTCTTGTATTTATAGGACAGCATCATCTTATGACAAATCTTGGAAGTATCAGAATTATTACCTCAGTGAATTTACACATTCCTCAGAACATTGGTACATATTAATTTTAAGGCCTTGGAGGCCATTTTTATATGTTTACAAGGCGTTTATTGGTAATGTATATATACAATTGATTCTTCTACATTGATTGCTCAACACTATGGAACCACAGATAAGAATAAAACTCCGGAAAAATAGACTTTCATTTTGTTTAAAATGCCTTATTTGCCTTAAAAAAAGAAAATAGGTGTGGGTAGCTGTCCTTCATATCCGGGACGCTGCCAATATACAAACATGCAATTACCATATCAATCTTTGGAATCGCCTTAATGTAAACCTAGATATGACTAGGTATTCAACAAAATAAATATATTATTTGCAGCTCGTGTTTCGGAGAAAGATATAATTCATTTGTAGACGTCTGCTGTTACTTTCAGCTACATTTATAAACCAGTGAAAACATTGCCTAATATATTGTTTTATGTATGACGTGTAGCAGTGATCGATATGTTCTCTTCTACAACTTCTGGTTTCAGTAGATATTGTTTACAAAGTAAAATCGTTTCAAAAGATTATACATGTGTTTTAATTTTGCATCATGTTTCAAACTAATAATGTCTTGATTATTATTGATAATGATTAAATCCTATTTAATCGTCAATATTTATGTCAACTATCCAAGAGATACCACTACGTTTTGCATTATCAATTCCCAATGAGTAGAGTAGGGCAACCGGAATACGCACATAAATATTTAATTTTATCAACGAAGTCGACGTCTTTTCCAGACCGAAACATGGCTGCAGATTCAACGGATGAGCCCATGTGCGCATATCTAACGCCCATGAAGTCGTTCCTTCGCCTCTCTCACATATGTGGAATGGCTTTCATCACAACGAACTCCATGGTCAGACGTTTTAACCACACTTCAACCTTCAATTGCTACCACTGCACAGGTGGTCTAGTGGTTAGAGCGTCCTCCGAGGAAGCGGGAAGTCCTGGTTTTGATCCCCGGCCGAGTCATACAAAAGACTTACAAAAATGGTATTAACAGCTTACTGGCATGGCGCTCAACATTAAGAGGGTAGTGTTAGGACTGGTCGATCTGGTGTCAGGATAATGTGCCTGGGTCAGACATCATGCTACATGTCTGCGGCATGATGCCCCAGTGCTAAACATCTCTTTAAACTTTCTCACTGCAGACATCGTAGCGATATGGATGAACTTTATTTAAAACTACGTTAGAAATCCTAATCAAACAAGCAAATAAATAAATTTCTACCACAAAAATGGAGAAAGGAAATTATATAGGTGACGTATTGATTATTCGCGAGATTTTGACTTTCACTTGAACTGTCCTGGGCAGCTATACACTACAGAATGTCTAGATTTCATTCATGTTTTCAACCATAAACAGTCCGATACCCAACCAACCCATAAACATGATTACATTTTAGACTGGATTCGTGAAAGACCGAATGATAATAGTCTACGGTTCAGCTTTGTATACGACGAACTTCCATTAGATCACCTATACCTTATATGTCATCTGGACATACCAGTCGGTAGCCCTCGCCTTTTATTTCCTACTAAGAAAAACCACCGTATGACATTAAGAACCAAACTAACTCCGATCTCCAAGCAAACCTAGCAACATGCGTACATCCTGCAGCAGAACAGCACGATAGCTGCCTGTGTTAATTCAAAAGTGTTTTCCGTGGTATAGCTGTGTTAAGGACCGCCCTCACACTGCTGAAAGAGACCGCTGGAATGCTGAGAGGCTTTGACGTTTATCCTAAGCAAATCGTTAGCAAATATATGAAGCCGCTAAGAAGAACGTCGCAAATATAGTCCATGCAGCGAAATCAGCCACTCTGCAGTACTAAGATCACGGAAAGTTCCAGATGCAAAGAGTTCGTCCACATTACTAACAAACTAATGTCAAGGAACAAAGAACTAGAGATACTACCACAGTCAGACATATTCACCAAGGATTCATTCACCCGAGGTGCATTTACACTTGATAGATATAGCGTTTATGAATCAAATGAGCTCTTCTCGAGTCATTCAGGAAATGCTATGTTTCATCAGCAGATATTTTTACTACAAAGCCGCAAATTACAAAGGACTTTACAGTACAATTGCCAAGCAATTGCGAAGTGATGCCAGCAATTGTCAGTAAAAAAATAAAATCACGCTGAATTGAATAAATTAAAAAATTAGCTAACGTGCCACTGACAAAATAACGAGATGCCGAGAGAGAAACAATATAACACAAATTATGAGAGCAGAAAGTGGTCTTACGTGACGTCGTTTTAAATAAACTAAATATAATATCATGTTCAACCATATGTCTGATCCCTCCTATAGCATGGACATACCAGTCCTCAAGGATGAACAAATACGTGACTATCAGTATTATTTTTGTGATGCACGTGTACCTGACCTGGAAGAATTGAAAAACATGTTGAGGACACAAGCAGATATTTTCTGCTTGCCAATGATTTTATTTAGTTAAAGGGTCAACAGACGAAAGATAACAACTAAATAATTTGGGATTAGAGATCGATTCGGCTTTGTCATCATTGACGTCATGGCGCTGCTCGACAAAGCCACATACATGATTGACGGAAAGAATATTGAATCATGTCTCGAAAACGACGAAGTTGCTACGATGCTAATCAGTTTAGCAAATTAAAGCAATGATTATTAGATGACAGCAATGAATATTAGATGACAACAATGATTATTAGCTGGATGAAAATTTGAACTAGAGATTCTTAGCAGGTCGGATCAGTGTTAAATGATGAAAAAGCATTTTTAGGTGTAATACGTCTGTCATACATCTTTTAATTCTTCCGAAATGTCAGAAAAATTGTTTTATGTGCTAAACAGTATGTATGTATTTGTGTATGTATGTATGTATGTATGTATGTATGTATGTATGTATGTATGTATGTATGTATGTATGTATGTATGTATGTATGTATGTATGTATGTATGTAGGTAGGTAGGTAGGTAGGTAGGTAGGTAGGTAGGTAGGTATGTATGTATATATGTATGTTTGTATGTATGTGCGTGCGTGCGTGCGTGTGTGTGTACGTACATATTTATGTATGCATAGATAGATAGGTAGGTAGGTAGGTAGATAGGTAAGTAGGCAGGTATGTAAAAGTAGGTTGGTAGGTATGAACGGTCCCAATTAATAACTTGCAGATTCAACAAATTATTATTGATTATTATCAGTGTATTTGTCTTATTTATCCTTGATATTGATTCTTGCATATGTTTCTATCATAAAGACTCGACTGATCTATATAGTTTGAAGATTTTATCGATTGACAGATATGTGTATTAAATAGCTGACTAAGTTTAGAAGTGGTCTGTACTTTATTGATCCTTCAAATTCGCTTCTAATATCTACGAGATACAATAATACAACGATATTAGCTATATGCATATCGATATCTTGTGTATCCCGTGGTATAATCAACATAACATATTCCAATAATAGTGAAATCTTAATGTAGGAAAGGAGTGGGGTTAAAACTTGTTTGTACTTTTATCCAAAATAGACAATGTTCTCTGCCCCCAACAATCTTTAACAAAAGCAAATAAAAAGCTTTATTGTTTTGAAGAACAAAAGGTTCGTACACCGCTTCTTGGAATTTTTGGAATACGCTAGATATGAACTTCATCATCGCAAAACTAACGCCCATCAAGGTTATGTCATCACCAAGAACGGCAAACATCTCCCAGAAAGCCACTTGGTAGCCGTCTAGATCCCTAAAAATCGTTATATGGAGTATCTTGATTCGTATGGATTACCGCATTTGGAAAATGACATCATCGAATTTATTTGAAGAAATGCCCAGAACACTCGCTTCAATAATCTGAAATTACAAGTCACAGATTCCAAGGTATGTGGAAAATATTTGTGTATTTTCTTTATTAATGCAGTAATGGATATCCCTTCGAAAATTTAGTGACTTATTTGACCGTGACTCTTCCAGCAACGATGAAAAGGTATATCGCTGGTTGTGTGACCATTATTGACATTTTGTTTTTTTAGAAAGGAAACGTGTATGTGTGTGTGAGTGAAAATATGTAGGTAGTTCGGTAGGTACGGTCCCAATTAATAACTTGCAGATTCAACCCAATTATGATTGATTATTATCAGTGTATTTGTCTTATTTATGCTGGATATATATTATAACATACGTATCGATCATAAAGACTCGACTGATCGATATTTTGAAGATTGATTTATCGATTGATTGAAATGTTATTAAATAGCTGATTAAGTGTAAAAGTGGTCTGTACTTTTTCGATTCTCCAAATTCGTTTATTATGTCTACGAAATAAAAGAATACAACGATATTAGCTATATGCATATAGATATGTTGTGTATCCTGTGGTATAATCAACCCAACATATTCCAATAATTGTGAAATCGTAATGTAGGAAAGGAGTGGGGTTAAATTTTGTTTGTACCTTTATTAAAAAGAAAACCAGAAGCACCGCCACCACCACCCAAAAAACGTCAACACAAACAAATAAAAAAGGAAAACAACAAAGTTTATCAAAATATCAATCCTAGTAACTGTTGCGAATTATCCGTGTCATTATGATAGCACTTAGTTCTCAGTTCCGGTTTAAAAAGAGTATCAATCACATTTAAAAAGAAAACCACGTTATAACTAAAATAAGCCGCCTTATAATCGTTGTACTGACAATATTGTGCAACATAATTGATTTATACAGTCGTTGCGTGAAACACCTAAGAAAACAACATAATACTCGTTTTTTCAAGGTAAACCTATTACACAATTCTGAAAAGGCTGAAGAAACATGTTACTGAGGACATTTCCTACGGGGCTTCACTACTTACGCGTAACGTTCAAATCTAATAACGTGTTTTTCTATGTATTCATTATTACACAAAGTTATATTCGTCTGCATAAAGAACAAATGTTGGTGTCGTCATCACACTGTCCTTTTGTTAGAAATTGAATTGGCTTTTGTGTCAGCAGACGATTCGTCTCAGATAACTGACCAGACTGCTATAGATGTATAAAATGTCACAATATGTCAAAATGGCAGTAACTGTTGCTACGTAACATTGTAAATAACTTGATTCTCTTCACTTTAATAAAGTTTTCTTCTGTAGCTAAGAACCATTGGGAATATCTTGTATCCCTACATTTTAATATGTTTTCCTACAATTTGCAACAATAATTCATTTCTGTATAGTAAACTGCGCATATAATAATAATAATAATAATAATAATAATAATAATAATAATAATAATGACTTTGTATAGCGCCTTATGTCTATATGATCTAGGCGATTTAAAACATCTATATTGACATGATTACCAAAAACAAAATACCATGAAATTAGGAAACATAAAAAGATGCTGAAAATATTTAAGATAGGAAACCTTATTAGGTCTTTAAGTTTATTCTTGCAGTCAAAATAGGTGTGTTTTAAGAGCACTCTTTAAAGGTATTATTGTGTCTTTGTGTCTAACTTCAAAGGAGAACTCATTCCACGTTGCTGTGTCCAGGTAAGCAAAAGGACGTTGTCCATATGACTTCATTGTTTATATTTGGAATAATGAATATAAGGTTGTGAGTAGAAGAGCGTAAGAATCTTGCTAGTGTTTAAATAGGGGTGAGCTCGGATTGGTATGCTGGACTGCAATCTGCCAGTGAAATGTTTCACAAGGAAATAATGTTTTGTTTCATTCTGGATCGAATTGATAGCCAGTGTATGATAACGTGAATAACTCTGTACGCCCTGGTCACTCTAGCCACTCTGGACACTCTAGACAGCTCTACGCAGCTTTACTCTTCAAGTTGCATAAAAATCCACTTATTTCATGTTTCTTACACCTTGTAGTTGAAGAAAATAAAATTACTAATACGGAATTCAGGCTAAGAGGTCGTATCATTGTCTGCTTTGCCTACAAGAGATATGTTTGACTAATTATAAAACAGTGCTACAGTTGGAATTGTCACGGATTGTTTCGCTATTGATTAATTATAAGTTCTTTTTTGACATTCTTTTCATAGGTCACCACTTGACAGTCAACCAAGACCACGACCAAGGTCACAAATCATGCCTCGAAGAGTAACTCCTCCAACATGGTCTCGTTCCCATCATCAATGATCTCATTCATCTGTAAGGTGACCATCACACCATTTAGTCCGCTATGTAGAAGTTCTACTCCCAGATCTCGTTCCCCACGTAGATCATCTCCAGAGCACATGTTTCCATACAGAAGTTCAGCATCTTGTCGCCTAATGTCAGATATGGACTTTGCTAGGGAGTTGGAGGGGGTAAAATAACGAAGAATGAGAGAAAGCTTATGCAAAGACAAGGATAGTAAAAGGTCAAAGTCAAATGAGAGAACAGGTCAATAGAGGAATTTAATGAGAGACTGCATTCTTATAAACTTCTTTCTGGTAAACACAGATCCACATCTCAATCACGGTAAAGGATAAAGCACAAAGAACGAAGACTGTCTCGTAGTATGTACATAAATATATACCCCTTCTAAACAAACATAATGCTAATTAACAGTGACGTATTAGTACATTTCCATTACATTGAAAACAATTATTCCTGATTTATAATCAGTCTTTAATTACATTTAATCAAGTTCATGTGCAATCTGTCATTGAAATTTATTTTTACAACCTTCTTTGTAAATTATACCTTTTGAGATACAGTAATTCAGGGATCAGCAACCTACGGAACGCATACCACAAGGTGACATGTCAAAAGGTTTCTTTTCTTGGCATGCAAATGGCAGCAAAAAATCTATATTTTAACAGTGTTACTCTCTTAATGGCGATACACGCTCGTTCATTTTGTAATTAACCGAGAACAAAATTCTTGTGTGGACCCTATAGTCTTGTTTATTGTTGAATGTTTGATAATTTAAGAAAGAGTTCTTAATAGTATTAGTGAATTGTTTATGCAAATATGTTGCATCAGATGAAACGTTTTCTTATATCCCATTACAAGTATAGAAGGAGTTTTGATTGTTTTACTGTCAATCACACTTTGATTAGGTTTTGTGTTTGTCAGTCTTGTCAACTATTGGATGTAGCTTGACAAATTTCTGGATGGGTATTTGTTGTTGGTGCCTCTGGATGAAACGATTGTCATTGTAAATTATAATCCATACCTCAATGACTTTGGTTATGTTTGCAATGTGTGACCACTGGTTCATTACTTGTAGCATGGTCCTGCAAATTTATGTATTGATGCAACACTAGCATGCCAACATTAGGCCCACATGACACATTATTTTGCCTTGGTGACTTGTATGTAAGTCAGTTGCTAGCTGTTAGGTCATATGTCTTTGCGCGAGATTCAGTCTTAGCACAACGTTACTTCAAATTATGTCACTTTGCTGTGGATGACTGTTCCATGAACTGGTTTAATGTTCTATTTTCATACCAATAATAGTAAATGTCAGATAAACAGGTGCAATAAATTTGCTTGTATTTTACAGCTACATAAGTGTTTTCCCTGCAGAATTCTAATAGTCCGGCACTATTTTGAGAAGGTACACCTTATATATTTGTATTTCAACTATTAATCTTTACAGAATTATAGACACTTTTTAAATTTTGGCCTTTTTTATATATTGTGTTATTAATACGTAAAAGTGAACATAGGAGCAATTCCCAAACAGTTTAACTCAGTTTGTTTAATTTTTCATTATATCATTGTGATGACTTTTCAGTTTCAGTCTTTGATACTGTTCATAATAATTGTAGTGGTCATTGCTCACTTAGTTTTCCAACTTTCTTACATCCAACAGCGGAACAACTTGATAACTGCCTGCCTTCATTGCTTGAAAAACATGCCCCAGCTACCAAATGCAGAGTATCAATAGAAAAGTGTTCTCCATGGTATAGCAGTGTTAGGGACCAGCTTCGCATTGCTAAAAGACATCGCCGAAAAGCAGAGAGGCTTTAGCTGTCCACCGGACTCAATATTCATAAACAAATCTACGAAGCCGCTAAGAAGAGCATCACAAACATAGTCCATTTAGCCAAATGATGCCATTACAGTACTAAGATCACGAAGTGTTCCAGCTGCAAATAGCTTTTCGATATAACTAACAAATTAATGTTAAGTAACAAATGTACACCACTTCCAACAACCTTCTGTCCACTAGACCTATCAGACCAATTTGCAAATGTCTTCGATGACAAAGTACAAACAATTAGAGATTCGCTTAACAGCACAATTTTAACTGATTCGTCACCATACAGTTATGATGCAGAACTCCAGCGACAGCCATTTGAGCGTGTGAACCTGTTTCTATTGATTTAACAAGGACAATCGTGATGAAAAGTGCACCAAAGTCTTATGAACTTGATCCAATTCCGACATCACTGCTGCTTGAGTGCTTAGACCCACTATTGCCTTCACTAACTGATGTTATTAATATCTCTCTCTCATCAGGTGAATTCTCATAATTTTTCCAAACTGCCATCGTAAAGCCACTGCTGAAGAAACCAACACTGGACCATAACGATTTAAAGAACTACCGATAAGTTTCTAATCTCCCGTTCATATAAAAAATCTAAGAAAACGTTTTTCTTACTCAACTTGTATCTCATTTGAATTCAAACAGTGTTTTTAGCAATGTACAGTCTGAATATCGCCCTTGCCACAGTATGGAAACTACTCTTCTGAAAGTACTTAGTAACATTCTATCTGCATTGGATAGTGGAAAGATTACAGTCCTTAATATCCTGGAATTATCTGCAGAATTCGACACAATATACCATGATATATTACTTCACCGTCTCCAGCATGTATTTGGCATTCCGAATATATCCTTATAGTGGATCAAGTCCTACTTAGTCAACAGGACAGAAATTATAACTGCAAATAGAATACACTCCGGCCCAGTTGACGTACGTTGTGGTGTTCCACAGGGATATTTCTTGGACCTGTTCTCTTCATTCTGTATACTCAGCCGTTCTTAAGTGTCATAGATCATCACCCAGTGTCACACCAATTTATGCTGATGACACCCAAATATACAAATCTAGCCACCCAACTGAAGTTGATGCTACCATCCATGGAGTAGAGAAGTGTATTTCTGATGTGAAATCATGGATGACATGTAACAAGATGCAGATGAATGATGATAAAACTGAGGATAATCGTATCAAAACACAAAGACTTTCTTCATTCACATCTTTTACCTCAGACAATAAATATCAGCAACACCAACATTAAATTCTCACCGTCAGTACAGAACGTAGGCGTTGCTCTAGACAGCACTCTCACATTGCACCAACATGTCATGAACATATACAAGGCTGCATATTTTGACTTGAGACGCATCAGTTGCATTCGTAAATATCTTTCAGTTGATACCACTAAAACACTTGTGTCTTCATTAGTACTTTCAAGACAGGACTATTGTAAGTCAATTGTGTCTGGTTCGTCACAACATTTACTCCAAAAACTTCAAAAGGTTCAAAGCGCAGATTGAGGGATCATCTTTATAGTACCTCGATCTGAGCACACCTCACCACTGCTCTTTACACTAAACTGGCTATCAATTCGATACAGAATAATACACAAAATTTGTTCTCTGTGCTATGTTTTAATGACAGACTCCAGTGCAACATACCTATCCAGCCTCACCCATGTGTATACACCAGCTATATCCTTTCGCTCTTCTCTGATAATCGTATACTCATTTTTCCAAAGGTGAAAACAAAGTCATATGGACAACGTTCGTTTGCACACCATGTCCCGGCGACGTGGAACGAATTGCCCATTGAAATTAGACACAAAGACACATTGGTCCGTTTTAAGAGTGTTCTTAAGACTCACATGTTTCGACTGCAGGGACAAACTTAGCGACTTAATCATGTTTTGTATTTTATATGTTTTCAGCATGTTTTAATGTTTTTCAGTTTTTGTCATTTGTTGTTCTGTAGTGTAGTCATATCGTTATTGATGGTATAAAGCGCTTAGAGCTTCGAGAGATTAGGCGCTATACAAAGTCCTCATAATTATTATTATTATTATTATTATTATTATTATTATTATTATTATTATTATTATTATTATTATTATTATCCCAAGACGGTACAGGGACATATTGTTTCAGGAATTAGGAGATGATAATCACTGTCATAAAGTCCTCAATAATAGCTACATAGTGTATATTAAGAGTTAAGTGCATTATAATATTGAGATTTGAAATTAAATTTAGATAAACCATTATAAAATACAGTAGAACGTGTTTTGAAAGAACTCGCCCAATGCCAAAAAATAATGGTCTTTCAAAACAGGTTGTCTCTCATTACAGGCCATTATACAATATAACAACTAAGTCTGCTCAAGGAGAATATGTTCTCTCAAAATAGGTGATATTTACAAGCAGTGGTCTCTTTAATGTAAAACACAAAACCTAAACATTAAAAGATAATAGCTAAAATGTTATACATTTTGTACAAATAAGGAAAATGCTAAAACGTGTAACGGAATTATTGGTGTCATAATTTCATTTGTAAAAGACTTTCACTCACAACTTTAACTGCTGATGTATGCAGTTGACTTGTGAATTGATAAGCTTTGTAGTTGACATAGATGCATTGCAAAATGATGACTACACAAATTTATAAAATATAAAACTCATAATTTTCAGTTTGCATTCAACTTGGAGATATAATTTAATGATGTTTTAAACTCAGATGCCTGTGAATGGTATTTAAGCAAATATACTGTATTATTGCTATCATTAAATTATAAAAAGTATGCTAGTCTGTGTAAAGTTTACAATTGAATTTGTGTGTCCATATCTTGCAAGTTTTAGACTTTAGTTTTAATTTTTTCCTTGACTTGTTAGTTGGAAACAAATAGATTATATTCCTGTCTTATCATTTCTTCTAATTAGAACATTTGTGTTCTCTATGCTACGTCTCGCTGCCAGACTTCAGTGCAACATACCTATCTGGCCTCACCCATGTGTATACATCAGCAATATACTTACTCTTCTCTTATGACAATCGTATACTTATTGTTGGCACTATGAAAACTAAGTCATATAGACATGGTATTTATGCAGACCAGGGCTCGTAGATGTTAAACGAATTACCCATTGAAATTAGACACAAAGACACAGTGGTTCCATCTGGCAATTTTATTTCACAAGGTTCAAATTGCTAGAGGCAGACGTTGAGAAAAATTAGAATACATTAAATAACATTCTATTTAAAATTACTTTGGAGACAAATGTTCCCCATATTTAATCTAATATTAAGTTGGAGACATTGGTCTATTAATAATAATTACAGAACAAGGCTAATTGTAGTTTGACCTTTGTATAAATATTTGTTACATTTATATAAAAAGGTCCACTTAAAGCACTCTATTTAAAAAATGTTGCTCTTGTGTCATAGTTCTGTTCTTCAAACAGTACGTACCATTTCAAGAAAAAGTTACATTCAAAACTTTTTGTAACGATGTTTATTCGTATATGGTAATCAGTCATAGAAATTCGTTAGTTTTGCTGCTGGGTAGTGGACAACATGAAGATGCAAATGATATATGCGGGGTTTTCGTATGATCAAAGATACTGGGGTGATGGTTAAAGAGCAATGATAACAACATCTATAAAGAAACAAACAATTACAAAAAGCATTTGTTGTTGCCAAGAACACGTATAAAGATTACTTTTCGATTCTAAGACTCCATAAATTGAAATCTTGTACGGAAGAAACTGAAAAGTGTCCATGCAACAAGTAATGTAAGTTGGGTACTGTTAGACTAATTATATGCAAAAACGTCTTCATCCCTGATGATTTTCCATATTCGAAAACGGCTGAAAAGCCCGACGTTCTGATGACATCTTTTATCAGGTTGACAGTGCATCGATTATAGATAGATGGTAATACAATAATAAAGGGATGGATATCCTTTCAGTTGATTTATTTCTAAATCATTACTTGGAAAATGTGAACGCCATATTTCATTCATGTAGATGTTGCCCTTGTGTGTGTGAGTGTGTATGTGTATGGTTAAAGTGCGTATTTATATGTGTGTTGTGCAAACTGAATACCTTGTCACATTTTAACAACTCAATCTTTATTATGTTTTAGTCACCAAAGTTTTTACGTTATAGAAACCAAATGAAAAAATGCAGCTGTTCTATTGGTTAGATCCAAAATGTGGGTTGTGATTCTTTAATATTGATTACAATATACGAGTATCGCCATATTACCTTCTAAATATCAAGAATTGACATCAGATCAAGTTCGTGTATCTAAACGAGATTATATTTTGTGAAACTCAGTTGCTAAATATCCATTGGGTGAGGGTGTGTGCAGTTATAAAAGCGAATCAATTTCCATTAAAGTTCATATTTACTAATAGTATAGCTGATAAAACCATCCCTGATTTGTAATTTCCTCCATATAGCACATTAACAGATCCATATAAGTGGACAACATAGTTCCTACAACGACCTAATTCAAATTTCCATTACTTTGAAATACTTTATTTTTGAACCTTTTATATTACCCGACCCCATCCAATAAGTGGACAATGTAGTTCCTACTAGGATCTGATTTAAATTTACGTGGAAATACTTTACATCTACACCATTTATATTACCCCATCCCCTTTTGAGGCATGTACCTTTCCTGTAATCAAGACAAAAACCCTTTCTACAATAGAAACTCGTTTCTTCTGTTTCAAAACCTAAGACATGGCTACCGGTCAAGTGTCGGGATATGCTGCGGGAGTCATGCTCGTTCTTTCGGCCGAAAACATTGAAGACATGCTAAATGAATTTGAAAAAAATAGCATGTGGAGTTTGGTCGAAGACGAACATGACGTATACATCAAGAAGAACTCTGTCAACGTAACAATCAACGTTGGCTTAATGGATCTGATAACGAGTCTCGGTGCCATTTAGTAGATACGTTCTCATAATTAAATCTCCTTGGTACTTATAACGTGCCCCAAATCCAAATTCCAGCTCCAGCTACGTATGTTTGCAGTGATTGATACCAAAGCGGTAAATATAATACTTTAATACTAAACGAACGGACCGATCACTAACGTGACAATAAGATGGTTCAATATCCTGACCGTGAGACTGTACAAAGCAGAAAGATTGGCGTTGCACACAATCTAAATTAATTAGCAGATACATTCAACCAGATACATCAACTATATACAATATAAGGTCCTGAAAAATCGATAAACCATCAAGGTCAAAGTCAGAACAACAGATAAACGAAATAATCATAGGAAACATTGAACCCGGAATATTTTATAACAAAAACGGAACACAGTAAAATTAAAGGACAATCAATGTAGCGTGGCATGATTTTAATACAAACAAAGCTGAATACAACACACAATCTTATACTAGGGTCAATGAGTCGATAAGTATTTCGATTAATGTCTCGAGGTTTCATTCGTACTTTTTATTCTTTACAAATAAAATCACAGATATTTCGTTTTTTTGCTTCTTTAAAACCACCGGGCCTTCTCTGGTGACGTATATCTTGAACACCGTGTAATAATGGAACTGGAATAGGCATTGATCATTAGACCCGTTGATTCCATCATTGTTGGTAATGTCAATGAACAGCGATGTAGGTAACTGAAACTATGGAGTCTTGTGCCAGGTTTTTATATCCACTAACCGTATGTCGTCTTTGGTTATGCTTCTGCTCACATCCTGACTAGTGTCTCTTCAAACATTATGCAAAACTTCCAAACATCGAACATGAAACTATGGCTTCCTTTGCTTCGTACTCGATTGAATCAGCCATCAAAAGGTATACGATACTACTTCTATTCAATCCCAGGCGTACATCCATACCGTTCAGCTATTTGTTTTCTTGCGTTAAAACATCAACGATCCATTAGTCATCACTATGCCTTAGCTTTATTTCCTTATGCCAATAGCTATACCGTACATTGATAGGATCGTCTACCGCTTTAAACCCTTTATTTTAAAACATCAAGCATTAAGGGTTTCGATATCATAAAAGCCTCTCGATTTGTTTTTTTGGTTATCAGAACCGCATCCGGGATGGATCTAGAACAGGAGTGAAAGAGGTCCGGTCCATAGGCCAGATCTAACCTGCAAACGTGTTCTATCTGGCCTGCAGAACACATTAAAACAACATATAAATCTTACACGTGAACAGTTATTATAATAAAGAAATTAGTGTTTGCTTCCCTCGAGTGGTCATAGACAATGCAATATGGCAATTACCAGAGACATGTTGTGCACCCCTGCTCTAAAAAGGTCGGTTGCGATGATTTTCAAATTAAAGGAACAGGCCATCGACTATCAGGCCAAACACACCATAGGGGACACTTTTGTGCTTCGTACTTGACAAGGCTTGATTTACCCACGATGAGAAAGTCAACATAGTACTTCCAAAGCGGTTTTGCGCAGGATGAACATGCGTGTGCAATACTTACAGAAACAGTATTCTAGTCAAACAGGGGAATGGAACGCGTTTCGTGTGGCACTTGCAAAATCCTATTGGGTCTTTGATCAATTATGCATGGGAGTAGAATCAGTTGCAGTCAGAAATGAGGAAGTGTCCACTGATGCCCTCGTTGGGGACAACGATCACACAGACAGATGAACTCGGTTTTTTCCTGTGATTGCAACACTTTAGCGCGGAGCTTAACGTGGCAGTTATTGCACATAATGGTATCAAATTGTTCCCGGACGGAACACCAACAAGTATGCACTTATCAATCAATGTGATGCGCGTCATAGCAGAACACGTACGGAAACAAAACAAATACAATCACACATTGTGCGATATTTGCATGTTTATTTGCCTGATTAGAAACATTTGCGTCTCTCAGGAGCACGTACATAATAAAAAATTGCATCGTTGGAATGACCGTTAACTTTAGCGTGGCTGTCGCGGTTGCGGCGGTTGATGTGGTCACGAAGAAAGTGTTAGACTGGCTACTTAAAAATGCCCGACCTTCATCTCATGCAAGATTTTTCAGCACACACACACACACACACACACACGTGTATTCAGATACTTGTGAGGACCTTGACATATTGCTACATTTCGAGGACCATGAGAAGGAATGGAAGTATATATTAGAAATTTGAAAGTAAGCTTAACTGTAAGATAGGCAAAATCTGTATCACTTCATTTTTGCCATATACGTCTTTATGCATTAAGAGGACAATCAAAGACTACCATCAACCTTAGGACCTGAATATTGTTTTTACTTCTTGTTGCACCTGTCTTGTAAAAACATGAGAAGATATTTAAAAGTTTAAGAACAAATTTATCTGCAACTAAAACTACAGACAGACAAATAGATACACGAGCTTAAAAGTTCAAATCTCATTAAAATATTAGTTTTAAGTTCATTTTTAATTTCATCTATTAATATAAAAAAATGTGATTTCTAAAAATGTAAGTTGACACCAAAGCAACTAAAATGCCATAAGGCAGTTGCCCAATGCAAATTCACTGGAACTGAAGTTGCCTTTGGGAAATCTGCACTTGACTCATTATATGATATTAGATCACTACACCAGTTTAAATATTCTGCAGAATAAAACGGGAAGTAAAGGAACTTGTGTTCCATTCATTTTAGTTATTTTTTTTCTTCTTCATTTTTTTTTATTTGTTTATGCCTTAAAATCATACGTCCATAATTATCAGTTATCAAAAAGTGTAAATAACAAATGAAGATAAAATATGTACGTGAGAAGGAAAGGAATGGTTAGAATGCATATATATGCATGTGTATATGCATGCATAAATATACTATGGTTTTAAAATATTTAGAAATGAGAGAGTATAGATGGGGGGGGGATACATTGAATTGAAACATTAAATATTTTGTCTTCTAACAGGTTCATTTGACATGCTTTTGGAACCGTTATTAAATTCAGTTTTATACGCCATGATATGCTAACAGATCAACATGTGCAGTAATGAAAGCTAGACTTTAATAATAATATTTTGTTCTAAAATCTAAATGTTTTCAGAACACTGCCTTATTCATTTGCTTAAAAAAATAATCTAGTCACCGTGAAGTCTGCGATATGCATTTAAAATCTCTCTGACGAGTTGAAGTTGGAGGAGTTAAGTACACTTATTTCAATTTGTTTACTTCTTTTTCAAACAATAAAGAGTTATCAGCCTTCTGTAATTTGCAGGTAAACAATCATATAATAGATTATACGCATCGATTAGGTTGCACGTGTTTAGATTGATTGATTAGGCATTGAAAGAAAAAGAAATAGAACTTCCTTACTGCATGTCTAAATAACATCAGTTTTTGAGAACTCAATCTGGGTTGCATTTTAGTTAACACATGAACCCCTGGAGGTTTTTTTTTCTGTTTTCGCATGCAATGCGAGTTGCAAACACATTTTGGGGATGTTTCTGAATACATCCTAATACATCGACTTCCAAGCAATATATCTTTAGAAAAATGGCTAGTTGCGCTAAAGAAAATGTTTTTTCATTGGTTAGTTTGCTAGCGTATGAGCAGAAGGTGAAAAAAGGACTTTTTTTGCTTAACGGACCCATAATTTTCGTATGGAGAAGACTCTTTATTCAAAATGTCCACCTTATCCTACTTTTTGGCACAGGTTCACCTGTCTGTTCGCGCTTCAGATTTGTCCGCCGTAGATCTGAGGCCATAAAGTCTAAAATATGGACACAAATTTGGAATCCAGCCATGGGCGAATTTTGGGAGTAAAATAAAAAAACGGGTCCAAAAGCTTAGGGTTTTACCCCCTCTATTTTGTAATGCAATTAAAATATCCGGAATGTTTACTATCATTGTAGAGCAACATGTCTACTTTTCTATAATACCACCCACTTTAGTGTATCATGCATGACCTTGACGCTACAGACATTGGAGGGGCCCCGAGTGGCCGAATGGTCTAAAGCTCTCTCCGTTACAGATCACTGCCGTCTCACCTCTGCCTGCGTGGGTTCGAGTCTAAGATTTGGATAATGTAGTTATGTGAGAAAGCTCGCCAGTAGCTTCTCGTGGATCGGTGGTTCTTTCCGGTATCTTCGTCCACCGATAATACTGGCCGCTACGTATAGCCTATCGTGTGCTGAATAATGGCGTTAAACCCTACAAAAATACACAAAAAAGCAGACACTGGAAGTAGGATACTACCTCATGCCCCGTAAAGTCGTCGGTAGGGGTCAATGTGTTAATAAACATTTTGAAGAGAAAAATTGTCACGCTATGGCTACATTTGTAATTCATGTGCAGTGTTGATGCACAAGTGATTAAATACGCATATACTATTCAGATTTTGTGGCATCATGTAAAGTGACTGTTTAACACATTTAGCCCTGGAGGGTTTTGCTGTTTTCGCACGAAATGCGGTTCGGAAACACATTTTGGGGACTATTTCTGAATACATCCTAATACATCGACTTACAAGCAATATTTCATTAGAAAAATGGCTAGTTGTGCTATAAAAAATGTTTTTCATTAGTTAGTTTGCTGGCGTATGAGCAGAAAGCGAAAAAAAAAGTTTATCTTTTATACATTTTTTTTGCTTAACGGACCCATACTTTTCGTATGGAGAAGACTCTTTATTCAAAATGTCCAACTTATAATACTTTTTGCACATGTGCACCTGTCTATGCGCGCTTCAGACCGGTCTGTCGTTGATCTGATGCCATAAAGGCTAAAATCTGGACACAAATTTGGAATCCGACCATGGGTAAATTTTGGGTGAAAAAAATGGTTCCAAAAACGTAGGTTTTATTTCCTCTGTATTTTGTAGTGCAAAGCTAAATGTCCAGATTATTTGCTATCATTGTAGAGCAACATCTGTCTACCTTTCTATAATACCACCCATTAAGTGTATCATGCATGACCTTGACGCTACAGACCGTGGAAGTAGGCTACTAACTCCTGCCCCGTTAAGTTGTCGCTAGGGGTTAATGTGTTAATATTTAAGAAGATTCATTTCTTTAAATTATGAACTGGAATTTAAAGATTCATATTCTTACATATTAAGGGACCCCGAGTGATCTAAATCGCTCTCAATTACAGCAGCAGAGAGGGTGAATCCTACAACGTTTTGAGACAAAATTTGATTGAAATCCTAAAACGAGCCGTCCTATAATCTCATTTCAACCAAAAGATGGCGAATCCTACAACGTTTTCAGACAAAAAAAATTGATTGAATCCTTAAAACGATCCGTAGGATTTCGTTGAAATCTCCCTACGAAATCATTTTAACTAAAAAAATGAAAACGATTTTTTAATTAATTTTGGTCGCAACTTGTTGTCATCCACCCTCTCTGCTGCTATGGGTTAACAAAAAATAATAAATGATTTTAACCAGTCTTTATGATGAAAGTCCTTAGGACGAAAATCCTTTGAAATTGCAAAGCAATTTAGGATTTCACAAACAAACTAATCACTAACACCTCTTCTTGTAAATCAATCAGATTATTGGACTGGTCGGTGAGTTTGAAATTAATTCTGGTTAATGAATTATTATGGCATCGCATATAGACTGGATTAACCGGAGACTCAATTATTAAAAATCCTGGAGGAGCTGTTGGTGCAAATGAATAAAGAATATACCCTTGCTGAGCTTGATTTGATCGTTCGAGATTAATTTGATAGCTTCCTTCAATAACATCACACACTAAATTGAGCGCAATCACCGATGAAATATTCACGTTGAACGGAGCGATATGCCTGCCGCCACCGTCTGGGTCATTATTGTGTTTGAGGATTTTTATTTCCGGTGATGCTGTTTTTTTCCACGTATCATGAATTATTTTGAAACCAACATCGATGGCATCACTGAGTAGTTTTTTTAGTTCCGGTACGTTATATCCTTGTAGTTTGAATGTTGGAATATCTTCAACGCGGATATTATAGATCAGTGCAAATTCTGTTCTCGACTTGGGGTGATTATCATCTAGTATAACTCGAATAATTTGTGAATTAAATGTTTCCATGTCATTGATGATTTTGTTACATATTTTTATAACGCTGATAAATTCATCTCGGGTGAGAGAGCCGGATTTAATGGATATTAACAATAGTAAAAAATCATATTCCATCGATCTAAAATTATCCATAACTTTAAGATCGTCAGCAACATAATATCCTTCTTGATTCCCCACCACATCCTCTTCTTCAATTGGGGTGTAGAAGAAATAAAGAAAATCACTGGTTTGGTAATCTTTATAACTTTTTATTGGATTATCGGGGTTTATTTTGTCGGTGATATAATCATTTTTTTGTGGTTCTGGTAATTTAACGGTTTTTTCCCGGGGTGGGATTTCAGGCCATCCCAGTACGGTCCTTATTGAGCTTTGATATATATCTACGACGTATTCTTCTGAGTTTATTTCAATGGCAGATGATAGCGTCGGCTCATGAACCGTTATAGCGATTTTTGATTCTTTTCCAGTAATCGATTTTATTCTACGCGCGAATTCATTATTGATTTGTTCGATTTGGTATGACCCTGTTGGTATCGAAACAACTTTCCAGTCTGGAGTCCCGTCATCTTTATTCTTATTTGCAAACACTAAAGAATTATTGGGTTGTTGACCACCAAATGATTTTGATCTGATATTAGGCCAACTGTGATACACTCGTAGTTTTGCTAGCGCTATCTCCTTCACCGGAACCGGAGAGGGGAAATTCACACTGAATTCTGGATTCGTTGATGTTATTGATATCATGCTTGTTTGTACTGGGTTCGTGTTCTCCACTATTCGTTGAAGTAATTCCTGCGGTGTCGTCATTATATTCATGTTGTATTTCTAATTTTGGTATCGAGGAATCATAAATACTGACCATCACCGAGAACTCACAATCTGGTAATGTTGATATTATTGAGATCATTTTGTTTTTTGGGTTTGTTTTTTCTGATTCCATCTGTGTTGTCATTGTTATTATACTCATGTTGTTGCTCTAATTTCGATATCGCGGAATCAAAAATACTGACCATCGCTGAGAATTCACTATCTGATATAATTGTATTATCGAGTGACGATGATATCATCAATGATAATTGCGAATATGCGGTTGATGCAATATGAAATTGAAGTAAGTAATTCTGCAGTTTACTCTGGCTGCATGATGATATCCTTTTTGCTATCCCGGTTGATATACCCCCGATTGTAGCCACCGCAGAAATGCAAATTGGAACTACGACCGGGGCAATCATTGTAACCGATGCAAGTATTATTCCTGCGCCAGTGAGAACGCTTGACACAGAGTACATAATAATATCAATTGCGGTGATTCTTCGTCGGTATTTTTTTATTTTTATTTGATACTCCTCAGTGAGGGTTTTGAGTCTATTCTGAAATTCTCTGACCTGATCATAGCGACATTGCGTCGATGACAAAGTCATTGTTGTTATTTTAAAAAAGCTAGCGTTTTCAATTGTGAAATCCTTTCAATTTAGTTATTTACTTAAATCCGCTACGAATTCCACATACCAGGTTACTGAAACCCCAATCAAATTTTTATCAGTAGCTGTTATAGTGAACTTTTCAGTTGTATCCTTGTCGATGATCGTTGAAATCGTATTATTAACCCCGGATGAACTCGACGATGATATATTAAATTGAGTTAATGGTGTTACTAGTGTTAATCGATAAATACCCTTAACGGTTGCAGTGATATTTAATTTGTTGTTTGTAGGTGTCCACTCAAATGATCCGTGTTGGATTGTGTATACCACGTTGTTGGTTTTCTCATGAGGAATTTTTGTTTTTTCAATGATTGTTATCATCCTCGAAAAATCACCTTTGACGGCTTCGATGAAGTTTTTCGTCTCATCGATGGATTTTTTAATATCAGGGAGTTTTATTTCTATTTTATCCAACTGGGTTCCAATAAATTTATCAATGATATTTCTACGAAATGATATAAACTGTTTTCCGTTTTCTTCAATTTTAGATTCAAGTGTTTTTAGTACAAACAGAGAATTGTTTAACTCATCGTTGATAGTTTTTAATCGATCTGTAATCGTCGAAACGAGTACACCCGGTTTGAGTTTACCCTGATCGGAAAATAACGCAACGGTGTTCTCGATTGCGTTTTGTTGTTTAACCAAAATATCATCCAGAGAAATATTACTGGTTTTCAATTTACCCTGTTTGTCTTGAAATACAACTATTTCATTAGGATCAACATTTGTTAAGTTCAACGTCTCAGCTATTTCATCTTTGATTAGTTTTTTTACATCCTTGACAGAATCAGGTGGTGCAGTGCCATCGGGTTTGGGTTTCAAAGATCTCCCCCAAATATCAATCATGTTATTGTAAAACTCTTTCTCTCTCTAAAATTGTTTTTGACGACTCCGTCGTTGCCAGTGATTACTAGTGTATTCATTAACGACAACATGTGGTGGTTTTCCGCTTGGGTTACTTAAGGAGTTAGAAATAGCGTCAAGGACATTTAATACTTCGCTGCCACATATTGGTGGGTCAATCATCGTTTGTGTTGGTAGCGTAGAATACCAAGTCTTCATTGGAAGGGTTTTTATATAACGCAAAAACTCTTTTGGTGGGGCTAATCCATATGAATCGAAATAGACAATCCCACGTGGATCAATAGCGTATGCAACCCAGTGAGTTCCAGGTCCGGTGCTGTTATCGAGATTAATAATACCGGTTTCAACGCTGTTTGGTTGATGTGGTAATTGATCTTTCATAAAGACACCTCTGAAATTTTTAATCGCGAGTTTTTTAGCAGCATCCATTAAATCAAAATTGGACATAGGAATCTTCGATTCCCGAATTAATAAATCGTTCCTGGTAGTCTTAGACCCTTTCCGCTGTACCACGAATACGGGGTTCCTGGTAGTCTTAGACCCTTTCCCTTTTTTTTATACCCCTTCCCCGTTGCTTTCTGTAGTGCCATCCCTGCTGCAGTACCAACAGCCCCTAACGCCGCCGCCTTAGCCACCGCTGGGGCTGCTGCTGCAATCAATGCTGGTATCGCAGCTAACAACGGAAATATACCGCCTGTTTTAATCATATTTTTGATAGCAGCCGCAGAGAGAGTAATCTGAACACCTTTTTTGGCTGCAAGTGCATCATTGAAATGTTTCACCTGACGAGTTGTCAGCGATAGTTTATTTGCACCACCAGTCATTTGGTTGGGTTTCAACGTGATTGTGGTTCCACATCGCTTAGCCGATTCTGATTGCAATTTTTTTAATTGACCGGGAGTTAACGCAACACTAATAACACTATATGACATTATACATAATTGATTGATTCTAAATCGTTTACAATTTCAATTACATGTTTTCCACTGGTGCATCTACCACTCTCATTCTTCCACCAACACCTTCAAGTAGCATTGATTTATCACTGAGAATGACAGCAACCGCTCTATAATTCGGGATAAGGATAGGATGTACCCCACCAACTGGGGGACCTCTCGGACGCTCTACACGGGCTCTAAAGTGTATATCAACAACAGATTGTCTCATCAAATCGAGATGTTCCAGTGAGAAGTAATAGATCGGATAGAGGCTTTTGAAATCCAATTGTGATATTTGCAAACCAGTATCCACATTTAGATCACGTGCCATAAACGACAATAGATTATGATAGACACGTGCAATATGGTTGTGAGTGTAATCGAGTTGTATATCCTCAGATGGTTCCTGTTGGCCGTTTATTCTCAGCGAGACTTCACTAACACCTAACTGATCAAATATCATATGGCTTCGTTCTTGATTACCAACTCGCGCATTATTCTGTAACGCTACGAATATATGACGTGGAGCTGAAACACCTTGTTTTGATGCCAGGTGCCATGTGAATGTACCATCAACACTGTCTTGTTTAATATCCGTGGTCACTGATAACCAACTTAACAACGACTTTCCTCCTTGGTCCATAAATGATAACAATTTTTCTTCTGCTATGATTGATGGAGTTAACACTGGCATCCACAATGATAGTTTTGTTAAAATGACTTTACCGGCAGCAACCCCAGCATTACGCCAGATTGCATCATCATCAGTACCCTTTCGTACAAGCGCTACTGTGTGTTTAGCTCCATAAATAACTTTTCGGACGTTTCTACAGAATCCAAATATATGATGCAGTGGAATCGCACATGAAAATCGTCGATGCTGCCCATGCAACGTTGCTACACGTGTTGCAAATCCTAAATTGAGATTACCATTAACGCCTCCGAGAATATCAAAAGCAGCTCCGGGTCTAGTTCGACGTTCTGGATTAGCTGCTTCCTGTTGATCGGCTTCTGCATTATCTCTTGCTGTTAACACTTTAATGAATTGAAGGTGGTCAGCGTTATCAGAGGTATCCTTTGCAAACATCATAGATGGACCAGCTGATCTTGTATAATCATCAGAATATCTCGCTAACCCTATGATTGTTGTTGCAACATCAACATCACGGTCAATGGATTCAATTTCTTTTCCATCAATGAGATATCTAGCGCTTTCAAATAACGCCATTATGCCGTTATTAACAAAACCAACTCGGACATTTGCGTTATTGTCATATGGGGTATCAGCTGCAACATTTGTTACAAGTTCTCCTTCTACTTCAATAAATGCCTCACACGGTAGGAAGTATTTACTGGTATCATGAACTTGAAGTTCAATTCGCGATCGGAGATCTGGTTGTACTGCGTGATAAGAATAAAATTGAAAATCGCGTACAGAATCATCCTTACTCACTGGGGCATCCATATCAAATGCTGGATCAGGTGACTGTTTGAACATTTTATTCTATTTATCAGAGTCTAAATCGCGATTTCCCATTTCATCGTCGTGTTTTTTTAAAGCCACTTCCTGCTATCATGTTTGCTATCATGTTATTTTGGTCCTCTTGATTTACCATCGACGCTAATTTTTCATCTACTGCGTTATTTATAATTCTACTAACACTTGCAGGCATTTCTGCTGTAGACGGTAACGGTACCGGTTTCTTTTTTCGTCTCACTAATGATGTTATTTTATTCTTCGCAGTTGAAAACGCTTTTCCAGCAAGATCTCCAACAGCACCAATACCCTTATCACGAATAACATCAATGGCTTTCATTCCTAGTTGTTTAGCCAACGGCATCACTTTTGGAGCCATTCTCGCAAATAACCCTGCAATGGTATTACCTAAACCATCTCCGTAGTATGCTCTATAAACCGGAAACCGTGAATTAACTACGTAGACGGGGGTTGGTTTATCATGATTGTAGTGTATGATCATTATTTTAAATCAGAAACAATTTTTCAATTGTTATTTATCTAATCGATTCAGTCACTATGATACCCACTTTCCACTAACTCTCCAATGAAATCTCGATATGTGCTGATATCCATGATACCACCCTGAAATAATCGTCTACAGATATCAGCTGCTTCATTAATTATTTCCGGTGAGTTATTTCCGGCTCGGAACCCTCCTACAAGAACCTCTAATCGTGATATATCACTGAGAACACTACCAGGACATGAAACGCTAGCGTTTCCAACTAGACCACTCCCCGAAAATTTCTTCTCGTCGTATGGCCGTCTTATTTGGAGTTGAAATTTTCTTTTGAAGTCTCTGTAGTCCTTCATCCTTCTATCTAAACTCCCAGTATTTATTTCATACACTATATCAGCCCATTCATTATGTGACATTCTATAATCCGAATAATTGTCCCTGAAAAACTTCTCTTGTGAATCATAGCTGTTAGCAGCGAATTCACCTAAATTGTCTATATCCTCGTTGAGAATTTGTTGTTTAGCGCTCTCGGTAAATATAATTGATCTAGGTAGTCCACTAACTAGTTCTTCCTGAAATCCTTTAAATTTTCGTTCTGAAGCGGTTGATATATCCTGAGGAAGTGATTGCAAGGATTTTTTTGTTTGTTTAGTTCTTTTTGCTATTTTTTCTAACACAGGGAGAAAAGTCTCTTCTTGTTTTTTTCCTTGTTCAGAGATTGTTGACACTATCTCCTTCGTTGCTGTGGTTACTGGTTTAAACAACTCTTCAGATCCCGCAGCAAAATCAGTCTGAAAACTCTGTCGTTGTTGTAGTTTATTCCGTACAGAGTCACGAATTGGTACAAATCTCTTAATTGCATCTAATCGTTCACGAGCCAATCGGGTTGTTAATGCTTCATTGACCATTATTTGAAATCAGAAACAATTTTTCAATTGTAAAACAATTTTTTTAATCCCGATCTAACACCATCGGATGGTCATGGAAGTGTTATTTCATCCTATAACGGCTTCTATCATTGATGAGGGAAGTATCAAAATTGTATATAAAATAAATAATACTGATAGTTCCCTCACTTTTTTGACATGTCGGATGATTTTTAATACGGTCATGGAAGTGTTTTAACAGCTCTATCATTGATGAGGGAACTATCAAAATTGTATATAAAAATAATTAATACTGATAGTTCCCTCACTTTTCCATTGATCATCCATCGATTTTTGACATCCATTGAGGGTCGGCTAAAAAAAATGATTAATGGTCGGGCAATCAAATAATGATAAATGGTCGGGCAATCAAATAATGATAAATGGTCAATCAAAATTGTTCATTTTTCTTGAATTAACGCCCGTAGGTTTCTAACTTTAGAATTAACCTCCTTTTTCAATTCGTATTCGTATCCCAATTCTTTTCGTATTCGTTCTACGATGGTATACAACGGAGCGAACACACTTACGTCACTGGAAAATGCGAGAGAGTCCTTAATAGAATTCTGAATTCTCTTGATGAGCGCATACTTCTTTGGCAGCATGTATTTATTGTTGTTAACTCCGTATTCTATATCCTGAAAATCAGACATGATTTGATCAGGATTTAACCCATCTGATAGTTCAATATCCCAACCTTTCAATTTTGAAATCTCGGATATGATGCTATTCATGTTTTCAGAATTCATTATTCTATAGCAATGACATATTTCTAAATGAAAAATATGACGCATCAGACGTAACTAAATCGAATTTTTTGTCCAGTCCACTTTGAAATAGCCGTCTTGGTTATTCCCTCTGCAACGAATCGTACTGAGGATATACAAATATCGAAGTGCCTACTGGCTTCATTCATTGATTGAAATATTTTTTCTTCGTTAGTTATCGTATTCAAAGATTTCACAGGTCTCGCTTTTTTCGAGTATTTCCCAGTCCCCCCTCGTTCGGAATTTTCACTTTGTGTGATAGCCTGCAGATTTGATAAAGAATTGTTTTTCGGATTAGAATCGATATGATCAATAACAAAATCATCCTCGATCAATCCATTGAAACACTCGTACACGAAACGATGGCAGTAATATTTCTTCTTTCCAGCACCAAACATCAAATACCCCATACCATTATCCCACCCAACTGGTTTCTTCAGTCTGCGGTTTCTTACAACACCATCACTGGATGCTTCATAATTTGTGATCACAGGGTGTTGTCTGAATTCTTGGTTCATTTATATATTATACTATTGTTTGTCTAATTCATTGTTTGGTTTAATGATAAATCTTTCGATGTAGTCTTGAGGAGTTCTTATGATTTTATCCTTGATACTGACTTTGTCAGCGTCAAGAATACTGACTTTGTCAGCGTCAAGAATACTGACTTTGTCAGCGTCAGGGTCATAATTTCTGATTGATTGTCTATTTTTTATTCTTTTATCATAATAACGCTTCAACTCCCTGTATCGCTTACCACCGCAATTTAGACACAACTGCGATTTCCCCCTGACCCCAACCCCACATAGAATACAAGGTAACGGACCAAGGCTTCCACGTCGAAAGCTTTGCATATGATACCCACAAAACTCACTTCTGCATGATTTGTTACACGGGATTACTGATCCAATCATAAGCCACTTGCAGTGATTCATTATATAAAAATCTTTCATTTAAATGCTTGTTTTAATTATAGCATGAAGGAATTAAGGAAAACGCCTTCGAAAAATGCTGAATTCAATGTTGATAAAGAGTTTAAGAGATTATTAAAAATCAATCCTAGATTTAATCTCGATAGACCCAAAAAACGTATCAAACGTCCAAGAGACGGAAACATGAAAGAGTTTAAGAGATTATTAAAAATCAATCCTAGATTTAATCTCGATAGACCCAAAAAACGTATCAAACGTCCAAGAGACGGAAACATGAAAGAGTTTAAGAGATTATTAAAAATCAATCCTAGATTTAATCTCGATAGACCCAAAAAACGTATCAAACGTCCAAGAGACGGAAACATGAAAGAGTTTAAGAGATTATTGAAAATCAGTCCTAGATTTAATCTCGATAGACCAAAAAAACGTAACAAATTTAATCTCGATAAACCCAAAATCCTTCGGATTTCAAAAGCGTCCAAGAAATTACCCTGGAAGGATGCTCAATTCAATCTCGATATAGTCTCTGATACACCAAAGAATAAAATTCTTGATAAAGCCATGATTAATAAAATCAGAGATTGTTTCAATGAATTTAAGCGTGATGGAGCATCCTATTGTTGGTCAACATTTCGAATTGATGGTGTTGTTGACGCTACCATGAATGATGAAAAAGCAGCAGTGATAATTTCACATGTTGGGGAAAAACGGTATTTTTTCCGAATCAAATTCATTATTGAAGTCGATGGCAAATGGATTATTAGGGATAAATTTGAACCAATCCTCAAGAATAAAAAAGCTGTCATTGTGAGTAGAGATTCCAAACCAGGGATTCTAACCGGCATTGACAAACCATACTACGAAAGATCTTATCCCGTAACAGCAATGGTTTATGGGCTATATCCGTTAAATGATAAACCCGATATCGCAAAACTAGCTCCTATGAAATATTCGTCAGGGCTTAATTGTGTAGCAACACGGGTAATGGAGCACTTCACAAATGCATCCCGAGGAAATAAACTAACTGATCTAAGACGAAAAAAAATAACCGAGTGGGAACTGACAGTGAAACAGAACGGTGCAAAGATTTCTGATATAGCTAAGTTAGAAACATCATTAAGATTTCCAATAACAGTTATGACGATAACCGGAGAGGTTTTATACGAACCGAAATATAACAAAAATGGAGCACCAATACAGATTATTGATCATAACAAACACGCGTGGACACCTGCGGTAACAGTATTTCCACGAGAACGAACCGTGAAATATATCCCACCGGAATTTTCCGGGGAATTAGTCGGGGATGTTTTCTATGAAGAGAGATTATTTGATGCTATTAATGCGTTGTGTAAGGATGATCCTGTGTCAGTGTGGTTACTTAGAAGTGATGAAGGATTCGATCAATTTGTAAAACCAAATGGTGAATTATATCGCGTTGAAGAATTAGATAACAGAATGAGAAAAATCGCTAATGATTTTTCACCGGAGAGTTTCCATGAAAAACTACTCACGGATAGTTTTACTATTCCATCAGTGGTAGCTCACTTCGCAAGAGAAAAAAACTCATGGCGTCCAACACGAAGTGATTTTCTTGAGGATGTTAAATCGAGTTGCGTCGAATTTGGTCATGGAGGATTGTGGAATACGAAATACTCACGTGATGGTATGATTTCAATTGATATAGCCGCGTGTTATCCCGGAAGTTTTCTCGGGTATGGGGAATGCGCTGAGTACTTCAAACGATTTGGACACCCAACACATGAAATGACTCGTGTTGCGATTAATGGACCATTACCTGATTTTGATTTAACCGGATTCGCTCGTGTGATATCATTCGAATTAGCGTCAGGATTACATCCGTGTAGTTATGTTTGGCTCGGTAGACACCTATCTGAAAAGGCCTGGATGCCAATAGTGTTACTACGATATATGATTGATTGTGGTATGCTAATATCGTTGATTGTTTCCGAGGCTATTATATGCTATCGAGCTCAGAAAGAAGTTTGGCTACCACAACCCGATCTAGATCGTATAATCAACGAACTACGAAAACAATTCCCTGATTTCAATGAAGAAGAAATCATAAATTGGTCTAAGAAGTTATTTGAAATTAAAAAAGAACAAGCAAAAGATCTCGGACGAAGAATAATCGGTAAATTCACTCAAGGTGGACGGTACGACAACGCAAAATATTCTTCGCGGTTAATCACAGATGTCGCTGAATACGATTTTCTTGTAGCGGATTTAATGAAACAGGGAAAACTTGTATCCCGTAAGGATGCTTTTCTATCCAATGGTGAGAAATTAGGTACGGTTGTTACCTACTGTGATGGACATAATTCCCAGTACACACATTTGAGAAGTTCAATGCTAGCCTATGCTTCTATTAATCTATTTTCGATGATAAATAGATTTCCTAATACCGCGGTTAGAGTGGCCACTGATTCGATGTATATACACAATAAATACAAATCAGCTGTAGCTAAATTCACAGATCCCGAGGAAGCGTGGGGGCGTTGGCGATTTAAAAGGGAGATGCTACATGAGTATTGTGAATCCGCAGACGTTGCCATGGATGATAAATATCTTTGTTGTAACCGCGCTGAAAATCAATCAGAATTTTCTAATGCACCACCGGTATCTGATCCAATATGTCGATACAAGACAGTTTATTTAAACGGTTGTGGTGGGTCAGGAAAGACAACTCGTGCAATTGAATTATTTCGTCGGTCAACCATGATTGTGCTAACACCGACTCACAGACTCGCCAGAGAGATGATACAGCGAGGGGTAAATGCCTGTACTTACCATAGTTTCTTTCGATGGAAGGGTGACAAATGGACTCCTGATCGAATGGGTGATAAATTCATTCCTGAAATCATAATCTGGGATGAAATATGCACAGTGTCATTAGATGTATTACAAATATTTCTCGAGTGGTTGTTAAACAAAAACACAAAAGTCGTCATGTGCGGTGATCACGGCCAACCACCACCATTTGTCGGTGCATCTCCACATGAATGGCTAAGGGGATTTGTAGACTACTATGAAGAAATCACCACTGATTATAGATCACTTGATGAACGATTACGCGAGTTCAAAGCGCTAATTAGATTACAACCGGATAGAATCCAGTGCGAAATAGCGCGTGAAGTGATTTCAGAAACTCAAATAAACGATTTCTGGGAAACATGGAAACCAAATGATTTGATAATTGCAAGTAGAAAAATAGTCAGGGATACACTTCAGATGAAGTTATTTGAATTGCATAAACAAAAATTTGCAACGCTTCCAGTACCCCTTTGTTATAGGCCATCGGATACACGAAAACAGAATATTGAAGTTGATATTCCAGGACAGAGTGAAAAACAGATTCTCGTGTTAAATGATATTGTGCTGGTTGATATCAATGTAGTTGAAGATGCATTGCGTGCTAATAAATCCCCGTGGACTCTAGGATACGCAGCAACAATACACTCTTCACAGGGATTAACTATATCGGATACAACTGTTTGGATGGTGGATAATCACATCGAATGGTCGAATTTAGTCTATCTCGCAGTATCCAGAGTACGAAGAATAAATCAACTTCGAAGAATTGTCCTCGATGATAATGACACCACAATAAGTGATATTGATGTTAGCATCATTAATAAAAAACTCTCCGGTTACAAACAACAGGACAAAAAAAAACAACGAGAATTTGATATTGATGCTGAATTAATAATCACTTTGAAGAAACAACAGAATAATCACTGCGCGAGTTGCAATTGTATAATGCGTTGGCAGTATTCGGATAAGGATCCTCGCCAATTCACCGTAGACAGAAAAAATAACAGTCTCGGTCATGTCAGAAATAATGTGATGTTGACTTGTCTTGAGTGCAATAGACGCAACGGTGCTAGTTAAGACCATGCGGTGGCAATTGAGTATCCTCGGGAATTACCTGTAGTTGTTGTCGAGTAAATCCACGTTGAGGGGCAGTTGAATCCAGTTTATAGACTGGAGGTCTACCAGTTGATCGTGTTATAGTAGATATCTTATGCGTAGTGACACTCCAAATAGGATCAGTAGCCCTTTTTCTGCCACCTTCAAGCTCTCCTGGTTCGTATAAGTACCTCACAATGACATTACTACCAAGAATTGGTTCTTTGAAATCTTTTTGTGGTTTTTCAGGTATTGACTTCTTTTTAATCGCGTTGATAGGTTTCATGTTGATTGTTCTAGTAATCTCGTTATTCAGTGCAGTAATCACAGATGGTAATCTTTTAACCCATTCACGGGATCGCTTTTCTTGAATGAATTCTTTTGCGTATTGATATCCAAATAACCGCTCAGCAATCGTCCGATTAAATCGTTCTACAATGGCCTGATCGCGATGTAGCGCAGTATGCCCTCGTCGTATGGTGACATTATGATGTTTCATTGTAGATAATACTGCACCCTGAAATTCCTTGCCAGGATCAACCTGCAATAGATTTGGCCAGTGCAGAGGACCTCGTCGATAAATCCTCTCAAATGCAGAAGCGACTTCAGTGGCTGATTTTGTTTTTAACGGTTCTGCTTCTTTGTATCGACTTGCAATATCAACTACGGTTAGCGCGTATTTGTAACCACGATCATGAGGTAAAAATAATATATCAGCCTGATGAACTTCATTAGGAGCGGTCACATCAAAATGCGAGAATTGAATTTGTTTAGGCGGTGGTAGATAAATTTGCCATAGTGCCTGTTTGGATAACCAATTAGCCGCAGTGGTTTTTTTCACTTTTGCAGCGCTAGCGAGTTTATGGACTGCTGATTTACCCCTCCAGTATCCTCTTGGGGAATAATAAATTGATTCCATATTATTAATTACCGGCACCTAACATCAATTTGCTTTTCATAGCCGATTTTATCAAAAATGAAGCCAATTTTTCTTTGAAGGATTTATCAGGAATAGCATTTAACGCATGAATTAATTTCACATCTGCTAGATGCCTGTGTTGCAAATTGCTGCTTTTATAAGCAACATCATGAAGGTGACAGGCCTTATCAATGGCGTTTATTGGTTCTTCACCGGGGTTGGGTTGATTTTGATTATTGAGTCTGATATCAAGTCTGGTTCCCGGTCCACAGTAGCTATATCCTGGGAGGTGCTTTTCTCCGGGGTACTTTGCCCATGGGGTTCCAGGGAGCTTTGCCAATTTGGCTGCGATATCACCTCCTCGTTTTTTTTTAAATCAGATTTCATTGACACAAATCTAAATTTCTTTGTACCACATTGCATGCATTTACCAGAAAGCGCTGATCGGTTATTTTTAGTTGTAACCGTCGTCACATCTTCTGTGCCAGTACGCGTTTTGCACTTCACACAATATAGATCCATAATTTATGTATAGAGATATGGATATAATTGATTTTTCAGCGACTAAAAGAAGAGAACCGGTTAAGCATCATGCAGCGCTACCAAACTCTATCCGGATGATTATAATCGGGCCATCTGGATCCGGTAAAACGCAATTGTTGCTCAATTTAATAATGAGATGGATGAAATGGGATAAGTTGTATTTAATTGCCCCTAGCGTAGATGATCAACGATGTTATGAAGTGCTAAAAGATTTTAACGACAGCGCGGTAGAAAAATCCGGAGAGGGTATTATTGAGTTTATAACCGATATCGATGAAGCACCGAGCATTGATGATATTGATGGAGATATTAACAATTTAGTCGTATACGACGATATAATGTTGGATAAACAAAAAAATCCTGCTAGAATATTTTCCCGTGGGCGTCACAAAAACACTGACGTGATATATGTCACTCAACGCTACACTCAGGTTCCAAAAGTCATCAGAGATAACTGCAATATTCTTTCTGTATTCAACGGCGTTGATACACATACGCTACGAAATATTTGGCAGACATGGTGTTCTGATATGGACTTCAATCAATTTCGAGATTTCTTTAGTCATGCTCAGTCAAAACCACACGGATTCGCAACAATAAATTTGCATGATCCTCGGACACGATATCGTATCGGACTGGATCAAATATTCGGTTAAAATCATTTATTATTTTTTGTTAACCAGTGATGAAATCACTAAGCAGCAGAGAGGGTGGATGACAACAAGTTGCGACCAAAATTAATTAAAAAATCGTTTTCATTTTTTTAGTTAAAATGATTTCGTAGGGAGATTTCAACGAAATCCTACGGATCGTTTTAAGGATTCAATCAATTTTTTTTGTCTGAAAACGTTGTAGGATTCGCCATCTTTTGGTTGAAATGAGATTATAGGACGGCTCGTTTTAGGATTTCAATCAAATTTTGTCTCAAAACGTTGTAGGATTCACCCTCTCTGCTGCTATTACAGATCACTGCCAAATCACCTCTGTCTGCGTGGGTTCAAGTATAAGATTCGGCTAACGTAGTTATGTGAGAAAGCTTGCCTGCAGCTTTTCGTGGGTCGGTGGTTCTTTCATGTGGTATCCCCCTGAGACATGAAGAATGTTGGCGCATTAGCACATTCTAAGCTATTTACATATCTAGTTCAGTATTGGAATTGGCTAGCATCACTACTGGATATCGTTTGAAGAGAAAGTCAACTGCAATTTTAGAAAAAAAGAGAGCGAGAAGCTATGCAAATTGAGTTATGTGCATGTGTACGATCTGGATATTTATCATAGCTTTAAAAAACAATCAGTCATATCACTATAATGTTTGCAGCATGACAGTATATAGTGTTGTCTAGCACTTGGGTATCATGCTGCTGTCCTACCAAGACATATTATCCTAACACCTGGATAACAAGTACCAACATTAAACTCTTACCGCTGAGTATATATCGCATGTCTTTGGTATATGACGACCTGGGTTAGAACTATCACCCCCACCCACCCCAATCTAGGACTGACGCTCTTCCCACTAAGCCACTTGAGTGGTCTATAGGCAAATGGAAATAATATATTAAAAAGAGATAAACAACAGAAAGAAAAAGAAAATGGAGAAATGCAATTTAGATTTAAAAGTTTTAACTGGAAAGTGAAAAGCTACTCTTCCTTTACATATATGCTTGTGTTTTGATGCTATCATAAATAATAGGTTAGTATAAATTGCCAGAGAACAGGAAGTAGATCAATATGGCCAAGGCAGCATTGAAATATATTTGTAAAAAGTGTACTTATTGGAAAAACTAATAAAATCCACACTTCATCCTCATTGTAACAAAGTGTTAATTATGATGTGGTTAAGGTACATATCTTGAGGCGTGACGAGTTGGTACCTGATATTTATGAACAAATTAGAAAATTTCAAAATGGAAACGGGATAAATCTATATTGCAGCGAGAAAGTACATGCTACTTCTGACTGCAAAAGATTGAAATATAAGCAACACAATAGAGACAGACTATCCGAAGGCTCCTATATTAGGAGGCCAATGTCACAGACCTGTACTGAAAGCAATCAATTTGTTGGATCAAACAAATCAGTCTGATTTTATGATTGATAATTATAAGCCATTTATGTTGAAATGTTCTATATCAACTGTGAGCAATTCTACCAAACCTATCACAATTAAAATATTAATGGACACATGAGCTTTTCAGTCTTTTATTATCATGTACATTGCCTGTCTCTGAGCACAACTCTGGTCAGTGTTCTTATTTAGGATGTAAAGGTCAGGCTTTGCTTTTTTTCTCCAGTGTACTGAACTCATGACCATTGAATTACAAAATGCAGTGATCCACCTACTGAGCTGCTATGGCCACCTACCTAATACTGTTGAAACTAACAAATTAAAAATAAACAACAGTAGAAAGTTGAGAAGGAAAAGAAAAAAAAAAGACATTAAATGGTTAGATTGCATTATAATTTAATTGAGCCAGAAATTCATGTATGAATATGACACATATTTCATTGCATAAAGTAAATGTTCATCTCGAAAAAAATATTTAATATAAAATAAAGTCATTTCAGTCATTATGTATGTCATTTTTGAATAAATACGAGAAGCTGGCCACAGCCTGCATATTGGGTCCACTGGTGAACATTCAAAATGTTGGTTACAATGGTATTTAAGACAAATAAATTAAAACAACTGTACCATTGAGGGTGATTAAAGGATGTTGATGAATAACAGGACATCAACTTCCATCTAAGGTGGAAGAGTATTGACAAAAATGGCATCACAGGAAGACATGCAATACTGCTGCATTGTTATATGAAAACATCATCTTATTTATCATTAATATCTGCATGGGCAATCTCAATTATAAAAAGATAAGGTATTTCCTTGTTCCAACCTTGATGAAACATCACACTGTCAATTTCCTTTTGGAAGGAACATGAAGAAGCAAGACAATTTCGTTCGCAAAGTGTAAATGCATTTTAGTAATTCAAATAATTTCATCTCTACTTATTCAATGAAAGAAGCAAACACAATTTAAGTTAGCTGTACCATAATTCCAGTTAGATTTCCCACTTGAGTCCAAACAGTGCAGAATACTAATAATAAATGAGAAATGATAGCAGACCTTTGAACACATTCAAAACAGGAGCTAAAATGCAAGTAAACACTGTAGATGTGGCATAATCTCATTGATTAACCTTTTAAACATATGACAAATACAACTGTTACATAAACCAGTTCATCTGAAAGATGCTATTAAGTTTTGCATTCACAAATATTAGACAAACTTAATTTGGAGAAAAGACATTGTACTGTACTTGCATTTACAGGATGCAATACCCCATTTCAAAACTGCATTATATTTCTTACCCAAGTAAACATGTATGTACTATGAGTAAAGAAATTAAAATCCAAATTTCTTTAAAACTAATATGAAAAGTATATACAGGAACAACATAATTGTAATTATATAACAAAAACATTTTTTTTAAACATCATGTTAAGAAACCACAATGACTAATTATCATATTGAAGTAATCATGATGTCAGAGACAACACTATTTTCTGGGGTAATATTCAAATATATATTTTTCAAACATGGCAATATATTTCAATGTTTCTTTATGAGTGACAAATATCAAAAGGACTTCACTACCTGGAAAATATATTTGCTTAAATAAAATATATTTAAAAAAAGCAAATAACAAAACTGTACATCTGAACACAAATTTAAACTTTCTTGCCCTGCAGACATGATGTTAACCTTTCGAAATTAGGTTAGTATAAATTGCCAGAGAAGAGAAAGTAGATCAATAAGGCCAAGGCAGCATTGAAATATATTTGTTCAAAGTGTACATATTGGCAAAGTGTACTTTGGTGGTACTCTCCCAACGGGGTCTCGAGGGGCAACGCCACTTATCAAGGGGTTCCTGGGGTCGAAGACCCCCGACTAAAAATGCATTTTACATGCATACAAATCTGCCCCTGGTGCAACTTGTGACCATAATATGTAACAAAATAATCATTTGAAAAACTAAAAAACTTACAAAATATCTGAATAATTTTTCAATATTTATTGTCACATGAATTTGTTCTCCAAGACTATTATTACTTAAGTTATTTTATGTACATGTCAGTGATCACATCGTAATTAAGTCAATAAATAGTTATCTTTTGCTGCCAACATATACTTTTCTCTTTTCATAACAAATATGTAAAATAAACACCCAAATACATCATCTATATATACAAATAATCTCATATATTCACTTGTCTTTTTGTCCACTGAACACAACCTCTTGATATGCCAGGTGAGCTTTTTTTGCGGGTTTAAGAAAACGTTCTTTAGTCTTACTTTTCATCACCAATGATTCTGCTGACTCAATGTGCATTCGTTTATTTTCCTTCTCAACGAGAGCCTTTCTCATTTCCAGCTCTAGCTTGTATTGGGAACATGCAGTGCACATATTCTGACAGAGGGCTTCATTTTGTTCCGCAACTACAACCATGACTTTTGTAATGTATATATTGCAGTAGGCACAAAATGCCAGTCCTCGAGCGTTCAGTTTTCTTATAAACTCAGCAACTAAATTTTTGTCGACGATTCGCTCCAGCTATTTTCTTCCGTTTTTTAAAAACCTTTATTAAACATTTCGTATTATCGTCTCTCTCAACAACTAAGGACACCATTTTTGTTTGCGAGCACGCTTCATCTTTCTATTACCATCAGTTTCCTTTACACGAAGATTCTTTGGATGAATTTAAACTTTTGACCAATCAGAATACTCTTTACGAGAGTCGCGGACTAACTAATATATGGAGCGAATACATTACAAGGGTTGTTGTGGAATGGGACTGAAAAGAACGGTTAAAAACTGGGGAAAAAACGGATCGGACATTATTTAAAAAAAAGGACTATATAAAAAAAATCGGATTCAAGTCAGGAGAAAAGCGGAATTCCGTTTTAAAGCGGAGAAAAATCATGTCTGGGCCTGGATGCAAATTAATCAAATGACCAAACTGAAATCTAAGAATACATCATAAACAGCAGCAGAGAGGGTGAACAGACCAAATTTTTAGGCGTCAGCGATGTTTCCTTCTAGTAATATTTACTATGAAGTCTCAATTTGTCAAATAGACCTTTCTAATAAATATTAACTAAAAAGACGCCAAATATATGGCGTTCACCCTCTCTGCTGCTATACGCTAACTTTGTAGGCGTCAACGATGCTTCCTTCTAGTTAATATTTACTAGGAAGACTCAATTTGTCAAAAATAGACGTTTCTATTAAATATTTACTAGGAAGAGTCGATTTGGTAAATTAAAGGCTTCCTTGTAAGTGTCTATTTGGTAAAAAAAAAAGACGCCATATAGTTGGCGTTCACCCTCGTTGCTGCGTTACGCTAACTGAAACAGCTATAGATACGATGATGAATTAGCGATATATTTTTTTATATAAATGTCAAACATCGGAGAGGCACAAATAACTAGATTAACACGAGAACGGTTGGCTGCGATTAAGAAATTTCTCCCGGTGAGAGATTCTTTCAGAGATAATCTTCAAGCGCGTCAACAAGCGAAAGAAGATTTTACCACCGACACTAAAGAATTATTTAAGCCTATAACTGCAGCAACAGGTGAAGTTGTAACCGCTATAAAAGAATCTAAACCTGTGGTTGCTCCACCAGTTGCTGTTGTGGTTGAACCTGAGATTGAACCTGTAGTAAAACCTAAAAAATCAGCGTTAATAGAGTTCAAGAACTCAGAAATAGATTCACTGATGATATTTTAACATATATTAATAATACTTCTCTAGAAAAATTAACAGATTTTGCCGCGCTAGGATATTATCAAAAAAATAATTATTTAAAACCTAAACATGTAGGTTCTATTTCAAATGTAAAAGAGTTTTCTGATGCGGTTTTTAAAATTAAAAATAAATTACCAAAAACTAATAATGAGGACCCTATATATACCGCGTATAAAGCTTCCATTAACACCAAAAAATTAGAATATCAACAACAGCGAGGTTTATTAGTAACCGAACAACAACGACTAGCAACAGAACAGCAACAATTAAAACAAACACGAGCAGAAGAACGAAAACGTGTACAATCAACTCCAAAAAAACGAGGACGACCACGAAAACAACCAGATCCTGTTATTGAAGAAGCTCTGGAAGATCCCGAAGAAGAAAAATCCGGCGAGGGGTATCGCGGTGGTGGAATTGGAAATTCAACACCCTGTTCAAGAAGTGTCCTCGATGATATATCACGATTAGAAGTTCTTATTGGGGGAAAACGAGCTGGAAATAATTCTCCGGAAATAATTAATGAAGCGACTGAAATCTGTCAACGGTTATTTCAAGGACGTGTAATGGATATCGGACTATATCGAAGTTTCATCGATGAACTTACCGATGATTATTACAGTGATTAGACATATAGCATTTAAATAAAATGATAGTACATCGTAGTATGAACAGAGCAAGACCTGTTTACGTTGTAAACTCAAGATTGCCGGTTTACAAACTCACGTATGGCAATGGACTTGGTGATATTGTCACTGGATTATTTACTAGAATTGCTCCAAAGCTGTTACCTGTTGGTAAGGAAATAGCGTCAAAAGCTATTGGGGTTTTCGGTGATAGAGCTGGTACAGTTATTGGCAACAAGGCATTTGATATGTTAGGCGATGCAAAAGAAAAACTTATGTCGTTGGCGAGAGGTGGAAATAGAAATTCAAAGAAAAGTGGAAATGGAAATTCACAAAGAAAGTTTCAATTACAGTCTACGGAACAAATGCCAACTAAAATAGGTAACTCGATTAATAAACTTGCAACGGCGAGGTTAAGAGCAATTGCTGGCTCCGGGTTGGCGCGGTTAAACATTTAGATCAACTACGTTAATATAAAATGTTTCGGGATGAGATTGATGATGCTTTTAAAGTAAATGATACCGTATCAAGGAATAATTCTATACGCGATTATCAGTATTTTTCATATCAAGCACAAAATCCAAACGTAAAGTCACAAATTGATCTTAGATTCGATGATACATCTAAATACTTCTTGCCGTGTGAAGCATTCATCGAAATAGAAGGACAACTGCGGAAAGGTGACGATACTCCATTTGTAGACGGTGATAATCTTAAAGATACCCGGATTGGGTTTGTCAACAACGGAATAATGGCGTTATTTAGCAACGCCCGGTATTCGATTGGTTCTTCTAAAATAGAATCCATCGATAACGATGTTGATATTGCGACAACAATTATAGGTTTAGCTAGATACTCTGATGATTTTATTAAATCAGCTGGTCATTCAATGATGTTTTCCAAGGATACTACCAATCACGCTGATCATCGTCAGTTTATTATAAGAACACCAACAAAGTTAGATAACTCTGCCTTCGCTGATGGTTCTAAAAGTGAACCTGTTGTTGTGAGTGACAATCCTAATTACAACGCAGGATTTGCGTTACGAAAAAAGAACATTGACGCGGATGGTAGATTTTCATGTACGATTCCGCTGTCACATATATTTGGATTTTGCAGAGATGTCCGGCGAGTAATATTTGGTTCTAGTCATACTGTAACACTTACACGAAGATCAACTGATGAATATGCTCTTTGGCATGGTCCTGCTCCTGCAACAGATGGTATTGTAGCGCTGACAAAGTTAGCGTTGTGGATGTCAGTTATGACTCCATCGTTGACTGTTGAGACTCAGTTGCTGTCGTTTATGGACCAAGGAGGAAAATCGTTGATGAGCTGGGGTGAGGTTACAACAGCTACTACGTCTAGTCCAGGTCCTGGAGTTTTTACTTGGCAACTTGCGTTGACGAAAAACATTTCCGCGCCAAGACATGTTTTTGTTGTATTACAACACCCAAAAAGAACTCAAAAGACAGCTGCAGATGATAGTCTACAATTACGATCTCATATGATATTTGATAAATTTTCTGTCAATGAAGTATCATTACGGATAAGTAACCAACAAGAACCTGTAGAAAATCTTATCATCGATTACGACCATTATCAAATAGGACGAGTTTATCATCGATTATGGTCGTTTATGGGTCGTGATCAAAACATCGATACTGGACTTCAAATATCACATGTGGATTTTAAAGAATTATATCCGATTTATTACTTTTCGTTGCAACATCTTGATTTTTCTAAACACTCAACCGTTGATGTAAAATTCCAAGCTCGTGCTGGTCCTGCCCCTGACGGATTTAGAGCAGTTGCTGTTCTTGTCAGTGATAAATCAATGATGCTTGAAGGTGGTGGTGGAAGAATGAGAGTCATTGATGCACCAGTGGAAAACCTGTAATTGGAAATCTTGAAAAATTCTTCGTTGATGAAATTCTTTGAATTTCCATTGTTTTGCAATTTCCCTATGGATTTCATTCAACGACATGTAATTAAATCAATCGGTGTTATATAAAAATGTCGTATAACACTATTAATGTTACGTTGACACCATCACAGATAAAAAAACTTCAATCGAGTTCAGCTAAAAAATGTGGAACTACGATTACGCTAAAACATGATCAAATGACCGGTGGATCAACTAAACTATCATTGACTAAAACACAGGTTAATCATTTTAATAGCGCGCTCAAGGATAAAAAGGGAGTTCAGATTACCTTATCTGCAGCTGCAATAGCAAATATGATAAAAATCGGAGGATTTTTCCCGTTGTTGGCTGCAATTCCAGGATTGATTGCATCAGCGGCTCCGGCAATTCTTGGAGCGTTAGGAACTGGTGCAGCCGGAGCACTTGCTTCTACTGTTGTCAATAAAGTTCTTGGTAAAGGTCTAAAGGGAAAATCACGAAAAAAAAGGGGAAGGGATTCAGACTACCAGGAAGTCGATTCACGCGATACTACAAAACCAGTTAGTGAAATCCAAAGGATTTTTACCCGAGAAATTCGAAGAATTTCCAATGTCAAATTTTGATTTACTCTACGCAGTAAAAAAACTCCCAATAAAACATTTCAGAGGTGTATTCATGAAAGATCAATTACCAGCTAAACCAACGATACCAGAAACTGGAATAATTAATCTTGATGATAACACTGGACCTGGAACTCATTGGGTTTGTTACGCGATATTTCCACGTTGTATTATTTATTTTGACTCATATGGATTACCGCCTCCGATTGAATTTGTCAAGTATACTTCGATGATTTAAAAAAAAATCCCGAGAATCCAAAGGATTCCAATTTGGTATTCAACTTTGCCCACGCAGACATTAACAGATCCTCCGATATGTGGACAAAAAACTCTTAACGCTTAATGGTTATCTCGGCAAATCCTAAATTACCTCACAAAGCCATCCACGAGTATACAATGTTTCATCATCGATGATTTTAACAAAGAAAAACATCATATATAACAATGTCAGATATTTTTGGAAGATCAGTACCACGTGCCCCGGAATCAGTTACTATCGCACAAGTAAAAAAAATAATCAACAAAGCTATCTCCGCGATAGCAAACTTAGATGAATTAAAAAAATTATCTGATCAAATAAATGCTATTACAGGATTACAAAAAACCATCGATGACATTAAAGTAACTGCTGGTGATTCCGCCGCGGATACGAAAAAACTACGTGATGATTATAACGATCATATAACTAAATTTAATCAGCTCAAACAGGATATCAGTGTCATCGAAACTCCAATCAATAACTTCTTTGGTGTTCCGCGTGAATCCCTTGATTTACATATCGCAAAAGTAAAAGCAGCTGTTGATAATTTATCAAACTTACGAACTGATTTTGATTCTCATGTTGAGCAATTTACTAGTTTACGAAGAAATTTTAGAAAAGCCGATGACGCCGTCGATAAGTTCTTCGGAAAAGATGCAAAACCAGATGATATTAAAAAAACTCTCACAGACATTATTACAAAATTCGATGAAATAACCGAGATTAATACCCGGCTAGGTGTTATCAGGGACACGAAATCAATTTCAGATTTAATCGCGATTAATAAAAAATCCATCGATGAACTTAAAACTAACATAGATGCCATAGTATCAGATGGAACGAGAATGGCACCTATCGTTGAAAAGGTAAAAATCCCTCATGAAAAAAAAATTATTGTCAACAACGTATACACGATTCAATACGGATCATTTACGTGGACACCTACAAATAATATTTTACACGTTACTGCAACCGTAAAGGGAATATATCGATTAACGTTAGTGACACCAACGTTGTTTAATATATCCTCATCGAGTTCATCTAGAGTCAATAATACGATATCAACAATTATCGACAAGGATACGATTGAACAATTCACGATTATATCTACTGATAATAATCTTGCTAGGGTTTCAATGACATGGTATGTCGAATTTGTAGCTGATTTAAGTAAACAGTTAAATTGAATATAAAATTTTTCATATATATAATAAATGAATTCCGAACTTCCCGAACGTAATTTCACGAGCTAATATATAGTATTAGACGACAAAACCGTTGACGAGCTATACACAGAACTTGACTTGTTAAAAAAATACCATAACAACAATTTATTTTTATCTGATTATCTTAGATATCAATACCAAAGAATATCATCGGCGAGACAGCGGCAATATCCAACTTCTAAATCTGAACATCGCGTTATATTGGCGCTAATTCGAGCACGAAATGAAGTTCTTTATGAACTAAATTCAGAACCTGGCTACGAAATAATTCTTAAAAGATTTAGGAAGATATCGATGCTGTTAATAAAATTACTGAGATCGATTTATGTTGTATTAAACAGACAGGCACGCATTGACAAGAATGCAGAACGATATGATATATCGATGATTAAATATATGACAGATCCGGAATTGTATGCGGGTTGGAAAGATCAATACAAAGACGACGAAGAATTTTATTTAAATCATGATTGAGTTCTTTCATTGAAATTCTTTGGATTTCCATTTTCACCAGTGATTTTTATTACACTATTTTTTTTCCTTGAAATTTCAAAGAATTTCACTTTCAATGATTCAACGAAAAATTCTTTCAATGATTCCATCAGAGAATTGTTGACGTCGTTAATAGATAAAATGTCAACGACAAAGTTATTGTCGTCAACAACATCATTGGCGCCAACAGTGTTTGAATACCGTTATAGCACCGTTAAAGAATTTCAAAACAAACTTGAAGCGTTAATCGCCGAGTATAAAAATAAAAAGAAAAAATACCAGCGTAGAATCACCGCGTTAAATATAACCGTTTACTCGGTATCAGGTGTGATTACCGGCGCTGGAATAATACTATCTTCGGTGGTTATGATATCCCCGGTTGTTGTACCAATTTGTATATCTGCGGCTGCAACAATCACTGGAATATTCTCCACGATAACAAAAAAAATATCATCGTGTTCTCAACAAAAATTACACGATTACGCTGTTAAACTTATTACTGCGTCAAACGCTGTTTCAGAATTATCAATGTTGATCTCGTCAGCGATTGATGATCAAATAATCACCGAAGAAGAGTTCTCGAAGATGGTCCGGTTGTATGATTCAACGATTTCAAAATTGGAAAACAATAACAATAATGTCGCAAGAAATCCGTCAACAAATAGCAACAAATACCGCCAACACAAAAACAAGGTTAATCTCGGTGGTAACGAAAACACCGGAATTCAGCGTTGAATTTAATCCTCCGTTGGCAGTATCTGCAATCGCGCTAACACAATTAAGATATTACTACAGTTGGCCTAATGTAAGATCAGCACCGTTCAATGGTAAACCTCCCAATAATAGTTTCACGTTCACGTATAGAAAAACTAACCCGGATAAAACAAAATCCGAACCAGAAACACATACGATACATCTACCAACTGGTGCATACGATATTGAAGATATCAATGAAGCAATCATAGAAGCCATCCAGGCAATAACAGGACCAAATAAAATTGACATCAAGGATGAACCTGATAAATATCCCATTGAAATTCGAGGACATGAGCCGCTGTTGTCAACGGTCATCGAAGTAAATTCACCGGATTACTCCGTGGATATATACAACAGCTCAATTAGAAGATTATTAGGTTATCCTGAGTTTATTCCAGGCACCGTTGATATAGCGGACCTACCACCGGAACCATTAAAGTCTGATTTTATTTCCACGAAAGCAAATTATCACGGGTTTAGTAATGTACACAATCGAGCTTTTACTGAACATATCCGGACTTTTCATGAATCGCGGCCGGGTCCTTGGGTTAATAATTTAACATATGTTTTACCGTTAGATCATGCTTTAACTCATATACGACAAAATATAGGTACCGCCCATTCTTTTGAGGATTTATCAATAGATGTAGCATATATTACTAGACAGATCACAAATATGAACGAAGATTTTAATAAAATTTTAAGTTATTTTATAGACGAAATTACTTCAATTCCACCACATCGCGTTGAGACCGTCAAATACTTTGAAATATGTAATCAAATTATTTCTGACATGGAAGTATTTAATACAGGGATAATTAACGCTATAATTAATAGTAATCCTTCAACAAAAACAAAATTTGCAGCTCATTATAAAATCCGCGTCGAAGATATTCCCACATTTAAATTTCCAGGATATAACGTACCAGAGATGCGTAAAACACTCGTTGACGCTATCGATGAATCCTTCCTACTGATTCATCAAAATTGGTTAGATAGTCTTCCCGCGGTTCATTATCAATTGCCGGAACCTAGCAAATCTGACTTTTTCACTGATGATCCACCAGCGATAGATCCAAAATTCAATTACAATTTCGATATTAGTTTTCTACGTCCTCAAGATATTTATCAAAAATACTCATACAACGTCTACGATGGAACAGAAACTGATACACTTAGCAAATACGAATACAACCGAGCAGGGTAAAATAATATGAAGATTTGCTCTTGGTGATCAAGGTGTATTTGTAATCACAGAGAAATCTCTTACTGGGATCTTCAACTCAATGACACAAATGTTCCAGATGAAATTGGGACAATTGAGAGATTATCTACAACGATCTCTGTTGTTGGATTTAACAACTCAGCGTGGTACAATCAAACAACAACAACAATTAAATCAAATTATCGCTGATATGAACTTTCTCAATGATAGATTACTCTCGTTTGTATACGAGGATAAATCGCCAAACAAAGAAAAGTTCCAAAGAGTGTTTTCACGCACCAATGACAATTTACCATTCATGAAATTCCAAGGATGGAATGTACCAGCGTTAAAAGCATCATTGAAAAAACTCATTGACGAATTCTTTCCTCAGATTCACGCGTTATGGTTTAAGATAAATCCTTCCACGGAAATTCTAACATCAACGAATTCAGTGTACCGCAACAACAAACATAGATCTCCCGGCAACGTTGATATATCATCTGTTATTGCAATACATGTTATCTTTGATAGTATCCTAGGAAGTTTCTCAATTGATACTTCAAAATCAAACAGCGCCAACCAAGGATATATCATGTACATGTTCTCACCAGACGTATCCCTGGAAAGTCTTATAGTGAAAAACCCACCTAATTTGACTTATCTTGAACCTGTTAATTCATTTCTGTCCAGGATGAATTTTTCAATAACCGACCAAGAATTTAACCTAATTGACCTTCGCGGGGAAACACTACAAATAACGCTAGATGTGAAATCGTAAATGGAAAATTCTTCAATTAAAAAATGAAAAATCTTTTTAGATTTGGAAATTCTTTTAGAATTTTAAAAACATGTTCAATAATGTATCAACACGTGCTAGTATCTATCCATGATAAAGAACTTCTTGTGGACGCTATCAGAGAGGTATTCGGGGGTAACACAACAAGTGAATTCTACGTGGATATAGTCATAGATAACTTAGGTGAAAAATCCTTGTACGGAAATCAAAAGATTTCACCGGAGAAGTTTTTATTGACTGATTATCAAAATTTATATCTTCAGCGGAACGTTATAACCGTAGTACGATTAACCCGCGATCAAATAATGCAATACACCCATTCATGTTTATCCGTGGAAGATCTTAAACAAATCTTACATATTTTCTAAAATTGTTCATTGAAAATTGCTTTGCAATTTCACGATTTTGAAATGGGAAATCTAAAAGATTTCAAGAAAGAATTTTCAGCTAAAAAAAATACTGCATAACTTTTTTACTTCCCTGTTGTTGACACAGGTATTAATCACATAATACAATTTTACTTCCTTGTTGTCACATGGAAATCCAAAGGATTTCACAAACAGGTCAGGTTTACAAACTTTGTTCTAGTTGAGTGCGCGTGGGAACAATGGATTTCACAAACAGGTAGTATACATGCGTTTTACCTGTACTAGGTTATACAACAAAGGAGGCTCTCTACGCATGGGGTTCAGCTTATTCGATTAACGCTTGTAACTGTCTAACTTTACAATTAATAAGTTTTCTGTTTTCGTATTCAACATTTAATTGCCTCCTAATATGTTCTTTTATCTTACATAATGGTACAAATACATTAACGTCTTCGGTATTAACTAAGCTTTCACGTATAAATTTTTGTAATCGCTTAATGAAAAAATACTGCTTAGCGAGTACATATTTTCCATTGCGCGCTGCAAATTCAATATCGTCAAAATCGGTCATGATTTGATCACAATCTAACCCTGAACATAGCTTAATATTTTGAGTTTTGAGCTTATTAATTTCAACAATAATACATCTGATATTTTCAAAATTCATATATATGAAAAAGTATATTTGTTTAATTGTGAAACTCTGAAAATTCTTTAGAATTTTTCGAGTGAATGGAAACTCAATGAAATTGCAAAGCAATTTACGGTTTCACAAAATGAATTCTGGACCCGCTAAGGTGTTGGTCATCTTAGCATGTCCAGAAGCTTAATGCGATGGTTATATACAATGGATGACGACGGCACACATACACATAGGACAGCACAATTACACCACATCACCGTTTTGAACCCCCTTGGTGTATTTATACATCAAGCGGCGCTCAACGGTTACATATAATCACGAAGCGTATACCCCACGAGTAGAGTCTAACTCGGATAGCGGGTTAGACCTACAAGAGGATACGTTTGGTGCGTGGACACGGACGGTTACATATAATCACGAAGCGTATTCCCCACGAGTAGAGTCTAACTCGGATAGCGGGTTAGACCTACAAGAGGATACGTTTGGTGCGTGGACACGGACAAACACATAACAAATAGGCGATTATGGTTATATACAATGAATTGATTCAATAACAATGAATGACGACGGCACAACAATAGATTATAGGGTGACCAATGAATGACGACGGCACAACAATAGATTATAGGGTGACCAATGAATGAATTGATTCAATGACAATGGATGACGGGGGTGGGTCTACATTCATACGTGATCATTACAACCTATATAAAACCTAGGTTGTATGAATACCAAAAGATGTCCATACACCCGGAAGTGTATGGGCTGTAATGATCACATGTATGATTTTCGAACGCGAAAACCCCCAATAATATAAGACGGTTTTAACGTATGTAAACCACTGTTACATGACTAACACACAGTGCGGTGTGGCGATTTTATTCCTTGTTGTGTTTAATAATTATCACTGACAACGTTGAATTAACACATAATACTTGAAAAACACACTAAAAAAAGAATTATATACGACGTGTATATAAAATAGTTCTGTTAATACTTGAAAAAAACGAAAATTGATTATACTCCGTTGATATTTATGACAATTATAACAGCCAATCAAAAACTACTTCTGCGTTCACCAACGGTAACTCTGTCATTGGTGATTTATCACACACGCGTTACCTAAGGGAGTTATTCCCCTTGAACAATACAAGTTTACGTACTTATACATAAATAAACTGAATTTTTTGTCCCTGTCTAGAAATCGCCGATTTTTGTACTCGTTCTGCAACAAATCGTACTGAGGGGGAGGGAATATCAAAATACCTACTGGCGCTATTCAAAGATTGAAAAACTGTCTCCGTGTTATTTGCTGTATTAATTGACTTTACAGGTCTAGCTTTTTTCGACTGTTTTCCAGTCCCACCTCGTTTGGTGTTTTCACTCTGAGAGATAGCTTGTAGATTCGATAAAGAATTGTTCCTAGAATTAGAGTCAATGTGATCAATAACAAGGCCATCCTTGATCAATCCATTAAACACTTCATATATGAAACGATGATTGAGATAAGTTTTCCCTCCAAATCTAAACACCAAATACCCTTGATTATTCACAACACCAATTGGCTTCTTGAGTCTACACTTTCTAACAACACCATCACGAGAGGCTTCGTATTTGGTGATCACTGGGTGTCTTTGAAATTCTTGGCTCATTTATATACATAATACTTTATTTGTCTAAATCATTATTTGGTTTAGATATATTATTTGAAAATATGTCTATGTAGTCCTGAGCAGTTCTTATGATTTTGCCGTTGGCGTCATTGACAACGTCAGGAGTTTTTATTCTTCGCTTGTCATAATAACGCTTCAACTCTCTATAACGCTTACCATCGCAACTAATGCATAACTGCGATTTGCCTCTAACACCTACCCCACAATACAGGCACGGAAGAGGACCATTGCTCCCCGACGAAAACTTTGCATATGATATCCACAGAATTCATTTCTGCATGATTTGTTACACGGGATTACTGATCCAATCATGAGCCATTTGCAATGATTCATTATATAAAATACTTTTTTATTTAAATACTTGTTTTAATTATAATATGAAGAAATTCGAGAGATTATCGAAAATTAATCCCCGATTTAATCGGGATAGAGTCTCTGTTAAACCGAAACGTCTAAAAGACGATAGCATGAAGGAATTTAAGAGATTATCGAAAATTAATCCTGGATTTGATCGGGGTACTAAATTCGATCTCGATAGAATCTCTGATATGAAGGAGTTAGAGAGATTATCGAAAATTAAGTCTTGGGAAAATGCTTTATTTAATCTCGATAAAATCTCTGATATACCAAAACATCTAATCGATGACAAAACCATATTGAGTAAAATCAGCGACTGTTTTAATGAATTTAAGCGTGATGGAGCATCTCATGCGTGGTCGACATTTCGAATTATCAATGATGATGTCAATGTACCTGTAATCGATGCTACCATGAACGATACAAGAGCAGCTGAGTTACTTTCACACCTTGGCGAGCCAACGGGGAAATCCAAACGTGTAGCATCCAAAGGTGTAGCATCCAAAGGTGGAAATCCAAAGGATTTCAAATAAAGTAATTCACAGAGGTACTTTTTCAGAGTAAATTTCATTATCGAAGTCGAAGGTGAATGGATTATCAGAGATAAATTTGAACCAATTCTCAAGGATAAAAAAATTGTCATTGTGAGTCGAGATTCCAAACCAGGAATGTTAACTGGAATTGACAAACCATACTACGAGAGATCTTACCCTGTAACAGCAGTTGTTTACGGAATATATCCGCTAAATGATAAGCCAAGTATTGCAAAACTAGCACCTATGAAAACGGCGTCACCGTTGACTTCGTCAAGGCTCAATTGTGTAGCAACACGGGTAATGGAACACTTCACGAATGCATCCCGGGGAAATAAATTAACTGAACAACGACGTAAGAAAATAACCGAATGGGGACTGATAGTGGAACAGCGCGGGGCAATGATTTCCGATATAGCTAAATTAGAAGCGTCATTAAAATTTCCAATATCGGTAGCGACGATAACCGGAGAAGTATTATACGAACCGAAATATCAATCGCAAGGAGCTCCAATTGAAATTATCGATCATAACAAACACGCGTGGACACCTGCAGTAAATGTATTTCCACGAGAACGAATCGTGAGATATATACCCGGGGAATTTTGTAAGGATGTTTTCCACGAAGAGAAATTATTTGATGCTATTCATGCGCTGTGTAAAGATGATCCTGTGTCAGTGTGGCTTCTTCGCAGCGCTGAAGATTCAGGATTTGATCAGTTTGTAAGACCGAATGGAGAATTATATCGCACTGAAGAGTTACACTCGAAGATGAAAAAAACCGCTGTAAAATACTCGAATAATTTCCATGAAAAACTACTCACGGATAGTTTTACGATTCCATCAGTGGTAGCTCATTTTGCACGAGAAAAAAACTCATGGCGTCCAACACGAAGTGATTTTCTCGAAGATGTCAAATTGAGTTGCGTCGCATTCGGTCATGGAGGACTGTGGAATACAAAATACCACCGCGAGGGTATGATTTCAATTGATATAGCTGCGTGTTATCCAGGGAGTTTTCTCGGATATGGAGAATGTGCCAAGTACTTTAAACGATTTGGACACCCCACACATGAAATGACTCGTGTTTCAGTTAATGGTCGTTTGCCTGATTTTGACTTAACTGGATTCGCTTGTGTGGTATCATTTGAATTAGCGTCAGGATTACATCCGTGTAGTTATGTTTGGATTGGTAGACATATGGCTGAAAAACACTGGATGCCAATAGTGTTACTACGATATATGATTGATAGTGGTATGCTGATATCGTTGATTATCAGCGAAGCAATTATATGCTATCGAGCTCAGAAAGAAGTTTGGCTATCACAACCCGATCTAGATAGTATAATACGCGAACAACGAAAACAGTTTTCTGATGGAAAATCGGAGATTTTAAATGAACAACAAATCATGGATAGGTCTAGGAAGTTATTTGAAATTGAAAATGGACTAGCAAAAGATTTTGGACGAAAAATAATCGGTAAATTTACTCAAGGTGTAAGATACGACAATGCAAAATACTCTTCGCGGTTGATCATAGACAGCGCTGAATACGATTTTATCATAGGGGATTTAACGAAAAATGGAAAACTTGTAACTCGTAAAGATGCTTTTCTATCCAATGGTGAGAAATTGGGTACGGTTGTTACCTACTGTGATGGATATAGTCCCCAGAATACACACTTAAGATCGTCTATGCAAAGTTATTCTACTATTAATCTATTTTCGATGATAAATAGATTTCCTAATACCGCGGTTAGAGTAGCTACTGATTCGATGTATATACACAACAAATACAGATCAGCAGTGGCTGAATTCACATCCCCGGAGGAAGCGTGGGGGTGTTGGAGATTTAAATAGGACAAGCTACACGAGTATTGTAAATCGGCAGATGTTACCAACGACGATAAATACTTGAAAAGCAACCAGAATCTCTCTGAGATTCAATCAGAATTTTCCAATGCACCACCGATATCAGATCCTGTTACGCGATATAAAATCGTTTATTTGAATGGTTGTGGAGGATCAGGAAAGACAACACGAGTAATTAATTTGTTCAATAGGAAAAGAAAACCAATTGAAAAATCCGTTGAAAAACCAATTGAAAAACTTACAGATGATCAAAAACAAATACAAGAAATCATACAACAAATTCTACACGAGGAGTCTCCAGAAATCATACGACAAATCTTAGGGGAAAATTCTACGGAAACCCCTAAGGAAACCCCTATGGAAAAGTCTACAAATTTCACAAACATGATTGTGTTAACACCAACTCATAGACTTGCAAGAGAGATGATACAGCGTGGGGTAAATGCATGCACTTATCACAGTTTCTTTCGATGGAAAGGTGACTCATGGACTCCTGAAAGAATGGGACAGAAATTTATTCCACCGGTGATAATCTGGGATGAAATTTGTACAGTACCGTTACAAGTATTAAAAATATTTCTCGAATGGTTGTCAACAAAAAATACAAAAATTATTATGTGCGGAGATCACGGTCAACCACCACCATTTTTCGGTGAATCTCCCCATGAATGGTTGAAGAATCATGTAGACTATTACGAAGAGATTAATACCGACCATAGATCGTTAGATGAACAATTACGCGAGTTTAAACAACTAATCAGATTACAACCAGATAGAATCCAGTGTGAAATAGCGCGTGAAATAATTTCAGAAACTTCCATGAATGATTTTTGGGAAGCATGGAGACCAAACGATTTGATAATCGCAAGTAGAAAAATAGTCAGAGATAAACTTCAGATGAAATTATTTGAATTGCATAAGTGTAAATTTGCAACACTTCCAGTGCCGCTCTGTTATAGACCCAAGGATACACGGCGACAAAATATCGACGTTGACATTCCTGGACAACGTGAAAAGCAGAATTTAGTGTTAAATGATATTGTGCTGGTTGATATCAGCGTCGTCGAAGATGCATTGCGTGCTGATAAATCCCCGTGGACGTTAGGTTACGCAGCGACAATACACTCTTCACAGGGATTAACTGTCACAGACACAATTGTTTTGATAATAGATAATCGCATTGAGTGGTCAAATTTAGTTTATCTCGCAGTATCCAGAGTACGAAGAATAAACCAACTTCGAAGAATTGTTGTTGACGAAGTCATTGACGATAATGACACTTCAATCAGCGCCGATGATATCATCCGGGACATAATCAGAAAAAACTCTCTGGTTATAAACAACAGGATAAAAAAAATAATAGAGAATTTAACATTGATGCTGAATTAATAATTACGCTGAAGCAACAACAGAATAATCACTGCGCGAGTTGCAATTGTATAATGCGTTGGAGTTGGTCGAATAAAGATCCTCGCCAATTTACCGTAGACAGAAAGAATAGCAGCATTGGTCATACCAACGATAACGTTATGCTGACTTGTCTTGAGTGCAACAGACGCCGGGGTGCCGGCACATTGTGTGCTAGTTACGACCACGTGGTGGTAATTGAGTATCTTCGGGAATTACCTGTAGTTGTTGTCGAGTAAATCCTCGCTGAGGAGCAGTTGAATCCAGTTTATAGATTGGAGGTCTACCAATTGATCGTGTTATACTAGATATTTTATGTACAGTGACACTCCAAATAGGATCAGTAGCTCTTTTTTTACCACCTTCAAGCTCTCCTGGTTCGTATAAGTACCTTACAGTGACATTACAACCAAGAATTGGTTCTTTTTAATAGCGTTGCTAGGTTTCATGTTGATTGTTCTAGTAATCTCATTATTGATTGCGGTAACTACACCTGGTAATCTCTTGACCCATTCACGGGATCGTTCATCCTGGATGAATTCTTTCGCGTATTGATATCCAAATAACCGCTCAGCAAGAGTCCGATTAAATCGTTCAACAATTGCCTGATCGCGATGTAACGCAGTGTATCCTCGTCTGATGGCGACATTATGATGTTTCATCGTTGTTAAAACAACACCCTGAAATTCCTTGCCAGGATCAACTTGTAATAGATTTGGCCAACGCAGAGGACCTCGTCGATAAATCCTTTCAAACGCAGAAGCCACCTCAGTTGATGATTTTGTCTTTAGCGGTTCTGCTTGTTTGTATCGACTCGCAATATCAACTACGGTTAACGCGTATTTGTAACCGCGATCATGCGGCAGAAATAATATATCAGCTTGATGAACTTCATTAGGAGCTGTCACATCAAAATGCGAGTAGTTAATTTGTTTAGGCGCTGGTAGATAAATTTGCCATATCGCCTGTTTGGATAACCAATCCGCCGCTGTTGTATTGTTTACTTTTGCAGCGCTGGCGAGTTTATTGATTGCCGCCTTGCCTCTCCAGTATCCTCTCGGAGAATAGTAAATTTTTTCCATGTTGTTATTAATTACCCGCACCAAATATTAATTTACCTTTCATGGAGGATTTTATTAACCACGAGGTTAATTTTTCTTTTAACGATTTATCAGGAATAGCATTTAACGCGTGAATCAATGCTACATCCGCGAGATGACGCTGTTGTAGATCACCACTACGGTAAGCTATATCATGCACACGACATGCTTCATCGATGGCGTTCATAGGATTTTCCCACTGACGTGGATTATTTTGATCATCAAGTCTTATATCTAATCGTGTTCCTGGTCCACAATAATTATACCCGGGAAGGTGTTTTTCACCTGGGTATTTTGACCATGGTAACCCCGGAAGTTTACTTAAACTGGCGGCGATATCACCTCCTTTTTTTTTTAAAAGGATTTTCCTTCAAAGGATTTTTCACAAATCGATATTTTTTTGTACCGCATATTTCACACTTGCCTGTGACCGCACTTCTGTTATTTTTTGTGGTAACAGTCGTTGGGTCAATTGTCGGTGTACGCGCTCTACATTTCACACAATATAGATTCATAATATATTTATGTTATATCAACAAATGGAAGTGATCGATTTCTCCGCGTTGAAGAAACAACAACCAATAAAACATCACCCGATGTTACCAAACACAATCAGAATGATTATCATCGGACCATCCGGAAGTGGTAAAACCCAGTTGCTGTTAACGATGATAATGAAGTATCTCACCTGGGATAAATTGTATCTAATAGCCCCGAGCGTAGATGATCAACATTGTTATCAGGTGTTAAAAGATTACGACGAATCCGCTTCAGAAGCTTACGGGGGTAACGTTATTGAATTTATCACCGACATTGAAGAGGCACCATCCGTGGAAGACCTGGATGGATCCGTTAATAATCTTGTCGTGTACGACGATGTTATGTTGGACCAACAAAAGAACCCCGCTAGAATATTTTCCCGAGGACGTCACAAAAAAACAGACGTGATATATGTAACTCAACGTTATACACAAATACCAAAAGTGATCAGAGACAACTGCAATTTGTTATGCGTGTTTAACGGCGTTGACATGCACACGTTAAGAAATATTTGGCAGACCTGGTGTCCTGATATGGATTATAATCGATTTCAAAATTTCTTTAGCGGCGCCAGAGCTACCCAACATGGATTTGTAACGATAAGTATACACGATCCTCAGACACGATATCGAATTGGATTAGACCGAATCTATAGCTGTTTCAGTTAGCGTAACGCAGCAACGAGGGTGAACGCCAACTATATGGCGTCTTTTTTTTTTACCAAATAGACACTTACAAGGAAGCCTTTAATTTACCAAATCGACTCTTCCTAGTAAATATTTAATAGAAAGGTCTATTTTTGACAAATTGAGTCTTCCTAGTAAATATTAACTAGAAGGAAGCATCGTTGACGCCTACAAAGTTAGCGTATAGCAGCAGAGAGGGTGAACGCCATATATTTGGCGTCTTTTAGTTAATATTTATTAGAAAGGTCTATTTGACAAATTGAGACTTCATAGTAAATATTACTAGAAGGAAACATCGCTGACGCCTAAAAATTTGGTCTGTTCACCCTCTCTGCTGCTTAAACAGAACTGGAGAATCTACCTTATTTGTTGGCCTATACGTCACTATGAAGCTTACGTCAACTTAGCCAGTTTCTGTCCTTCATTCATAAACATGTAGATGCCAAGTATAAGACGGGGCTAAAGCAATACCTAAACTTTGTTTTTTGTCAGTTTGACACACGCATCATGAATTTTATCCAAGCTTTAACTCCACAAATTTACAGGTCAGCACAATTAAATGTAGCTAAAAGTAATTAATTTGCTTCACAAGAAATATCTAAAACAATACTGATACTATTAGCCACAAATGACCTAACAATTTACTGAGTTAAAGATATAATAAAATTTTTGATGCTGCGTGAAATGTACTACAGCAACTTCTGTTTTCAGGAATTTTACACTGTATGCATAGCTGCCAACCCTTAAGGCTCGCAAATTGAGAAAATGGTGAAAATTGGTACCATATTCACAATATCGTATGGGTAGCTTCCAATTTGATCTGGTCTGCCGAACACTAATCTCACACAGGTTTCAACTAGAATGACCTGACCCAAGCATTAGTATATTTGATTAGCATGTAATTAACACTGCAAATCAATTTTGTTTTGAGACAATGGATACCACAATTTAGACAAAAAGGAATTGTTGACACAGTGATATCAAGTGGTGCATTGCCTTTATTCAGGAGTATAATCACTATTGTCATCTAACTTTTAATACAGATTAAAATTCCCTGGAAACCTCTCATATCAGAACATATTATATCACAAGGTACAATAGAAATGGATTGAATACCTATCTTTGTCATGGATATTCATTTCTAACTTATCTATTATATGTAACCAAATTACTAGTACATGCTGCTTTTGTACAATTACATAAGATGCATCAGAATTTAATACTTAAACACATGTATATATTTTGAAATCCATCTAATATTTGCTTCGAACTTTTTGAATGAAAATTGAATTGAATGGCAAATTCCATATACAACTTGATTAAGAGTGTAAGACAAAGACCAGACTTTATGATCTAACATTATGGACTTATAGGCCAGCAAATATGTATTATCTCTGTGAAATTCTTAGTTCTTTACCTTTAACATTGAAGGTTTACATTTAGAAAGTTTTATAAAATTTTATTTTTGGATCCATGGACGCCTTGCTAGAATAGGCTCCTTTCTCTTGGCCTCCTCACATGCGGCTTTTCTTGGCAGTGAAGCCGTTCTGATGAACTGTCCCAGTTGTTTTTCGACAGCTGCCTTCTCCGCCAGGGACCACGGTACCCTTGCCGTTTTCTTCTTCTCTGCTTTGAGAATTGATTTGAAGCTTTTATCTACAAAAAATATTCCTTCTTAATTTTGGATGTTATATTCACCAGACATTGATACTATTTTAACTAGGAATTATTCAAAAGTTTACCATATAAGTAATGTAAAGAAACCAATATTGCCAATAGGAAACATTAAATTTAGAATCTCGATTTCACACTAACAAATATATTAGTGTAACATACTATTTAGTTTGCTTTAACAGCAACAGCTACAAGTGAATATCATCTACAAACCCAGTAAACATTAGGTATTTAACCTCAGCATTACGGCCATATAGTATCTGAACTCTAGTCAGTGAAAGAAAGAAACAAGTTTAATTGTTAACATTCTCTAGGTACACATTAAATCACAAAAGGATTACGTTGCCATTAAGAAAATATTAATTACATATACTGAAACAATAAGTTTTGACATAAAATAAAGTTAATGTTTTGGGATCACTGATTTTATTAAACAATCTTTATAGTACAGATGTTAGCATTAACAATAATTTATTTTATTTATATGTGAAAATCTTGTGGTTTTGTAAAAATATATTTCTATCGGTGCAAATACACTACGTCACTAATTATGTTTCATGCGGATAAATGTATTGTTTATTGTTGAAAACTTTTGCTAGGTTTTTTCTAACATATCTACGAGATACGTTCATGCTTTGTTTATTATTGTTAATTTAAGGAGTCTACAGGTTATTCCTCATATATATCAAACAGCATGTCAATGAAATTCTCTAAACTAAGCTGAACACATGACGAGAATGATGCTGCACAGGTGAGACATGAATTTGATATATCTTTCTCTTTTGTGCAAACACCAGCATACAATGGATCACAAGCAAATAACTATGTACATAAAACGTTAAAATATTTTGAATACACGAGCTATAAAGAAATTATGACAACATTTTAATGTCAAATTAGGCAATTTCACTGTTCAAGTTTACAGACATTTTATAGTCAATTAGATTAATGTCATTAAAGATGGGCCATCAGTGAAACCAGCAACAACAAAAAATAATTTAAAGCCAAATGCATGGGCAGGCATTCTGGATAATATTACAGTGACACTCCTGTTCATCTGGCAGCCATATTGGAGGTCAGAATTGTGAAATTAACATATAAATACTACATTCTGCTTCTGACATACTTGCAGCAGCAACAATTTTTTTAAAAATAATTAGCAGTCCATTTCAGTTCATATTTACGAATGTTTTGGAACAATCTACACAACCTGGGCAACTGACCAAACTTTTGTGTGCCTAGCTTTAAAATTACATACCTATGTATTGACTATATAAAAACATAAGTATTGGAATAAACAGTAGACATTACAAGTTGGAAATTACAAGTCAATTACATCTGCACAGCAGTTGAAAACAAGGACTACACAAATAACTGACACTGACAGATCACAACATTCATGAGTAGTTTATGTTATGTGTCATTGGTTTTGGTGCTTAAACATACCTGATTGCGTGTCCTTAGCCTGTTCAAACTAACAATAACGGAACAAGGGATGATGAAGAAGAAATGTAAATTGTGCAGACCCCCAAATATTTCTTGCAAGTAAATACAAGTGTAGCAAGATTTAAAAAAAAATTATTTTTACAAAAATTCCCAATGAAAGTGTCAATGGTCCAGCCCTTTCAAATTAATTATTACTTGTCCCTACTACGGCAAATTACCCTCAATGTATTCATTAATTATACTCAGTTTGATACTACTGACACCACATCCTAACATAACTAAACTGAATGCAGAAAATTAAGATACCAAAGATATCTCAAAGCAGCTTTCGATTTTCTTTCCTTCATGAATTAAATGCAAAATATATTAATCTGAGTCAAATATTGTATATTTGCTGTATTGGAGATCTATGAAAATGAATTACATCAGATTACAAGAAACACAATACAACTAAAGAATCTGAAAAAGTGAATTGCATTACATAATACATATTGGTAAAGTTTAAGCAATGTTATAAATAAAACCCAGATTACAATCAAAATGTTCACTCTGTAACAACGTCATTTCAATGCAACAAAACTGTAAAAATTACCTTTCTCCATGGCAGTCCTGGGACATCATAACTATATAGAATTTCTTCCCCTGGAGAAATATCTCTCACTGCAAACATGCAAAGATGTGGACACCCATCCAAAGGTAAAATGCTGATCCTTGCATTTGCCATGGCCCCAACTCCCTTCTTTACCATTCTTCCAATGGAGAAATTTTTATTTGTTGCATCAACACTGTAGAAATAGGATAAAGATGTAAAAATATCCTTTAGTAACGTCTGTAGTCAATGCACAGAAAAAATGAATAGTATAAACAGGTCAAACACAAGAAAATTAATAAGAAAAGTGTCAAGAATTGGAATTACATTAGAAAGTTTCAAAATGCAAAAGTTATGTCATGGATAAACAGCAAATTAGCCTTTAATGATAATAATTACTATTAATTATAAAAGATCACTGACAGTTTGCTTTGATATTTTCTAAGAAGGTCAAAAGCACATCAGATCAATTAGGTTATATTAACTACCCACAGTGCCTAATGCTAAATTGGTTTTGGTTCATCTGTACAGTTTTTCAACTAGCTTGCAGGCGAAAGAAAATGACAGTGTACTTCCAAGAAGTATACCTCAATGTATTATTTACTCAAAGTGTGACAGTTCAATGATAAACAGAAATACCAAAAAAAAAATTGTATCCTTAATATAAATCAATGTACACCTCTCTCTTAATAACTCGCGCACATCAGGGTTTAAAACTCATTGATGACACTATAAGTGAGAAGAGAGTCATAGAGGGACCTATAAAAAATCAATAAAGGGATCAACATAAACGCAAAAGAGAGGTTGGTTGGTTGGCAGATTATGGTGTTGAATACACGACTAATAATCATGTTGAGATTAACTGTGATCAAATATCTCTTCATAACTGTGTAGTTTGTTTATTTTTTCCTCATAGAGTAACTTTAATTTCAAGATAAATTACAATATATTGAGATTGTCAAAAACATTATTCCACATGGTTTCCATTCGCTTAACGTGTACCACTTTACACATTGTGTACGTCACTAATTTATGTGTTGAACTGAATACTTTGTAGAGTAAAAACAAAAACAAAAACAAAAATAAACAAGAGTTAATCATTACATAAATGGATTTAATGGGTCTATAAATTTAAACCGGGTAAATTAGAACACGATATAACATGCAATTTGTGATACGCTTGACAAATTACAATTCACTTTTTTTTGAAATAATCATCTATTGTTTTGGTTATTTACTCTTTGATTTCTTTGCGCCAAGCAAAATCCCTCAGATTTCTCAACTACATGATCTTTATGTAATCAACATTTTGGGTATTTTTAATTTTATTGCAAAATAACACTATTGATCAAAACAAAGCTGGCAGGTAATTAGGTACACCGAGTTGTAAGAGTAATCTAGAATTATCGAGGGAGAGGTGTACTTGTCATTTTGATTACATCAATGCACTATAAAGTACACATACCACACTGTCTTCTCCTTGTATGTAAAAATAAACAAAACAGAAAACTCGCAGCTTATTTCCACGATATAGCTTTTCTCTCTGGTAACCTTCTTTGTACGAAATAAGTTGTCCCTGATATTGTAAAATGTATTCATCTTTCTTTACACTCTTTGCAGCAAACACACCATGTCCAATGTAAAGAATGTATCACATGTCTCAGTTAACAAAGGCAAATCATGGCCACTAACAAAGTCAAATCTGTCACATGAAATGCTTAGTAATTATTTTAAATAACTGTACAATCTATTATGATGCAGTGAATAACACTAAACATAATGCAGAGATAGAACAAAAAACAAGTCATTTGGCAGTACAATTGGTGTCCAGCACACTATAAAGAATATGGATGTGCCCAAGACTTATTAATATGACTTATCATCTGAAGAAAATGATGCAAATTGAAGGCCAGGTATATAGTGATGTTCCATGTTCACCCAATGACTTGCCTGAGACTTGTGTACATTAATTATTACTGAGGTTGAAGAGAGTTGTAAGTAATGCACTATAAAAAAATCATTTGCATTTTTTAATTATTCTCTAATTTATCTCAACTAAATGTCAAAGTCAATTTCTACTATAAACTTCACATTCATTTGTTTTCAATTTACATGGCAACCAAAGTACTGGGCTTATCAATGTAAACTTTGAAATGGCAACTAAAATATTCAAATAGGTTGTCCTATGGATATAAATGTTTCTGAGGTACTTAGAATGCACAACATTTTTCATCTTCTGATCTCCGAATTACGCAGGCTATTGGCATACTTTAATGCATAGCGGAACAAAAATAGGATATAAATTTTTGAGGTTGTGTTGAGTTTCCAGTCACTTTCGTATATTAGTCCCAGATAAACTCATTACTGGATCTTTCAATTATAAAATACAGATACAAATTACTGTACAAATACAGGGGGACTAGATGAAAGAAAAAGATAAACTAATTACTAAATAGTATTACATGCAGTTTCAAAATGTGACATACCAAGATGGTACTCAATAAATAAAAACTTAGTAATCAGTTTAGAGATGACCTGTTTACTTTTAGAATATCATTTTCCATTAACTAACATATGATATCTCTATACACATTCTTGTGATCAACACGAATAGTAAATGAATTCAGAACCATTTTGAAGGTGGGTTGTAAGCACAAATAAAACAATTCAAATAAAAGTCTAGAATGAAGTAAACTATTAAACAAGACAGAGAGTTTGGAAATCAGAAATAATGTTAGTAATGGCTTGATGGCCTTAAACTAACAGAAATGATCAAAACAACCTTTGTAAAACTCAGCAAACCTATGAAATCATGAAGTCAATTTAAAAATAAATTAATTCTGGAAGAGTCCTAAAGGTTTTATCGCAAGTCCTAAATAATAAAGTTCTAATTGAAAATCTGAACCGCCTTACACAGTCTAAGGTGTAGACAACTGAATACCAGTTGAATGCCATTAATTTTTTTTATAAAAATAGCCCATTCTGAATTTTCAAATCCCATAATGACTTACATCACGAGGCTGAACATGCATACTTATTCAATAGTAAATATGCGTACCGCACAAGACTGGCCATTAAATGAGGCAAGACGGTTTCTTCTGACCCGCATATTTTGTCTTTGTTATTAAATTCATCACAAAATAAATTTATTTAAAATAAGAAAAATAATGACATGTTTCATTTTTATAATACAAATCTAAAGTTTAAATCACACTTCAATAATACTATAATTGGATATCAAAAGAAATGGTACAAAATATTACAGAGACCTCATCAGGACATCTACCAACATTCCCCTCATCCGAAAAACCCCACAGTAAATGTACAGTTACTTGTCACTTGAAATTTGGCTAGTTATATTTATGCTCATGTTTATTGGGTAATAGGCACTTTAGGTAAAGAGTCACATAAGTTGAGACCCTTTTGTAATTTTGCAAAACCCCTCCCCAACACTTCATCTGATCCTGCTGTGGTCGTGCATGGGGTAACTATCAAAACTTGTGCAGTATTGTTTTGCATCAAATACGAATGCGGTTTGTTGTAAACTGTTTGGTGTCTTGTTTTGTAATCATTATTTTCACTACTTATTTTCACATGATAATTAAAGTACATGTATATTGTATAAACTGCAGGAAATGAATGTCTGTAAATTCTGATCACATAGTATTGACAGATTTTAAAAAACACATTAAGCTACATTAGACCAAATGTATACAAAATAATTCAAAATTTGTTATATTTAATATAAGTTATATAAATTATAATAAATTGTACTTTCTTTTCTGCAAGTGATGCAACATGAAACTAAAAAGAAGCTGGAAACCGCATTTCGGTGACAGTTCAAACAGTACCATAATCTAATATTAACAGCGTGTATTGCAATTTACATAAGAGTTTTTTGCTTCAGTTATTAATAAAAAAACATATTACTATTGATTTAATATTGATTTCTAAAGTGGATTATTATGTTGTGGTTATTAATTATTACATTTTTCTTATTATGCTAAGTTTCGTGATGTGTGAGATTTGTGCAACTCAGTATGCAAAACAGCTATATACATGTAGTTTGATTGCAATTATCATGAATTATGCATGATAATAGCCTAAATGTAATAATTCTGCAGATCTTTGCATATGTACTATATAGATGACCTCTAATGTGAGATCTATGAATAATACACATTCATCAAACAATACATTTTCTCTGTGCAAAAAAAACAAAACTTTTTGACAGGTGTAATGGTTTAGACACCAATTATGTAAGTTGAAACAATATGGCAGTGTTCATATACAAGTACGTAATCAAAGGTATTTACTTTCATACGTTTCAGTACGAACAGTAATTTTAAAGATACATAAATTATCCATGTAGCAGTTAATCACAATATCAGATAACGGTAAATAAGAATAGTTCATGACAAGATACGTGATAGATAAAACGTTACGAGTGACGAGAACACTTATTAATACAATCATTACTAATATGCTTTTTTTGCAATAGAGTAAGCATTAAAACTATATATCAACCGTATTAGGCACTATTAATAGTAAATGTTATTTTCTTTTAAAAATGTCGCAAATTTAACAAATTTCAGCAATGGTATACTACTGTACACGTTACTGCGTTCCGGGGTTTGTATGCACCGTTGCGAAATGTGTTCATCAGCTTTTCGTAAATGATAAAAGTACAGTAGTAAATAGTTGTTTTTAAGAAATTATCTAAGTATTATCTACAATTTGATCTTGCATATCTATTAAATTGTCTTCATTAGAACTAGAAAATGTGTATGATCATCAAGATAACTGATAAGCTCATTGGTGGAAATGGGATAAAACCAAGTTGTCACAAATCATAACGAATATAAAATCTAGAAACTATTTTAGAGGAATACAGTTAACAACTTGAAAAAGAATTGTTTTGTTACTTACCAGTTTGATCCAGCATGTCTTGCCATCTTCCAAGAATTTAGTGTATTAGGCTAACTCTTGCAGGAATGGAATCAATGTACGCGGTTAAACAAAAACGCACCAAAACACCGTACAAACGGACGCCCCGGGCTTAAAATATCGCACTTTATTCTGGCATCGCCAGTTTGCCACTATTAGAAAATTATTTTTTTTAAAACCAGTAATTATTTTTAAAAGTCGTATTTATCTGTATAAAAATTTATAACTGCAAAGCAGCGATATTCTGATTGGATGACAGTCTGAAATCACACGCATTCTGATTGGATAATAGTTTGCACACTAGTCAAGCGCCAAAGGAAGGCTGTAAATTGTGTGACTGTTACACACGGAGTATGACTGTATGTCAAACCTTACCGACTTTATGAGGATTTTTACAAAAACACGTGGTTGGTATCATATGATCATTCTCAACCGTTTGCCGACAAAACATTTCGAGGACTGGTGTGTAAGTCCTCGATATGTAGTACAGTTCTCAAGATGTTGATGTGCAACCCAACTCAAGTCCTCGCAAGTATAGCAAAACACACACACACACACAGACAGAGGAAATATGTAAAATGCTGTGTGTGTGCTGTCAAACAACGAAGCGCCCGATCATGAATATGCGTGAATCATGGACATCCTTCGTAAACTGAATATGGACATCCACCACACCATGGTGACGGTTAATCACGGGTATTGGTTTCTGTGGCAGATAAACAAAATCGAATTTTGGAGTTTATTGCGCCTATGTTGTCATCCCAGTGAGCTTAACAGTAGCAGCGATCACTGTACTGCTGTTGTTTAAACTCTAGACTGTACGGTGCTTCAATACAACAGTGGATGATGTAATTAAATAAATTTGAATATCTGATACACGTTAGAAAGAAGCTTGAGAGTTCAGGTAACACTCTTGCCTTAAATAAAGGTTTATGGACACAGCCTGATTTGTTCGAGCAGTGTGAAGGTCTTTCAAAACAGATTTTTAGTTAGTTTCATCAACGATTTAACTTTGTTCACTAAGGAATTATCGTTCACAAAGTCACGGTACCGGCAAAGAAAATAAAATTAGCACATATAATTAGAAAATATAATACACCAACAAATGAATTGAGAGAGAGAGAGAGAGAGAGAGAGAGAGAGAGAGAGAGAGAGAGAGAGAGAGAGAGAGAAGGGCAGGTATGGAATTACAAATAACATAATTTAAATCTCATGTAAACAATCCAACATTTTAATAATATGAAGCATGTACTGAATTTTTTAAGGAACACTGTTGGACGTCGTAAACAGTTGCCATTATCACAACGATACATTAGTAATTATCTTTTTCAGACTGTCAGTCTAGTCTTCTGGTTAACATTTGGAATGAAGTAGTACAGTTATTTATTCATTGTTTCTTATTAAACATGATTGTTCTTCATAGTACGACAAACTTTATAGTAAAATAAATTGGTATATTTGATACAACTATTACCAAACCACTTCATTGAATCAACATCCAATCACTGAGCACCCTACGTATTAGATATCCAAATGCATTCACTGCATTCACCTTTTTAATGCAGTTCTACCAGGTACTCTGGTTGTAATAATTCACGTCACCCATGCCTTATGCAGTCTGTCCGCAATTAAAGAGAATTGACCATCCAGAGAACATTCTCTGTAAAATATATAGCAGTGTACATCTGGCTAGCTTATTTGTATAAACGTAGAAAAAATTTGTATGGTCGAACTGAATAAAATATTTTAGTGCTGCTTATGAATGAACCAAAACACCTATATCTTAATTAAAATCAAAATAGCACTTGGAAACGTTTCCTATACAGAAAAGCATTGATTAACTTTATATTAGTGGTTTTCATTACGATTAGGATGTCACATAACTAAACATGACACAAAGCGGTTTATTGATGGTCAAAAGTACATTAGAAATGCAGATGTCTAACATGGGTTGGATGACATTTACAATCATTCGAGTTTCATAAACAGAATATGTCCTCTTTAAGCCAAAAATATGTCTGAGTTGGGGCTAAAATAGCTAATTAGTGTTTTTTTTTTTCAAAACGGCATTGATACCAACACAAAATGGCTGACTGTCTACTTGTTTCTTATCTGAATAGGTTTGGCCTGGTCTGTTTTGTTTTATTATTTTCATCGCGGCGACAGAACGAAAGAAAGATATACAGTTTAATAGAATGTACTTATGTCAAAATAACAGAGCAAACTCATATCCAATGATTTTTATTTGCTTATCATAGTTACAATAGGAAGTGGTAACTATACCAATAGTTAACCTGACCAGATATTTACACAACCTACGTAAGGAATAGAACCAAACGGAGTCCAAACTTTGCATTCATAGAAACAGCTAGATTTGGTCACGCCATAATAAATAGCTTTAATTCTTCCCATTCCTTCTTTGGTCTTCTCGTACGAGGGAACACGCTCTACGTAGTCGCAACTATTGACAGCAAAGTGCGTTTCGTTCAAAGACGTACCTAAATTAAAAATTATATATATATATATATATATATATATATATATATATATATACATTGGTCATGTAACAGAATGTGTGTAAATGATTTAGAAAATCGTTAATTTGTTAGAGTTCTTCAGGGGTCTTCTCTAACCAAGGAACAGTCTCTACGTATATATATTGGTCAGGTAACATAATGTGTGTAAAGGACAATATATAGACAATTATTCATTCCTGTTTCAAATTTCTTCTAATGATTCAGTTACTGTAAAATGCAGATATAATTATTTCTTGGAATTTTAAAGTGATCTTTAACTATTTGGGATATTAAGGACTCGTTCAAAGACTTTCTTGATTATATCGTCGTAGTACATCTTTAAATTGAAGATTATTGGAAGTCATTCTGAACATTGTACACTTTTAGATTTGTAACAGAATAATTAATCTTATTCATATTTTATTCACCACTATATAAGTTCGTCTGATATTTTCATTTTGTAATATTAAGAAAAATGCTGTTTCTTGCTTGTACTTTACATGTTTGCTTTACTTTTTTCTTGTACACAGTGTAATACCATAAGTCGTAACAATATGTTATGTTTGTTTGTGTTTGTGTCTGTTTGTGCTGTAGTGTCTGGATATAAAATGTAACATCGTAATATTTAGGACGCTCAAACCGCTGACCGACGAATATTGTTTCCACTTGTTAATAAATTTCTTAGGTAGCAGACGATAACATTAAGTACAAGGGGAATATGCAGTTCATGCTAGTATTGCAGAATATTGAGGTTGCGAATGCTTGTCTGTTTGAAGTTATATGTCTTACCAGCAATATAATATTCCGTGTGTAGTTCAAATTTAACGCCACACATCTGTGCTTTCATCGTCGTTACCAATTTGAAGTTATATTTCTGTTCCATATCGTTATGTTCCTTCTGAAAAAGGAAAGGTGAAATGTCTTTGAAATTTGTTTTAACCTGATTTAAAGAAGTATGTTTTCTCACTAAAACGATTATAGTATAGGTAGAATGATATCTAAAGACGTGGTCTATGATTTAACTAACTCTAACGTTTCATAAATGCAATGCAAGTAGCTGGTGGAGGAAAGTAATATTCCCATCGGTAAAAATGGTACCACGTGATGAAAATGAATTGCTTTTATTTTTGCATGAACTGTAAGCAGAACTACTTTTAAAAGAATACACACTTCTATAAATAGTGGCTTGTGGAACATAAGATAAACACTGCCAGTAAAGACAGATAGACAGTAAGCATGAAAGGAAGAAAAAAAAACCCAACAATTTTACAATTTAGTTTTAAAACAAATGAATATATTTCATCTGAATGACTAATTTTATAGATAGTTGTTATCTGTTATGAACATAATCATTCTTTTTATGTCGATATTTGTGAAAAACATGGATACAAATTTTTGCAGTGCGCTAAGTCAAGATGACCGGTTTTTAGCATCATAGCTATCAATCGCTGAAACTGAAATGTCAGAACTCGGCGATTCTTGCTAACGTTGCCTTCTCATATAGATTTGATGCATTACGATATTGAAAACGTTTGACCCATTCATACTTGATGAGCTCTTTGATGTGGAAGTACCATACACTAACTAATCATTTAGTTTGAATAAACCAACACCAATCTAGTTAATAGTTGATCACCAGGATGACCACAAACCAAGACGCTTCAAATCACTTAATGAGGAAGATCTCTTAAACATATCTTAACAGTTCACCACGAAAAACACTCAATGGAGCTACACCACTTTCATAGTTAGATCTATTCATTAATTCAATAATCATAATGAATTAACTTTAATAATAACATTAACCAGTATAATGGACTGTTCATTCATGAACGCTTAAGTAATATTGCTTGAAACATAATTTGCTCTTATCTATTATTTTCTTAAATTATATATTATGAAAGGGCAATATGGTATTTTCTGTATGCCAGACGGAGAAAATGAAGCATTGATGTCACTTTTATAAAAATGATACTTAACTGGCTTTGAAGTGAATAAAATGTAACTGATCTTTAAAGTAATATTTGAGACAGCTTTAAACTGTAACATATTTGTTATACAAATGCAAATTATGGAAAGGAGATATGTAAGAGGTATTCGTCCTTAATTTCAAATTATTTTAAACGCTACAAAAAGTTACACAACATAAACAAAAGACGAGTAATATTCTTTCAAATATATGTTGAAATGTAGCATTGTCTGCTCAAGCCCTTCTGCAGTGCTATCTCAGGCAGCTTTAAACATTCTAATGACAACAAAACTCAATCGGTACTATTCAAGAAAATGTTTGAATGACCCCTAAAAATTCAAGCAGTACAAAAACGTAAATGTCACTGAATCAGCTCAAATTCCGCTAGAAGCGCTGGCACATCATACAATGAACTCTATGAAGGTTTCTTTACACAACACATCTGTCTTTTCAATAACTCCACCTTCCAATTTTATTCCAACTAAACATGTAAACGCTTTCAAGTTAAGGAAATACATGATTTTGAAGATATGTATCTTTATTCCACCATTCAGGCTAGAATTATACTTTACAAAACGTCATATATTACTGCCGGTTTTTATTATATGCCATTTGCAAAGGAATTATTATAAACTAATTAAGAAAATGAATAATGAATAGTTATACAATCGTTCATGTTTATATCGATATTACATTGGTGTATTGCAATTATTATTGCACTATACTTAAAAAAGAGTGCAGTCAATAAACAAATTTTACAAATTAAATTGTCTTATTGGTTTGATCACCTGAGTGAAGCTCTTAATTTCTTGTACCACGAGCATTCTATATTAGCATCTGCTTCTGTTTGCATGTGTTATTGTGTCTGTTTATTTTCTATACCAATGTCACAAATGTGAAGAGTTGTTTTTGTAGTAGTTAATGCCATTTTCATCACACAATAGGGTATACATAGCGGCGAGTATTAATGATGGAGGAAGAACGCGGGGGAAAAACCTGGAAAGAACCACCTACCCCCGAGAAGCTACTGGCAAGCTTTCTCACATACCCCCAATTGGCCGAATCTCAGACTCGTACCCAGGCAGACACACGTGAGATGGCAATGATTCGTAACAGAGAGCGTTTGAGACTACTCAGCTACTCGGGGCCCCCACGATGAGAGGGGCCAGGTTATAACCATTGTCACTAAGCAAAAAATAGTACTATTACTACTACTACTACTACTACTACTACTAATAATAATAATAATAGTGCGAACTTTGAATAGCGCCTAATCTTTCGAAGCTCTAAGCGCTTCACACCATCAATAATGATATGACTACACTACAGAACAACAAATGACAAAAGCAATGAAATTGGAAAACACAAAAACACAAAAACATGCTGAAAACATATAAGATACAAAAGACGATTAGGTCGCTAAGTTTGTCCCTGCAGTCGAAACAGGTGAGTCTTAATAGCACTCTTAAAACTCACCACTGTCTTTGTGTCTAATTTCTATTTGCAATTCGTTCCACGTCGACGGGCCCTGGTGTGCAAATGAACGTGGTCCATCTGACTTTGTTTTCACCTTGGGAACAATGAGTATACGATTATCAGAGGAAGAGCGTAAGGATCTAGCTGGTCTACACACATGGGTGAGTCTGAATAGGTATGCTGGACTGGCGTCTGTCATTGAAACATAGCACAGAGAACAAATTTTCTGTTTGATTCTGTATCGAATCGATAACACAGTGTAGGGTACAGAGCATTGGTGAGGTTTGCTCAGATCGAGGTACATCTAAAGATGATCCGTGCACCTGTGTTTTGAACTTTTTGATGTTTCTGGAGTAAATATTGTGACGAACCGGACAGAATTGACTTACATTAGTCCAGTCTTGAAAGTACTAATGAACACACAAGTGTTTTAGTGGCATCAACTGAAAGATATTTATGAATGGAACTGATGCGTCTCAATTCAAGATACGCAGCCTTGCATATGTTCATGACATGTTGGTGCAATTTGAGAGTACTCTCTAGAGTAACGCCTAGGTTTTGTACTGACTGTGAGAATTTAATGTTGGTGTTGCTGATATCTATTGTCTGAGATAAAGCATGTGAATGAGAAAGTCTTTATATTGTGATCAGAGTAGCCTCAGTTTTATCATCATTCATATGCATCTTGTTACATGTCATCCATGATTTCACATCAGAAATGCACTTCTCTACTCCGTGGATGGTAGCAACAACTTCAGTTGGGTCGCTAGACTTGTATATTTGGATGCCATCAGCATAGAATTGGTGCGACACTGGGTGATCATCTACGACACTTGAGAGTGGCTGAGTGTACAGAATGAAGAGAACAGGTCCAAGAACAGATCCCTGTGGAACACCACAACATATGTCAACTGGGCTGTAGTGTATTCCATTTGCAGATATAATTTGTGTCCTGTTGACTAAGTAGGACTTGAACCACTTTAAGGCTATATTCTGAATGCCAAATACATGCTGGAGGTGGTGAAGTAATATATCATGATCTATTGTGTCAAATGCTCCAGATAAATCTAGGAGAGTGAGGACTGTAATTTTTCCACTATCCAAAGCAGAGAGAATGTCACTAAATACTTTCAGAAGAGTAGTTCCGTACTGTGGCAAGGGCGATATGCAGACTGTACATTGCTAAAAAGTCTGTTTGAATTCAAATGAGATACAAGTTGAGTAAGAACAACCTTTTCTAAGATTTTTGATATGAATGATAAATTAGAAGCTGGCCGTTAGTTCTTTAAATCGTTATGGTCCAGTGTTGGACACTAAGCCATGAGACTGATGATGATTCTTAGTTCAGGTCATTGGTTTTCCCCCAAGGAAAGTCTTACTGATCTGTTTTCTGATTGGCTGGCTGTTGAAGTACATGACCTTGTTAACAAGTTATTATGATCTGGTAATGCATATTTAGTCCTCGTCTTGGTTCTGTGTCTTAGTTTTTATATCGGAGTGCTTTACCTTATAGGGATTTACTTCTATCTTATACATCAGTCGAATTGGTGTAACATTGTTATGCTCAATTAATGTTCGAGAGGATTTATTTATTGCTGTTATTCAATGTGCTCATAAGGTTAAATAATCAAAAATGATTATTGGAATTAGTTTGAATATGATTAAATACTTTTTGGATATACATGTCATATATAAAGACAACATATCGGACTGTTCGCGACTATTGGCATTTCTGCACAATTAATTGGAATTCGTTCGTAACACCACTGGAACTTAATTGGAATACTCGATACGTGTGGACTTGATATAGAACCTTATGACTGTTTACTATAGCAATAACCATTGTGTAAGATATTTTTCATTTTTTGTCTTCGATGTTTAGAAAAGTAAATAGAATTTTTTGTTGACTATTTACAAAATTTTTTTGTTTTTCACTTTTCTTACTTAGTTCAGACTACAAATTCGTATCAAGAAATCAGACGGCACGTTTAGATTCCAATTTCTTGAAAATATTTTAGAGCATTTATGATATGCATTATAAATGCACAGAGAGAGAGAGAGAGAGAGAGAGAGAGACAGAGAGACAGAGAGAGAGACAGAGACAGAGAGAGACAGAGAGAGACACAGAGAGACACAGAGAGAGAGACAGATAGAGAGACAGAGAGAGAGAGAGACAGAGACAGAGAGAGAGACAGAGAGATTTGAATTAATAAAGATATAAAAAATATTTTAACTTGTTGATATTTTTGTCTTGCTTGTGTAACCACCATATCAGTAGTAAAAGTAGCGGTTGAGACTGATGTTAATCAGGAGATTATTGATTTAGTACATTTAGTAGATTTATTGATTAGGCTTTTGATGTGTCATCTTTGCTCCTAGTATTGGTATCAATCAATCAAGTTCTCCTTTACTACTTATTCTCCTTTTTCGTAGTGTGACTTGCTTATGCTCGAATAAACAGTAACATAGAAAGATTGAAAATAACAAGCTTGTAAAACTTAATAAACAATTTATTGAGTACAAATATTTTTCAGAAAAGAAAAATAAACTTACGGTTTAAAGAATCAATTCCAAAATTAATCCAAAAATAATTCAAAATATTATCCACTAGAGAAATTGCAAAAGTCCTCGTAATAAAATGTCCAAATAATTATAGGTTCGAATTCCAGCGAAGTATCCGATATGGAAGACGATGTCACTTGATAAAGTCAGTTCTTGTTAATAAAACTCTCTATGAGCACAATTCTGTTCCAGATAAATAACAAAATAATTCTTCTTGATCCAAACGAATTTACAAAATTTCCAGTACAAGGTAATTTAACTCAAAAAGACACAACTTAATATTCTAACAGAACAATTTTTGTTTACTGAATAGCTCGCTTCAAAACATAATTTATATAGCTGTTTTTACGTAAACAAGGAAGGGTCACGTGATCTTCTAGAAACTATCAGAACAAATTTACGTTCAAAGAATCATGTACACACCTTATGACCCAACTAAAATAGAAAGATGTTTATACAAAAGCTCCATTTTGTCCTTGTAACCAAGCAATCATTTTTAAAGCTTGTTTACAACTCTAAAACCAGGTCAAAAATGAGGTCAACACCTGGTGTTCACTCTGTAAAGTACAGGTCACCTCCCTCCTTCAATGAACGAATCGTAAAACTTAAAATGCCAAATTTAAATCTAACAAACAAACAAACAATAAAAATAAATATAAATGACATATCAAATATACGTAACAGTAGTCAGGATGGCAAATGGCAATCTTTTATTGTCGAAGAGGAAAATGATCCAGATATCTGTTCCCTATACCTATTAGATAAACCGAAGCCAGACGGATACCAATTTATTATTTTGATAAACGTACCCGTTGCTGGCTGGTGATAAATGAGATGTGAGAGGAGTTCTAAATTGAATTTAATCAAATTTAATTGACAACTCCTTCAAATGACTTTAGAACCATGTGAAAATTCATACAAATGAAATTAATGGGTTTTTACGAGATTATAATCACGTTCATTTGAGCATAAGTAGTAGTTCAAAACGAATTTTTTGTCGTTGAAACGACCTCAGTACTCGTTAAACAAGTTGTAATCTATGCAATGCAGAGATTTATATATGTTTCCTTTGTATAATTGCCATGCAATTTAGCATTATAACTTACTATATAAGTAATGCTAATCTTATAACATGACAATAATTTAAATCTCTCCACTTCAACGAACCGCAGACGTTCCATAGTAAAATTAATCAGGAATACACCATTCTAATTTCCAATATAAGCATCATAATGCTTTTTTTGTAACATGACTAAAATGTAAGTTTTTCCACTGCAACTAAATGCAGATGTTTCTTTAGTAAAATGTATCAGGAATAAAATAGTCTAACTTACTATATAAGAAAGATAAGATAATCCATGATTTGCAAAGTGCACATCATGCTCACGAATAGATCTACATAAAGTCCTAGTGGCTTTGTCATCACGACATGGGGTTGTGTGTGGTTTCTCTGTTCAAAGAAAATGTTTATTCTCTATCTCAGGAAGAAGTAGACAATATTTCAACATGGTGTTACTGATTTGGACTCAATAGCAATGAATCACCACTAAGGATAAACTGTGTGGATTAGGAACCATGCTCGTGGACTAGTTGATAGCGATTTGTCTACAAAGTATACGTAACTATAAAATGACAATTTTTTGTATGGGTGCATTAAATGAGAACAGCGACATATACTTCATGTTTTCTGGCTTGGATTTAAATTTTAAATCAGTATCTTACATGGAGATACTTCATAAGGGATGTTTTGCTAAACTACATTTCCTTCGCGTGGTCTACCTTCCGTCATAGATTTTCATTACCCTTGGTGCATTAACGATCAGGTTAACTGGTACACCCTTGGTCGAAATGGATAAAGAGAAACATTTGTGGTACAAGTAGATCGTTGTCGATTATTTCATTTGTCTGTACGTTGTTTAGTATTTTAATTTATTCTGGCTACCAAAAGAGAGACATCAACAGGCTGTCCTAGTCAACACGGAGAGCCAAAGATCTCGCACAGATACACGGAACTAAACATCCTTGGTTACTGCGTCATGAGATAGGCCCAGCACACAAATGCGTTCATTTACGTCTACAAATCTCTGTAAATATTTCATTCCAAATAATGTTACAACACACACACACACACATACACACACACACAGAGGCAAAGTTGTCAAAATTTCGATGACACTGTCAAACAGCGGAGTGCCTGATGATAAATATGCGTGAATCCTAGACATCTTTCTTAAACTGAATATAGACACACACGACGCATTGGTGACGGTTAAAGGTGGGAATCGATTACATGTGACAGAAAAGCAATAACGTATTTTGGAGGTTATTGCGTCTTCGTTTTCATCCCAGTAAGTTTAATTGTTGCAGCGATCACTGTGTATTATGCGCAAAGCTCGCAGACACTATGGCATGATGTAATTCAATAAAAATCACCAGTATCACAACAATAAATTAGAAATTAACTATTTTAGACTGTCACCCTAGTCTCCTGGTTAAAATTTGGAATGAAGTAATAAAGTTATTCGTTGATTGTTTCTTATTAAACATTGATTGTTCTTCATAGTACGACAAACTTTTTATAGTAAAATAAATGGGTATATTTGATTCAACTATTACCTAACCACTTCATTGAATTTACAGCCAATCACTGAGCACACTAAGTATTAGATATCCCAGTGCCTTCATTGCATTCACCTTTTTAATGCAGCTCTACCAGGTACTTTAGTTGCAATAATTCTCGTCACCCATGCCGTTTGCAGTCTGTTCAAAAATACAGAGAATTGAAAACCCAGAGAACATTTCTCGATAAAATATATAGAAGTGTACATCTGGTTAGCTTCTCCGTATAAATGTAGAAAAATGTGTATGGTCGAACTGAATAGAATATTTTAGTGGTGCTGAATAATGAACCAAAACACCTATATCTTAATTAAAATCAAAATAGCACGTGGAAACATTTCCTATCCAGAAGAACATTGATTAACTTTTTATTAGTGGTTTTCATTACGATTAGGATGTCACATAATTAAACATGACACAAAGCGGTTTATTGATTGTCAAAATTACATTAGAAATGCTGATGTCGAACATGTGTTGGATGACATTTACAATCATTCAAGTTTCATGAACAGAATATGTCCTCTTTAAGCAAAAAGGATATCTGAGTTGGGGCTAAATATAGGCTAATTAGTGTTTTTTTTCTTCAAAACGGCATTGATACCAACACAACATGGCTGACTGTCTACTTGTTTCTTATCTGAATTGGTTTGGCCTGGTCTTTTTCGTTTCATTATTTTCATCGCGGCGACAGAAAAAAGAAAGATATACAGTTTAATAGAATGTATTTAAGTCAAAATAACGGAGCAATCTCATATCAAATGATTTTTATTTGCTTATCATAGTTAGAAAGGAAGTGGTAACTATTGGCAAGGGAGAGTTACACCAAAGTCAGCAACAGCTTTGCAAATCTTGCTACAGTCAACTTGGGTCTGGAGAGTTAGAAGATCGTTAATTTGTTCGAGTTCTTCAGGGGTCTTCTCTACCCAGGGAACAGGCTCTACGTAGCCGCAACTAAGGACAAGTAAGAGCGTTCCGTTCCAAGGCGAACCTAAATTAAAAATTATATATATATATATATATATATATATATATATATATATATATATATATATATATATATATATATATATATTGGTCAGGTAACATAATGTGTGTAAAGTACAATATATAGACAATTATTCATTCCTGTTTCAAATTTCGTCTAATGATTCAGTTGCTGTAAAATGCAGATATAATTATTTGTTGGAATTTAAAAGTGATCTTTAACTATTTGGGATATTAAGGACTTGTTCAAAGACTTTCTTGATTATATCGTTGTGGTACATCTGGAAAATGAAGATTATTGGAAGTCATTCTGAACATTGTACATATTTAGATTTGTAACAGAATAATTAATCTTATTCAGATTTTATTCACAGCTATTTAACTTCGTCTGAAATTTTCATTTTGTAATATTAAGAAAAATGCTGTTTCTTACTTGTACTTTACATGTTTGCTTTACTTTGTTCTTGTACACAGTGTAATACCATAAGTCGTAACAATATGTTATGTTTGTTTGTGCTTGTGTCTGTTTGTGCTGTAGTGTCTGGATGTAAAGTGTAACATCGTAACATTTAGGACGCTCAAACCGCTGACTGACGAATATTGTTTCCAGTTGTTAATAAATTTCTTAGGTAGCAGACGATAACATTCAGTACAAGGGGAATATGAAGTTCCTGCTAGTATTGCGGAATATTGAGGTAGCGAATGCTTGTCTCTTTGAAGGTATATGTCTTACCAGCAATAAAATAGTCCGTGTCTAGTTCAAATTTAACGCCACAATCCTCTTCTCTCATCGGCGTCACCAAGTCGAAGTTACCGTTCTCACTCGATAATTTTTTTATTCCCTCCTGAAAAAGGAAAGGTGAAATGTCTTTGAAATTTGTTTTAACTTGATTCAAAGAAGTTTTTTCTCACTAAAACGATTATAGTATAGGTAGAATGATATCTAAAGACGTAGTCTATGATTTAACTAACTCTAAAGCTTCATAAATGCAATGCAAGTAGCTGGTGGAGGAAAGTAATATTCTCATTGGTCAAAATGGTACCACGTGATGAAAATGAATTGCTTTTATTTTTGCATGAACTGTAAGCAGAACTACTTTTAAAAGAATACACACTTCTATAAATATTGGCTTGTGGAACATAAGATAAACACTGCAAGTAAAGACAGATACACTGTAAGCATCAAAGGAAGAAAAATAAACATTTTTACAATTTAGTTTAAAAACAATTGAATATATTTCATCCGAAAGACTATTACAACATATAGTTGTCATCTGTTATCAACATAATCATTCTTTCCATGTCGATATTTGTGAAAAACATGGAAAGAAATGTTTGCAGTGCGCTAAGTCAAGATGACCGGTTTTTAGTATCATTGCTATCAATCGCGGAAACTGAAATGTCAGAACTCGGCGATTCTTGCTAACGTTGCCTTCTCATATAGATTTGATGCACTACAATATTGAAAATGTTTGACCCATATATATTTGATGAGCCATTTGAGTTAGAAGTACCATATAATAACTAATCATTTAGTTTGAATGAACCAACACCAATTTAGTTAATAGTTGTTCACCAGGATGACCACAAACCAAGACGCTTCAAATCACTTAATGAGGAAGATCTCTTAAACATATCTTAACAGTTTACCACGAAAAGCACTCAATGGAGCTACAGCACTTTCATATGTAGATATATTCATTATTTCAATAATCATAATAAATTCACTATAATAATAACATTAACGAGTATAATGGACTGTTCATTCATGTACGCTTAAGTAATATTGCTTGAAACATAATTTGCTCTTATCTATTATTTTCTTAAAGTATATATTATGAAAAGGCAATATGGTATTTATTTGTATGCAAGACGGAGAAAATGAATCATTTCAGCCACTTTTATAAAAATGATACTTAACTTGCTATGAAGTGAATAAAATGTAACTGATCTTTAAAGTAATATTTGAGACAACTTTAAACTGTAACATATTTGTTATATAAATGCAAATTATGGAAAGGAGATATGTAAGAGTTATTCGCCCTTAATTTCTAATTATTTTAAACGCTACAAAAAGTTACACAACATAAAAAATGAGCAACATTCTTTCAAATGTGTGTTCAAATGTAGCATTGTCTGCTCAAGCCCTTCTGCCTTACTATCTCAGGCAGCTTTAAACGTTCTAATGACAACACAACCCAATCGGTACTATTCAAAAAAATGTTTGAATGACCCCTAAAAATTCAAGCAGTACAAAAAAGTAAATGTCACTGAATCAGATCAAATTCCGCTAGAAGCGCTGGCACATCATACAATGAACTCTGTGAAGGTTTCATTACACAATCCATCTGTCATTTCAATAACTCCACCTTCCAATTTTGTTCTAACTAAACATGTAAACGCTGCCAAGTTAAGGAAATACATGATATTCAAGTTATGTGTCCCTTTTCAACCATTCATGCTAGAAATATACTTTACAAAACGTCATATATAACTGCCGGTTTTTGTTATTTGCCATTTGCAAAGTAATTATTATAAAACAAAGAAAATGAATAATGAATAGTTAGAAGAAGAAATGTCAAAGCAGTAAGTACGTGAATTGCTATACAATCTTTCATGTTTATATCGATATTACATTGCTGTATTGCAATTGTTATTGCACTATACTTAAAAAAGGGTGCAGTCAATAAACAAATTTTACAAATTAAATTGTCTTGTTGGTTTGATCACCCGAGTGAAGCTCTTAACGTCTTGTACCACGAGGATTCTATATTAGCATCTGCTTCTGTTTGCATGTGTTATTGTGTCTGATTATTTTCTATACGAATGTTACAAATGTGAAGAGTTGTTGTTGTAGTATTTAACTCCATTTTCAGCACACAATAGGCTAAACATAGCGGAGAGTATTAATGATGGAGGAAGAACGCAGGGAAAAAACCTGGAAAGATCCACCGACCCACGAGAAGCTACTGGCAAGCTTTCTCACATACCCCCAATTGGCCGTATCTCAGACTCGAACCAACGTAGACAGACGTGAGATGGCAATGATCCGTAACAGAGAGCGTTTGAGACTACTCGGCCACTTAGGGCCCCCACAATGAGAGGGGCCAGGTTATGAACCATTGTCAATAAACAAATAATAATAATAATAATAATAATAATAATAATAATAATAATAATAATAATAATATTGAAGAATTTGTATAGCGCCTAATCTTTCGAAGCTCTAAGCGCTTTACATCATCAATAATGATATGACTACACTACAGAACAACAAATGACAAAAACAATGAAATTGGAAAATATAAAAACATGTTAAAAACATATAAGATACAAAACATGATTAAGTCGCTAAGTTTATCTATACACATGGGTGAGGCTGGATAGGTATGTTGGACTGGAGTCTGTCATTGAAACATGGCACAGAGAACAAATTTTGTGTTTGATTCTGTATCGAATCGATAGCCAGTGTAGGGTACAGAGCAGTGGTGAGGTGTGCTCTTATCGAGGTACTCTAAGATGATCCGTGCAGCTGTGTTTTGAACGTTTTGAAATTTATGGAGTACATGTTGTAACGAACCAGACAGAATTGATTTACAATTGTCCAGTCTTGAAAGTATTAATGAACACACAAGTGTTTTAATGGCATCAACTGAAACATATTTGCGAATGGAGCAGCCTTGCATATGTTCATGACATGTTGGTGCAATGTGAGAGTACTGTCTAGAGTAACGCCTAGGTTTCGTACTGACTCTGAGAATTTAATGTTGGTGTTGCTGATATTTATTGTCTGACGTAAAGGATCTGAATGAGAAAGTTTTTGTGTTGTGATCAGAATAGCCTCAGTTTTATCATCATTCATCTGCAGCTTGTTACATGTCATCCATGATTTCACATCAGAAATGCACTTCTCGACTCCATGAATGGTAGCATCAACTTCATTTGGGTGGGTAGACTTTTTCATTTGGGTGTCATCAGCATACAGTTGGTGCGACACTGGGTGATGATCTATGACACTTGAGAGCGGCTTTGGTTCTTATTTATCATACGGAGGTTTCTCTTAGTAGTAAATAGAGGTGGAGGGTTAGGGACTGATATGTCGAAATTGCATACAATGCAGAGGTGATCCGATGCAAGTTCGTTGGATACAATGGTGGGTTGCAGAAAATTATCATCAGGTCTATAAAGAAACCAGTCTAAAATGTGACCAAGCGTATGGGTAGGTTGGTTAACTGACTGGCTAAGATTGAAAACATGAATGGAATCTAGTAGTTTTGACGTGTATGGTTTTCCAGGACAAAGTGAAAGTTGAAATCTCCAAGAATAATTTAGGTTGCCGAATTTAACCAAGTTTCTGTCAGGAAGAAGACGTCAATATTATGGTCGTTGATAAAATTAACAATTTCTGTGCGCTTTTCCGGTGATCCTACTGATTTAGTGTTGAATAACGCAATGCGTAGTGGTATCCCTGGGACAGTTGACACAACGGTTGACTAATTAAGAGGAATTTGAACCAGGTTATTAAAATTAACGGCAGAATTTTTAAGTTGTTTATCTATTACGGGCGAAAGGGAGATAACTGGAATTCTTCTTCCTGTTCCACGCCGGCCAGCTTTGAAAGAACTTTTCTTTTTTTGCTTCCGTTTATATTTAAGAAAAGATGAATGTATTCCCAGTTCGTTCAGTCTTGAGCACAATGTAGTATCTAGAACCAAGGTGTGGTCATTTAATCCATCCAATGAGGGTCCGTCGTATTGGAAGCGGTTATGTGACGGCGGTTTATTAAAAAACAAGTGACGTCTTAACATTGGGACAAAACAGCTGAGAAAAAAAATAATTGTTCTCGTTTCCAAAACAAGGAGATGAATTAACACATACGAACAGAACAGCCGATGCATGATGAAACACAATAATGTAGACGATGATAGAGAACAAGCACAAATATCATAAATATAGCACAAAATCAGAAGAGCCAATCTTGAGCAGTTGAGCTATGGCCATCTTTCCGGATCTTCCAGAAAATAATAATAATGGAATAACAAGAAAGATAAAATAAGTACACAGTTACTTTAGAATAATGTATGTCTGAATCAACAAAAGTTATCACAGACTTTCTATAACATAACCTAATACACCTGCATATATTAGTCAAGCGTGTTAATATACACGAGAAAAGGTTTCGAAGAGCGAAGTTAGATCACTCGCTTGTTGGAACAGAGATGAACATGCCAAATGAGATTCAGTCAATCTATAAACGCATAAATTCTTACAGCATTGACATCGTGACTTGAAATATTGAGCTTTTGCTTTGAAAACACGTGTCTATTAAAGAAAAATATTTTTAAAAAACAAGGTAGCATTGTTATAATTCCTAACATGAGCTACCATTTAAGGACTGGTGTTATGGTGACCTTATTACGATCAAGCAGGAAATCTCTAATGTTATAATGGCTACGTAACTGAAAACTTCAAAGATGTATTCCTACACTCAAATAAGATTTTTGAGTTTTAAAGAAGCAAACTAAATAACATAATGAATAATTCAAATATCCATTATAAGTCATTAACTTTGTTTTTCCTGTGTGTATCGTGGTATAAACTGTCCATTAGAGATTCACATAGCTTACATAACGCCTTTCGGCATCCAATAAGCATGATGTTTTATAACAGCGTAGAGCTGATACTTGTAATGTGTGGTATCTGTATATGTCCATGGTATTTGATAAGCAATACGTGTCCTTTGTCTTCCATAGTCCAACGTATGCTATAATGTTAGTAGACAGCTACACATTGCATATATGGAAATTGCAAGTGGTTTATTTGCGATACAATTACAATCGAAACGATCAAAGACATGTTTGGTTAGACGAATTGAAAGAAACAAGATACGTTTAGGTTTTTGATCGTATCTCTAAACGCTGCATGTGTTGCGAATCATAACGACGTACAATTACAAAACCAAATCAGGGTTCAAATTTAAGACGTCTAAATATATTTTAATCTCCAGGAAATATAATTGTTTTAGATTTTGCGTTTTTGATTTCAATACAAATGTACTGGCATATGTAGAACATAACTACGAAGATATAGTAACTGAAGATAAGGGAGGATTGCGGAACATGTATACAATATCTACTATGAAAGTCAGAAGGTTCATAACGACAACGATTGCTCATGGAGCAATGAAATAATCTTTAAAAATATTTTGTTTTTCTCAAAATGTGTAAAGTCTGAATATTAAAGGGTTTCTGCAGAAAGACGTAACTTCTTCAATGGAAGAAATTTGAGACAAAATACATCATGACTTAAACAGGGCGAATATTATATCATATGAATCCATTGGGTACGTTTGATTTGTGCTTGCAAGCATTATATCACTCTATATTAAAATAAACAATGGAAAACGCTAACACGGATAATGAATTTTCAATCAATTTGGAAGATATAATTAATTATTTTATCAATATGCAGATATAAAGGATATAATGTTTTATATATGCAAAGAACGAGCAATATGGAAGACAAAAAAGCCGAAAAACGAAATGAACTTTAACGTTTTAAAACTTTTGCAGAATATCAGATTTAAAGTATTCTGCAGCCTATTAGCAAGCGAATAGTGTAAATTAAAACATCTCGCACAAGACACTAACTTAACACAGTTCATACGTACATTGCATCACAATGCCATTCCGTTTTCATGTTAAATGTTCTTAGGTTGTAAAGCATCATGAACAGTGATAGATTCACGGTTAAATAAGTAATTGATATTTCGTCATCCTTACGCATCGATTACGATAGGTACTGTTAGATGTTGCACTCGCGACACAGAGTAGAGTTGTTTTTAGTCTTTCAAATGTTCATCATACATATATTTATATACTTACACGGTACATAACGCTCAATTGCATTTTGTATAAAGTCAAGTAAGCATCGGCTTCGTTGGTGACAGGGCGAAAGAATACATCAGTAAGTTCCATACTCTGTGGAGTTGCCATCATCACTGTCGAACAGAAACAGATCATTTTAACAATGTCATGAAACTTAGCTGCAATGATCCAAAAAATGCTTTCCATAATATTGTCATTCTCAGCATTGCATTTAGTTGGATAAAAAAAACGTTGACATTTTCAATTGAGAAAGTAAGCAATAGTACATATTAATGGCAAATGGTAACGTTTGATTTCCAGCATATGATAAAGTAAATTTATCTAGAATTAGGCCATTCCAACCTTGTGTCCACTGTTGCATGAATATGATTAAATGCTCGAAAGCAAAATTTTCAAGAAATCAAATAAAAAATGTACATTAAACATGTACTAATACAGCTAGAGATATATTAGCAAATTTTCGGCAATACAAATGTCTATAACTGTTGTGCAGATAGTGTTATATGAAGAACTAGTAAGTGCCATGAGAACAAGATGTGATTTAGAAGTGATGGGGGTATTAGTAGTAACATCAGTTGTAAACGATATTATTTAAAGGTGTTTCGTTACTTGATCCTTTACCAATAATCAGGGGCGCATTAAGGGTCACTGGTGCCCTAAACACTGAGAAATCTTGGTGTCCCCTCTCCTTTCCACACTTGGTGCCCCCCTCCTTTCTAAAATAATGCAATACAACATCTATTTTAATATGGAAAGATAACCCTAGTGTGCACCATGATCAAGAAACAGAACATTATGATCAATTTGTACTAGCTTTATCAATTTTTAAAACAAATCTTCATTCGATTTTGTCTTCTTCACACTTTTCTCAACTTTGTGGTGCCCCCTTTGGCCCTGGTGTCCTAAGCACGTGCTTAGTCTGCTTAATGGTTAATACGCCCCTGCCAATAATATTGCTATATCCACCACCATATTTATCAAATATATTTGCAGTCTTCTTTCTATTGCTATTTGCTTTCATACACGAATCTTTCCAATAAAATAATGTTACTTACATGTTTGACCATTACAGACGGCTTGCTCCATTGTGAACTTTGAACCGCATTTGCAGGCAAATAATACATTTATAGCCACCACCAGCACCAAGAGAAATTGCAGGAGTATTACTGGTCTGTCCATGATAAATCAATCTTTGGAAAACAGAAGATAAGATCATGTCTTAATATTTTGAAAACCATAAAGTGCTAAAGCCGGAAGTCACGTGGACACTAAAACGTGTCTTAATATAAACACATGTCATGCAGCCATAGTTCGTCGTATTAGTCCATATGTCCAAATGTAAGTTGATAGAACTAAAATTATGAAAGCAAAAATAAAGCTGAAATATTTGTATAAACTCCCCCAATATGTATGCTATATTTCGTCACAAAGTTAAGGTGAGAAAAAGTGAGCACTGTTTTTATATTTGGAATAATTAATTGCGATTGTACATTCCTGCCGCCACATTGAAATTAAATTTCAATTAAATTAATTAAACTAAAAAGATTTTAAATATATTATAATTATGCAATGTCCTGACTTATCTGTCTGTCTGTCTCTCTCTTACATATATCTATTTATCCATCCATATATTAATATTAAATCAATTCAATTAAAAGATTTAAAATATATTATAATTATGCAATGTCTTTATTTATCTATATATATATATATATATATATATATATATATATATATATATATATATATATATTTCTTATGCCATCTGGCAGTAATGCAAAGTATATTATTATAAAAGTAAAAAAGAAGTTCTATATCGGTCACTCACAATTGTTTTCCTGATAGTTGTTTCGATGGTGATAGCAGCAGTCTTGATGTTGATATTCGCCAAAGAATATATTCGGTTGCCTTATATATTCCACACCACGTGACAAGGAACTATAGTCTACAGGTGAAGTAATAACATTCCTTTGTTGGAATTTTGCCAATTGTGGCAAAATATTAGTTTAAATGCTCTAGCTAGATTTATGTCAGTCATCTTTGAGAATTAAATGACTGGTTAATCTTGATATTATTTGAAGTTTATACAGCTGTTTCTAACCTACTTATACAAGGTGGAGAAAATACGAGGCAGCCATTTGTTGCAATGTTATGTAATTGTCTCAACTAAAATTGAATGCAGTGTTATGTAATGAACATAGAAAGGTGTAATAAATGTACTATTCAATAGATTAATGTGGACAGGATACAACTGGATTTTGTGAAGGTCAACATTTTGAGGGATTAAAATAAGTTTTATCGTTTTAAACGTTGACTAAAATCAGTTGAGATACTACTACTACTACTACTGGTAATATTATTAATAATAATAATAATAATAATAATAATAATAATAATAATAATAATAACAGGTTCAATTTGTTATTAAATTTACGATGGGTCTTCCACTTTTACTATCTATGAAATTCAATAATACAAGGACAGGACCCCTATGCATCTCAGTAAATTATTTACCAAACTGTATTTGTAATCCAGCATGTTTCAAAAATTGTGAATACTGTTTTTTTTTTTAATAAAAGGGTGGAACAAACTTTAAATATAATAATACTATTTGACGCATTACTCTTATCCACAAACAAAGTTTGATATATATGATTACATACATATGCAACCTGTTAGTAAATACCAGTTTTACTATTTTCCAATAAGTGACTGTTATGGCTACGTTTCAATTTATTTGATCAACATGCTAACATAGAAGAGGAAACTCAATTCTAGTTTCTGAGAAAAGGTCTATATATATATATATATATATATATATATATATATATATATATATATATATATATATATATATATTACTAACCATTAATTACTCATGCCACCTGTCAGCAATGTAAAGTGAATACTTATAAAAATACAAAAGACGTTTACTATCGGTCACTCACAATTTTTTTTTGAATTAGCTGTTTAGACGGTGGGTGATGACTGCAGCGAGGCGTCTTGATGTTGATATTTATTCAAGAAATTATTATGCTGGCTTATATATTCCACACTACGTGACAATGAACTATAGTCTACAGGTGAATAAATAGGAACCTTTTTTTTTATTCTTTTGCCAATAATAGTATAATGTTTATAGAAATAATCTAGCTAGATTTAAGTCCGTCATCTCGGAGAATTGAATAACTGGTTAATCTTGATATTATTTGAAGTTTGAACAGCTGTTTATAACCTGATAAACTGGGTGGAGAAAACACAAGACAGCCATCTGTTGCAAATTTATATATTTGTCTCAACTATAATTGAAAGTAGTGTTATGTAATGATAATAGAAAGGTATAATAACTGTATTATTCAATAGATAAATCTTATCAAAATACAACTGCATTTTGTGGAAGATTAATTTTGGAGAGATTAAAATACACTATATAGTTTTAAACGTTGACCAAAATCAGTTGAGATACTACTATTACTACTACTAATACTACTACTAATAATTATAATAGTAATAATAATAACAATTACAGGTTTAATTTCTTATGAAATTTACGATGGGTATACCACTTTTACTATCTATGTAATTCAGTAATTCAAGGACAGGAGCTCTATGCATCTCAAGTAATTCTTTGTCAAACCGTATGTGTAATCCATGATATTCCAAGAATTGTGAATATTTTAAAAACATTAAAGGGTGGGACCAACGTTAAATATAATAATATTAATTGACGCTTTACTCTTATCCACAAACAAGGTTTGAAATTAAAGATTACATACACATGCCACCTGTTTGTAAATTGCAGTTTATCTGTTTTCCCATAATTGGCTGCTATTGGTTTCAATTTAGTTGATCAACATGTTAGCATAGAAGATGTAACGCAAGAGCTTCGCACTTCTTTTTAAAATGCAATAAATGACGTTACTTCAAAGTAGCACACGTTTTTGTAAATGATATCCTGTAGCTGTTAGAGTAAATCCTTCAGGTAAATTCTTAATTTATTTTTCAATTCCATACTGTTACCTGATTACCCTGTTTTTAACGTAATGTGAACCCTAACCAAAGATTGGATTTACATAAATATATATGGAATAAACATTTCTCGGTCACACATCATTCCTTTGTGCAAATATCTAGTGAAGGGTCAGTTCATTTAGTAAGATATTATGCTAATATTGTGATGATACATTTAAATAATTTGTAAAATGTAAACGTATTCGAAAGAATTTTTTAAAATCTATTGTGCTTTTAAAATACTGTTGAATGACTTTTGGTCAAATGAAAACTATGAATAACAATACTGTAATTGTACAATACTGTAAATTGTACAATACTGTAATTGTGCAATACTGTAATTAATTACAATACTGTAATTGTACAATAATGTAATTGTACAATACTGTAATTAATTACAATACTTTAATTGTTCAATACTGTAATTGTACAATACTGTAATTAATTACAATACTGTAGTTAACATAGCAGCCTCTCACTACTTTATGTATATAGGTTTTTCATGTTTTTCATATAATTTTCAATTAAAAGCTCTTTGAAGCAAATATTCGTTAAACACTTAAATTCCCGAGCCTTGGATTTATAGGACAGCATCATCTTATGACAAATCTTGGAAGTATCAGAATTATTACCTCTGTGAATTTACACATTCCTCAGAACATTGGTACATATTAATTTTAAGGCCTTGGAGGCCATATATATATGGTTTTAAGGCGTTTATTGGTACTGTTTATGTACAACTGATTCTTTTACATTAATTCCTCAACACTATGGAACCACAGATAAGAATAAAACTCCGGAAAAATAGACTTTCATTTTGTTTAAAATGCCTTATTTGCCTTAAAAAAAGAATATAGGTGTGGGAATGCTGTCCTTCATATCGGGGACGCTGCCAATATACAAACATGCAATTGCCATATCAATCTTTGGAATCGCCTTAATGTAAACCTAGATATGACTAGGTATTCAACAAAATAAATATGTTCTTTGCAGCTCGTGTTTCGGAGAAAGAGATAGTTCATTTGTAGACGTCTGCTGTTACTTTCAGCTACATTTATAAACCACTGAAAACATTGCCTAATATATTGTTTTATGTATGACGTGTAGCAGTGATCGATAGGTTCTCGTCTACAACTTCTGGTTTCAGTAGATATTGTTTACAAAGTAAAATCGTTTCAAAAGATGATACATGTGTTTTAATTTTGCATCATGTTTCAAACTAATAATGTCTTGATTATTATTGATAATGATTAAATCCTATTTAATCGTCAATATTTATGTCAACTATCCAAGAGATACCACTACGTTTTGCATTATCAATTCCCAATGAGCAGATTAGGGCAACCGGAATACGCACATAAATATTTAATTTTATCAACGAAGTCGACGTCTTTTCCAGACCGAAACATGGCTGCAGATTCAACGGATGAGCCCATGTGCGCATATCTAACGCCCATGAAGTCGTTCCTTCGCCTCTCTCACATATGCGGAATGGCTTTCATCACAACGAACTCCATGGTCAGACGTTTTAACCACACTTCAACCTTCAATTGCTACCACTGTTCCGGTGGCCTAGTGGTTAGAGCGTCTTCCGCGAAAGCGGGAAGTCCTGGTTTTGATCCCCGGCCGAGTCATACAAAAGACTTACAAAAATGGTATTAACAGCTTACTGGCATGGCGCTCAACATTAAGAGGGTAGTGTTAGGACTGGTCGATCTGGTGTCAGGATAATGTGCCTGGCTCAGACATCATGCTACATGTCTGCGGCATGATGCCCCAGTGCTAAACATCTCTTTAAACTGCCTCACTGCAGACATCGTAGCGATATGGATGAACTTTATTTAAAACTACGTTAGAAATCCTAATCAAACAAGCAAATAAATAAATTTCTACCACAAAAATGGAGAAAGGAAATTATATAGGTGACGTATTGATTATTCGCGAGATTTTGACTTTCACTTGAACTGTCCTGGGCAGCTATACACTACAGAACGTCTAGATTTCAGTCATGTTTTCAACCTTAAACAGTCCGATACCCAACCAACCCATAAACATGATTACATTTTAGACTGGATTCGTGAAAGACCGGTTCAACTTTGTATACGACGAACTTCCATTAGATCACCTATACCTTATATGTCATCTGGACATACCAGTCGGTAGCCCTCGCCTTTTATTTCCTACTAAGAAAAACCACCGTATGACATTAAGAACCAAACTAACTCCGATCTCCAAGCAAACCTAGCAACATGCGTACATCCTGCAGCAGAACAGCACGATAACTGCCTGTGTTAATTCAAAAGTGTTTTCCGTGGTATAGCTGTGTTAAGGACCGCCCTCACACTGCTGAAAGAGACCGCTGGAATGCTGAGAGGCTTTGACGTTTATCCTAACTCACTATTCGTTAGCAAATATATGAATCCGCTAAGAAGAACGTCGCAAATATAGTCCATGCAGCGAAATCAGCCACTCTGCAGTACTAAGATCACGGAAAGTTCTAGCTGCAAAGAGTTCGTCCACATTACTAACAAACTAATGTCAAGGAACAAAGAACTAGAGATACTACCACAGTCAGACATATTCACCAAGGATTCATTCACCCGAGGTGCATTTACACTTGATAGATATAGCGTTTATGAATCAAATGAGCTCTTCTCGAGTCATTCAGGAAATGCTATGTTTCATCAGCAAATATTTTTACTACAAAGACCGCAGATTACAAAGGACTTTACAGTACAACTGCCCAGCACCAAAGTGATGCCAGCAATTGTCAGTAAAATAAAAAAATCAAGCTGAATTGAATAAATTAAAAAATTAGCTAACGTGCCAATGACAAAACAACGAGCTGCCGAGAGAGAAACGATATAACCGAAAATTATGAGAGCAGGAAGTGGTCTTACGTGACGTCGTTTTAAATAAAATAAATATAATATCATGTTCAACCATATGTCTGATCCCGCCTATAGCATGGACATACCAGTCCTCAAGGATGAACAAGTACGTGACTATCAGTATTATTTTTGTGATGCACGTGTACCTGACCTGGAAGAATTGAAAAACATGTTGAGGACACAAGCAGATATTTTCTGCTCGCCAATGATTTTATTTAGTTTAAGGGTCAACAGACGAAAGATAACAACTAAATAATTTGGGATTAGAGATCGATTCGGCTTTGTCATCATTGACGTCATGGCGCTGCTCGACAAAGCCACATACATGATTGACGGAAAGAATATTGAATCATGTCTCGAAAACGACGAAGTTGCTACGATGCTAATCAGTTTAGCAAATTAACGCAATGATTATTAGATGACAGCAATGATTATTAGCTGGATGAAAATTTGAACTAGAGATTCTTAGCAGGTCGGATCAGTGTTAAATGATGAAAAAGCATTTTTAGGTGTAATACGTCTGTCATACATCTTTTAATTCTTCCGAAATGTCAGAAAAATTGTTTTATGTGCTAAACAGTATGTATGTATTTGTGTATGTATGTATGTATGTATGTATGTATGTATGTATGTATGTATGTATGTATGTATGTATGTATGTATGTATGTATGTATGTATGTATGTATGTATGTATGTATGTATGTATGTATGTATGTATGTATGTATGTATGTAGGTAGGTAGGTAGGTAGGTAGGTAGGTAGGTAGGTAGGTAGGTAGGTAGGTATGTATGTATGTATGTATGTATGTATGTATGTATGTATGTATGTAGGTAGGTAGGTAGGTAGGTAGGTAGGTAGGTAGGTAGATAGGTATGTATGTATGTATGTATGTATGTATGTATGTATGTATGTATGTATGTATGTATGTATGTATGTATGTAGGTAGGTAGGTAGGTAGGTAGGTAGGTAGGTAGGTATGTATGTATGTATGTATGTAGGTAGGTAGGTAGGTAGGTAGGTAGGTAGGTAGGTAGTTAGGTAGATAGGTATGTATGTATGTATGTATGTATGTATGTATGTATGTATGTATGTATGTATGTATGTATGTGTGTACGTGCGTGCGTGCGTGCGTGCGTGCGTGTGTGTGTACGTACGTATTTATGTATGCATAGATAGATAGGTAGGTAGGTAGGTAGATAGGTAAGTAGGCAGGTGTGTAAAAGTAGGTTGGTAGGTATGAACGGTCCCAATTAATAACTTGCAGATTCAACAAATTATTATTGATTATTATCAGTGTATTTGTCTTATTTATCCTTGATATTGATTCTTGCATATGTTTCTATCATAAAGACTCGACTGATCTATAGTTTGAAGATTTTATCGATTGACTGATATGTGTATTAAATAGCTGACTAAGTTTAGAAGTGGTCTGTACTTTATTGATCCTTCAAATTCGCTTCTAATATTTACGAGATACAATAATACAACGGTATTAGCAATATGCATATCGATATCTTGTGTATCCCGTGGTATAATCAACATAACATATTCCAATAATAGTGAAATCTTAATGTAGGAAAGGAGTGGGGTGAAAACTTGTTTGTACTTTTATCCAAAATAGACAATGTTCTCTGCCCCCAACAATCTTTAACAAAAGCAAATAAAAAAGCTTTATTATGTTTTGAAGAACAAAAGGTTCGTACACAGCTTCTTGGAATTTTTGGAATACGCTAGATATGAACTTCATCATCGCAAAACTAACGCCCATCAAGGTTATGTCATCACCAAGAATGGCAGACATCTCCCAGAAAGCCACTTGGTAGCCGTCTAGATCCCTAAAAATCGTTATATGGAGTATCTTGGTTCGTATGGATTACCGCATTTGGAAAATGACATCATCGAATTTATTTGAAGAAATGCCCAGAACACTCGCTTCAATAATCTGAAATTACAAGTCACAGATTCCAAGGTATGTGGAAAATATTTGTGTATTTTCTTTATTAATGCAGTAATGGATATCCCTTCGAAAATTTAGTGACTTATTTGACCGTGACTCTTCCAGCAACAATGAAAAGGTATATCGGTGGTTGTGTGACCATTATTGACATTTTCTGTTTTTAGAAAGGAAACGTGTATGTGTGTGTGAGTGAAAATATGTAGGTAGTTCGGTAGGTACGGTCCCAATTAATAACTTGCAGATTCAACCAAATTATGATTGATTATTATCAGTGTATTTGTCTTATTTATGCTGGATATATATTATAACATACGTATCGATCATAAAGACTCGACTGATCGATATTTTGAAGATTGATTTATCGATTGACTGAAAAGTTATTAAATAGCTGATTAAGTGTAAAAGTGGTCTGTACTTTTTCGATTCTCCAAATTCGTTTATTATGTCTACGAGATAAACAAAATACAATGATATTAGCTATATGCATATCGATATGTTGTGTACCCTGTGGTATAATCAACCCAACATATTCCAATAATTGTGAAATCGTAATGTAGGAGGAAAGGAGTGGGGTTAAATTTTGTTTGTACCTTTATTAAAAAGAAAACCAGAAGCACCGCCACCACCACCCCAAAAACGTCAACACAAACAAATATAAAAAGGAAAACAACAAAATTTATCAAAATATCAATCCTAGTAACTGTTGCGAATTATCCGTGTCATTATGATAGCACTTAGTACTCAGTTCCGGTTTAAGAAGAGTATCAATCACATTTAAAAAGAAAACCACGTTATAACTAAAATAAGCCGCCTTATAATCGTTGTACTGACAATATTGTGCAACATAATTGATTTATACAGTCGTTGCGTGAAACACCTAAGAAAACAACATAATACACGTTTTTTCAAGGTAAACCTATTACACAATTCTGAAAAGACTGAAGAAAGATGTTACTGAGGACATTTCCTACGGGGCTTCACTACTTACGCGTAACGTTCAAATCTAATAACGTGTTTTTCTATGTATTCATTATTACACAAAGTTATATTCGTCTGCATAAAGAACAAATGTTGGTGTCGTCATCACACTGTCCTTTTGTTAGAAATTGAATTGGCTTTTGTGTCAGCAGACGATTCGTCTCAGATAACTGACCAGACTGCTATAGATGTATAAAATGTCACAATATGTCAAAATGGCAGTAACTGTTGCTAAGTAACATTGTAAATAACTTGATCCTCTTCACTTTAATAAAGTTTTCTTCTGTAGCTAAGAACCATTGGAAATATCATGTACCCCTACATTTTAATATGTTTTCCAACAATTTGCAACAATAATTCATTTCTGTATAGTAAACTGCGCATATAATAATAATAATAATAATAATAATAATAATAATAATAATAATAATAATAATAACTTTGTATAGCGCCTTATGTCTATATGATCTAGGCGATTTAAAACATCTATATTGACATGATTACCAAAAACAAAATACCTAGAAATTAGGAAACATAAAAAGATGCTGAAAATATTTAAGATAGGAAACCTTATTAGGTCTTTAAGTTTATTCTTGCAGTCAAAATAGGTGTGTTTTAAGAGCACTTATTAAAGGTATTATTGTGTCTTTGTGTCTAACTTCAAAGGAGAACTTATTCCACGTTGCTGTATCCAGGTAAGCAAAAGGACGTTGTCCATATGACTTCATTGTTTATATTTGGAATAATGAATATAAGGTTGTGAGTAGAAGAGCGTAAGAATCTTGCTAGTGTTTAAATAGGGGTGAGCTCGGATTGGTATGCTGGACTGCAGTCTGCCAGTGAAATGTTTCACAAGGAAATAATGTTTTGTTTGATTCTGGATCGAATTGATAGCCAGTGTATGATAACGTGAATAACTTGGTACGCCCTGGTCACTCTAGCCACTCTGGACACTCTAGACAGCTCTACGCAGCTTTACTCTTCAAGTTGCATAAAAATCCACTTATTTCATGTTTCTTACACCTTGTAGTTGAAGAAAATAAAATTACTAATACGGAATTCAGGTTAAGAGGTCGTATCATTGTCTGCTTTGCCTACAAGAGATATGTTTGACTAATTATAAAACAGTGCTACAGTTGGAATTGTCACGGATTGTTTCGCTATTGATTAATTATAAGTTCTTTTTTGACATTCTTTTCATAGGTCACCACTTGACAGTCAACCAAGACCACGACCAAGGTCACAAATCATGCCTCGAAGAGTAACTCCTCCAACATGGTCTCGTTCCCATCATCAATGATCTCATTCATCTGTAAGGTGACCATCACACCATTTAGTCCGCTATGTAGAAGTTCTACTCCCAGATCTCGTTCCCCACGTAGATCATCTCCAGAGCACATGTTTCCAACAGAAGTTCAGCATCTTGTCGCCTAATGTCAGATATGGACTTTGCTAGGGAGTTGGAGGGGGTAAAATAACGAAGAATGAGAGAAAGCTTATGCAAAGACAAGGATAGTAAAAGGTCAAAGTCAAATGAGAGAACAGGTCAATAGAGGAATTTAATGAGAGACTGCATTCTTATAAACTTCTTTCTGGTAAACACAGATTCACATCTCAATCACGGTAAAGGATAAAGCACAAAGAACGAAGACTGTCTCGTAGTATGTACATAAATATATACCCCTTCTAAACAAACATAATGCTAAATAACAGTGACGTATTAGTACATTTCCATTACATTGAAAACAATTATTCCTAATTTATAATCAGTCTTTAATTACACTTAATCAAGTTCATGTGCAATCTGTCATTGAAATTTATTCTTACAACCTTCTTTGTAAATTATACCTTTTGAGATACAGTAATTCAGGGATCAGCAACCTACGGAACGCATACCACAAGGTGACATGTCAAAAGGTTTCTTTTCTTGGCATGCAAATGGCAGCAAAAAATCTATCTTTTAACAGTGTTACTCTCTTAATGGCGATACACGCTCGTTCATTTTGTAATTAACCGAGAACAAAATTCTTGTGTGGACCCTATAGTCTTGTTTATTGTTGAATGTTTGATAATTTAAGAAAGAGTTCTTAATAGTATTAGTGAATTGTTTATGCAAATATGTTGCATCAGATGAAACGTTTTCTTATATCCCATTACAAGTATAGAAGGAGTTTTGATTGTTTTACTGTCAATCACACTTTGATTAGATTTTGTGTTTGTCAGTCTTGTCAACTATTGGATGTAGCTTGACAAATTTCTGGATGGGTATTTGTTGTTGGTGCCTCTGGATGAAACGATTGTCATTGTAAATTATAATCCATACCTCAATGACTTTGGTTATGTTTGCAATGTGTGACCACTGGTTCATTACTTGTAGCATGGTCCTGCAAATTTATGTATTGATGCAACACTAGCATGCCAACATTAGGCCCACATGACACATTATTTTGCCTTGGTGACTTGTATGTAAGTCAGTTGCTAGCTGTTAGGTCATATGTCTTTGCGCGAGATTCAGTCTTAGCACAACGTTACTTCAGATTATGTCACTTTGCTGTGGATGACTGTTCCATGAACTGATTTAATGTTCTATTTTCATACCAATAATAGTAAATGTCAGATAAACATTTGGCATTCCGAATATAGCCTTATAGTGGATCAAGTCCTACTTAGTCAACAGGACAGAAATTATAACTGCAAATAGAATACACTCCAGCCCAGTTGACGTACGTTGTGGTGTTCCACAAGGATATTTCTTGGACCTGTTCTCTTCATTCTGTATACTCAGCCGTTCTTAAGTGTCATAGATCATCACCCAGTGTCACACCAATTTATGCTGATGACACCCAAATATACAAATCTAGCCACCCAACTGAAGTTGATCCTACCATCCATGGAGTAGAGAAGTGCATTTCTGATGTGAAATCATGGATGACATGTAACAAGATGCAGATGAATGATGATTAAACTGAGGATAATCGTATCAAAACACAAAGACTTTCTTCATTCACATCTTTTACCTCAGACAATAAATATCAGCAACACCAACATTAAATTCTCACCGTCAGTACGGAACGTAGGCGTTGCTCTAGACAGCACTCTCACATTGCACCAACATGTCATGAACATATACAAGGCTGCATATCTTGACTTGAGACGCATCAGTTGCATTCGCAAAATATCTTTCAGTTGATACCACTAAAACACTTGTGTCTTCATTAGTACTTTCAAGACTGGACTATTGTAAGTCAATTGTGTCTGGTTCGTCACAACATTTACTCCAGAAACTTCAAAAGGTTCAAAACGCAGATTGAGGGATCATCTTTATAGTACCTCGATCTGAGCACACCTCACCACTGCTCTTTACACTAAACTGGCTATCAATCAATTCGATACAGAATAATACACAAAATTTGTTCTCTGTGCTATGTTTTAATGACAGACTCCAGTGCAACATACCTATCCAGCCTCACCCATGTGTATACACCAGCTATATCCTTTCGCTCTTCTCTGATAATCGTATACTCATTTTTCCAAAGGTGAAAACAAAGTCATATGGACAACGTTCGTTTGCACACCATGTCCCGGCGACGTGGAACGAATTGCCCATTGAAATTAGACACAAAGACACATTGGTCCGTTTTAAGAGTGTTCTTAAGACTCACATGTTTCGACTGCAGGGACAAACTTAGCGACGTAATCATGTTTTGTATCTTATATGTTTTCAGCATGTTTTAATGTTTTTCAGTTTTTGTCATTTGTTGTTCTGTAGTGTAGTCATATCGTTATTGATGGTATAAAGCACTTAGAGCTTCGAGAGATTAGGTGCTATACAAAGTCCTCATAATTATTATTATTTTTATTATTATTATTATTATTATTATTATTATTATTATTATTATTATTATTATTATTATCCCAAGACGGTACAGGGACATATTGTTTCAGGAATTAGGAGATGATAATCACTATCATAAACTCCTCAATAATAGCTACATAGTGTAGATTAAGAGTTAAGTGCATTATAATATTGAGAGTAGAAATTAAATTTAGATACACCATTATAAAATACAGTAGAACGTGTTTTGAAAGAACTCGCCCAATGCCAAAAAATAATGGTCTTTCAAAACAGGTTGTCTCTCATTACAGGCCATTACACAATATAACAACTAAGTCTGCTAAAGGAGAATATGTTCTCTCAAAATAGGTGATATTTCCAAGCAGTGGTCTCTTTAATGTAAAACACAAAACCTAAACATTAAAAGATAATAGCTAAAATGTTATACAGTTTGTACAAATAAGGAAAATGCTAAAACGTGTATCGGAATTATTAGTGTCATAATTTCATTTGTAAAAGACTTTCACTCACAACTTTAACTGCTGATGTATGCACTTGGCTTATGAATTGATAAGCTTTGTAGTTGACATAGATGCATTGCAAAATGATGACTACACAAATTTATAAAATATAAAACTTCATAATTTTCAGTTTGCATTCAACTTGGAGATATAATTTAATGATGTTTTAATCTCAGATGCCTGTGAATGGTATTTAAGCAAATATACTGTATTATTGCTATCATTAAATTATAAAAAGTATGCTAGTCTGTGTAAAGTTTACAATTGAATTTGTGTGTCCATATCTTGCAAGTTTTAGACTTTAGTTTTAATTTTTTCCTTGACTTGTTAGTTGGAAAAAAATAGATTATATTCCTGTCTTATCATTTCTTCTAATTAGAACATTTATTACCTAATTAGCATTGAAATGGAAATATTTGCTTAATTCATTTCATGTTCTAGACAGTACTCTCATATTGCACCAACATGTTATGGACAGATGCAAGGCTGCATATCTTGAGATGAGACGCATCAGCTCTATTCGTAAATATCTTTCAATTGATGACACAAAACACATATGTTCATTAGTACGTTCAAGACTGGACTATTGTAATTCAATGATGTCTGGTTCGTCACAATATATACTCCAGAAACTTCAAAACGTTCACAACACAACTGTTCGGAGGATCTTTAGAGTACCTCGATCAGAGCACACCTCACCACTGCTCTGTACCCTACACTATTTATCAATTCGATTACAAATAAACAACTAAATGTGTTCTCTATGCTACGTCTCGCTGCCAGACTTCAGTGCAACATACCTATCTGGCCTCACCCATGTGTATACATCAGCAATATACTTACTCTTCTCTTATGACAATCGTATACTTATTGTTGGCACTATGAAAACTAAGTCATATAGACATGGTATTTATGCAGACCAGGGCTCGTCGATGTTAAACGAATTACCCATTGAAATATGACACAAAGACACAGTGGTTCCATCTGGCAATATTATTTCACAAGGTTCAAATTGCTAGAGGAAGACGTTGAGAAAAATTAGAATACATTAACTAACATTCAGTTTAAAATTACTTTGGAGAAAAATGTTCCCATATTTAATCTAATATTAAGTTGGAGACATTGGTCTATTAAACATAATTACAGAACAAGGCTAATTTTAGTTTGACCTTTGTAGAAATATTTGTTACTTTTATACTTTTATATAAAAAGGCCCACTTAAAGCTCTCTATTTACAAAATGTTGCTCTTGTGTCATAGTTCTGTACTTCAAACAGTACGTACCATTTCAAGAAAAAGTTACATTCAAAACTTTTTGTAACGATGTTTATTAGTATATGGTAATCAGTCATAGAAATTCGATAGTTTTGCTGCTGGGTAGTGAATAACATGAAGATGCAAAGGATATATGCGGTCTTTTCGTATGATCAAAGATACTGGGGTGATGGTTAAAGAGCAATGATAACAACATCTATAAAGAAACAATTACAAAAAGCATTTGTTGTTGCCAAGAACAGGTATAAAGATTACATTCCGATTCTAAGACTCCATAAATTGAAAATCTTGTACGGAAGAAACTGAAAAGTGTCCATGCAACAAGTAAAGTAAGTTGAGTACTGTTAGAGTAATTATATGCAAAAACGTATTCATCCCTGATGATTTTCCATATTCAAAAACGGCTGAAAAGCCCGACGTTCTGATTACATATTTTATCAGGTTGACAGTGCATCGATTATAGATGGATTTTAATACAATAATAAAGGGATGGATATCCTTTCAGTTGATTTATTTCTAAATCATTACTTGGAAAACGTGAACACCATATTTCATCCATGTAGATGTTGCCCTTGTGTGTGTGAGTGTGTATGTGTGTATTCAAGTGCGTATTTATATGTGTGTTGTGCAAACTGAATACCTTGTCACATTTCAACAACTCAATCTTTATTATGTTTGAGTCAACAAAGTTTTTACGTTATAGAAACCAAATGAAGAAATGCAGCTGTTCTATTGCTTAGATCCAAAATGTGGGTTGTGATTCTTTAATATTGATTACAATATAAGAGTATCGCCATATTAACTTCTAAATATCAAGAATTGACATCAGATCAAGTTCGTGTATCTAAACGAGATTATATTTTGTGAAACTCAGTTCCTAAATATCCATTGGGTGAGTGTGTGTGTGCAGTTATAAAAGCGAATCAATTTCCATTAAAGTTCATATTTACTAATAGCATAGCTGATAAAACCATCCCTGGTTTGTAATTTCCTCTATATAGCACATTAATAGATCCATATAAGTGGACAACATAGTTCCTACAACGATCTAATTCAAATTTCCATTACTTTGAAATACTTTATTTTTGAACCTTTTATATTACCCGACCCCATCCAATAAGTGGACAATTTAGTTCCTACTAGGATCTGATTTAAATTTCCAATACGTGGAAATACTTTACATCTACACCATTTATATTACCCCATCCCATTCTGAGGCATATATCTTTCCTGTAATCAATACAAAAACCCTTTCCACAATATAAACTCGTTTCTTCTGTTTCAAAACCTAAGACATGGCTACCGGTCAAGTGTCGGGATATGCTGCGGGAGTCATGCTCGTTCTTTCGGCCGAAAACATTGAAGACATGCTAAATACATTTGAAAAAAAATAGCATGTGGAGATTGGTCTAAGACGAACATGACGTATACATCAAGAAGAACTCTGTCAACGTAACATACAACCTTGGCTTAATGGATATGATAACGAGTCTCGGTGCCATTTAGTAGATTCGTTCTCATAATTAAATCTCCTTTGTACTTATAACGTGCCCCAAATCCAAATACCAGCTCTAGCTACGTATGTTTGCAAAGATTGATACCAAAGCGGTAACTATAATACTTTAGTACTAAACGAACGGACCGATGACTAACGTGACAATAAGATGGTTCAATATCCTGACCGTGAGACTGTACAAAGCAGCAAAGATTGGCGTTGCACACAATCTAAATTAATTAGCAGATACATTCAACCAGATACATCAACTATATACAATATAAGGTCCGGAAAAATCGATAAACAATCAAGGTCAAAGTCAGAACAACAGATAAATGAAATAATCATAGGAAACATTGAGCCCGGAATATTTTATAACAAAAATGGAAAACAGTAAAATTAAATTTTAGGAGGAAGTTACGTCGCAAAAAACATAAGGACAATCAATGTAGCGTGGCATTATTTTGATACAAACAAAGCTGAATACAACAAACAATCTTATACTAGGGTCAATGAGTCGATAAGTATTTCGATTAATGTCTCGAGGTTTCATTCGTACTTTTTATTCTTTACAACTAAAAGCACAGATATTTCGTTTCTTTTTTTGCTTCCTTAAAACCACCGGGCCTTCTCTGGTGACGTATATCTTGAACACCCGGTAATAATGGAACTGGAATGGGCATTGTTCATTAGACCCGTTGATTCCATCATTGTTGATAATGTCAATGAACAGCGATGTAGGTAACTGAAAGTATGGAGTCTTGTGTCAGGTTTGTATATCCACTAACCGTATGTCGTCTTTAGTTATGCTTCTGCTCACATCAAGACCAGTGTCTCTTCAAACATTATGCAAAACTTCCAAACATCGAACATGAAACTATGGCTTCCTTTGCTTCGTACTCGATTGAATCAGCCATCAAAAGGTATACGATACTACTTCGATTCAATCCCAGACGTACATCCATACCGTTCAGCTATTTGTTTTCTTGCGTTAAAACATCAACGATCCATTAGTCATCACTATGCTTTAGCTTTATTTCCTTATGCCAGTAGCTATACCGTACATTGATAGGATCGTCTACCGCTTTAAACCCTTTGTTTTAAAACATCAAGCATTAAGGGTTTCGATATCATAAAAGCCTCTTGATTTGTTTTTTGGTTATCAGAACCGCATCCGGGATGGATCTAGAACAGGAGTGAAAGAGGCCCGGCCCATAGGCCAGATCTAACCTGCAAACGTGTTCTATCTGGCCTGCAGAACACATTAAAACAACATATAAATCTTACACGTGAACAGTTATTATAATAAAGAAATTAGTGTTTGCGTCCATCGAATGGTCATAGAAAATGCAATCTGGCAATTACCAGAGACATGTTGTGTACCCCTGCTCTAAAAATGTCGGATGCGATGATTTTCAAATTAAAGGAGCAGGCCATCGACTATCAGGCCAAACACACCATAGGGGACACTTTTGTGCTTCGTACTTGACAAGGCATGACTTACCCACGATGAGAAAGTCAACATAGTACTTCCAATGCGGTTTTGCGCAGGATGAACATGCGTCTGCAATACTTACAGAAACAGTATTCTAGTCAAACAGGGGAATGGAACGCGTTTCGTGTGGCACTTGCATAATCCTATTGCGTCTTTGATCAATTATGCAAGGGAGTAGAATTAGTTGCAGTCAGAAATGAGGAAGTGTCCACTGATACCCTCTTTGGGGACAACGATCGCACAGATGCACTCGGTTTTCTCCTGTGATTTCAACACTTTAGCGCGAAACTTAACGTGGCAGTTATTGCACATAATGGTATCAAATTGTTCCCGGACGGAACACCAACAAATATGCACTTATCAATCAATGTGATGCGCGTCATAGCAGAACAAGTACGGAAACAAAACAATTAAAATCACACATTGTGCGATATTTGCATGTTTATTTGCCTGATTAGAAACATTTGCGTCTCTCAGGAGCACGTACATGATAAAAAATTGCATCGTTGGAATGACCGTTAACTTTAGCGTGGCTGTTGCGGTAGCGGCAGTTGATGTGGTCACGAAGAAAGTGTTAGACAGGCTACTTAAAAATGCCCGACCTTCATCTCATGCAAGATTTTTCAGCACACACACACACACACACACACACACACACACACACACACACACACACAGAGGAAATATGTAAAATGCTGTGTGTGTGCTGTCAAACAAGGAAGCGCCCGATCATGAATATGCGTGAATCATGGACATCCTTCGTAAACTGAATATGGACATTGATTCATTATACTATTTTTTCTATTTAAATACTTGTTTTAAGTATATGAATGATGAATTCGAGAGATTATCAGTAATTAAGCCTTTCAAAAATGTTAAATTTAATCTCGATAGAACCCTCAAAGATGTGCCAAAACGGGCAATAACGGATAGAGCCCTGATAAATAAAATACGCGATTGTATTAATGAATTCAAGCACGACGGTGCATGTCATAGCGTTTCGAATTGATGGTGTTGTTGATGCCGCCATGAGCGACAGCAACGTAACGTTGATGTTATCACAACTTGGCAACAAAAAGTATTTTTTTCAGAGTAAAATTCATTATCCGTGTAGAATCAGGCGGTTGGATTATACGAGACAAATTTGAGCCGATTCTCAAAGACCAGAAAACAGTCGTTGTTAGCCGTGATTCTATGCCGGGTCTGTTAACTGGAATTGACAAACCATACTATGAACGAGCATATCCTGAAACAGCAGTTGTGTATGGGATATATCCGTTAAATGAAAAACCCGATATAGGAAAACTAAAACCAATGAAACAGTCGTCGCCGGCGACTTTGTCGCTGAATTGTGTAGCAGCATGAATAACAGAACATTTTACAAATGCATCAAGAGGGAACAAACTTACCGATCTACGACGTTGCAAAATAGCTCAATGGGAGTTAACGGTGAAAGACTGCGGAGCAACTATTAGCGATATAGCAAAATTATAAAAGTCGCTGAGATTTCCAATAACCGTTACAACGATAACCGGAGCAGTTTTATACGAATCAAAATATAACAAAAATGGAGCTCCAATCAAAATTATTGATCATAACGAACACGCATGCACGTCCGCGGTCACAATATTTCCACGAAACAGAACAATAAAGTATATAGCCGACGAATTCTTACGAGAAGAATTCTTCAGGGATGGTTTTTTCGTTGAAGAGAAACTATTCGATGCCATTGCACATTCGAGTAAAAACGACCCCGTGTCAGTGTGGTTACTTCGCAGCACTGAAAACGACACAGATACTTTTGACCAATTTGTAAGACCAAACGGCGAATTATACCGCACTGAAGCATTTCACAAGAAAATGAAAAAAAAAAACAACACATCTAGTGGGATTTTAACGGTGCGTGGCGAAGACAACAATGATGAAATCATCAACGATGAAATCATCAGCGATGATGAACAATTTTTGACAAACTGTTTTACAATCCCGTCGGTTGCAGCTCATTTTGCAAGAATCAAAAACGCATGGAAACCAATACGCGTAGAATTCTTGCCAGACATTGAGGATAGTTGTTTAGGATTTAATCATGGCGGTTTATGGAATAACAAATACGACCATGATAATATCATTTCAGTTGATATGGTTGCTTGTTATCCAGCGAGTTTTCTTGGTTATCGAGAGTGTACTGAGTATTTCAAACGATTTGGACACCCCGTACATGAAATGACTCGTGTTGCAATTAATGGGCCGCTGCCTGATTTTGATTTAACTGGATTCGCTCGTGTAGTATCATTTTAATTCGCAGCAGGACTTCATCGCTGTTGTTATATTTGGACTGGTAGACACATGTCTGAAAAGAAGTGGCTGCCAATAGCGCTATTACGATTCATGATTGATACAAAAATGTTAATTTCGCTGACATTCAGTGAAGCAATTATATCATATCGGAAACAAACAAATGTCTGGTTACCAACACCTGAACGTCTTGATAGTATAATTGAGGAATCCAGAATACATATTGATGCCAACGAAGAATATATCATTGAGTGGTCAAAACGGGTATTTAATCAACGAAACATTGAAGCAATAGATCTCGGTAGAAGAATAATCGGAAAATTTACTCAGGGAGGAAAAAAATGCGACTATAGACGATATTGTTCACGGCTGATTATGGATAATACCGAATATGACTTTGTAATCGCGGATGCAGTATCTAAAAACATATATGTAGATCGTAAAGATGCTTTTTTGTCCGATGGAACAAAATTGGGTACAGTCGTTACTTACAGCGACGGTTACAGATCCCCGTATACACATTTGAGGTCGTCGATGCTGGGTTATGCTTGTATTAATTTATTTTCAATGATAAATAGATTTCCTGACACTGTGGTTAGAGTTGCCGTTGATTCATTTTACATTAACAGCAAATACAGTTGCGCAGTTGCTGAATTCACTAATTCGGACGAAAGCTGGGGATCGTGGAGAATTAAAAAAGAAATGCTGCGTGATTATTCTGAATCATCAGACGTTGACAGTAAAAGTAATTACTTACGCGGTGATAATTTATCAGAACGTTCTAATGCACCACCGATATCAGATCCAAGTTGTAGATATAAAACAGTTTATTTAAACGGCTGTGGCGGGTCAGGAAAAACGACTCGGGCGATTGAATTATATCGAGGTAGAGCAAATATGATTGTGCTGACACCGACCCATAGACTAGTGCGAGAGATAAAACAACGAAACTTCGAAGCTTGCACTTATCAAGTTTTTTTTCGATACATTCTAAACGAGAAATTCATCCCTGCGGTTATTATTTGGGATGAGATATGCACGGTTTCGGTAGATGTATTAAAAATGTTTCTTGACTGGTTGCTGCAAACGAATACAACGGTAATAATGTGTGGAGATCATGGCCAACCACCACCATTTGTCGGCGCGGGTCCACATGATTGGTTAAAGAATTTTGTGGACTATTATGAAGAAATCGATAGCGATTACAGGTCGCTTGACGAACAATTACGGGAGGTAAAAAAATTAATTAGACTGAAACCCGACAGAATCCAATGTGAAATAATCAGGGAAATAATTCATAAAACTCCCATGGAGGAATTTTATAACACATGGAGACCAAACGATTTTGTAGTTGCTAGCAGAAAAATAGTCAGAGACGCACTACAATAAAAAGTTGTTTTCACTTCACAGAGAAAAATATCCCCTGATAAAAGTTCCATTATGTTATAGACCCGCTGACACACGGCGGCAAAACATCGAGGTGGAAATACCCGGCGGCGGAAAGCAAACACTAGTATTAAATGATATTGTGCTGGTTGATATCAGTGTTGTCGAAGACGCATTGCGTGCTAATAAATCGCCATGGACACTGGGTTATGTAGCAACAATACATTCCTCGCAGTGATTAACCATCGCGGATACAATTGTTTGGATAGGCGATAATCGCATTGAGTGGTCAAATTTAGTCTATCTTGCAGTGTCTAGAGTACGGCGAATAAATCAACTTAGAAGAATTGTTTTCGATGATGACACCACAATGGATGATATTGATGTTAGCATCATTAATAAAAAAACTCTGTGGTTACAAACAACAAGACAAAAAAACAGCGAGAATTTGATATTGATGCTGAATTAATAATCGCGTTGAAGCAACATCAAAATAATCACTGCGCAAGTTGCAATTGTATAATGCGTTGACAGTATTCGGATAAAGATCCTCACCAATTTACCGTAGACAGAAAAAATAACAGTCTCGGTCATGTCAGAAGCAATGTGATGTTGACTTGTCTTGAGTGCAACAGACACAACGGTGCTAGTTAAGGCCGCGCGGAGGCAATTGAGTATCATAAGGAATCTCTTGTAGTTGTTCGCGTGTAAAACCCCGCTGAGGTGCAGTTGAATCCAATTTATAGATTGGAGGTCTACCAGTTGATCGTGTTATAGTAGATATGCTATGCGTAGTGACGCTCCAAATATGATCAGTAGCCCTTTTTTACCACCTTCGAGTTCTCCTGGTTCATATAAATATCTCACGGTGACATTGCTGAGAATTGGCTGAGAAACGCTATCCCGCTGTGGTTGTGGTATATACTTTTTTATTACGTTGTTAGGTTTCATATTGATTGCTCTGGTAATCTCGTTATTTAGCGCTGCAACTACCCCTGGTAACCTTTTGACCCATTCACGGGATCGCTTTTCTTGGATGAATTCTTTTGCGTATTGATATCCAAATAACCGCTCAGCAAGAGTCCGATTAAATCGTTCTACAATTGCCTGATCGCAATGTAACGCAGTATGCCCCGTCTGATGGTGACATTGTTATGTTTCATTGTAGATGCAACCACACCCTGAAAGTCCTTGCCAGGATCGACTTGTAATAGATTTGGCGAGCGTAGAGGGCCTCGACGATAAATCTTTTCAAATGCAGAAGCAACTTCAGGTGATGATTTTGTTTTTTAGCAGTTCTGCTTGTTTGTATCGACTCGCAACGTCAACTACGGTTAGCGCGTATTTGTAACCGTTGTCATGTGTTAAAAACAATAAATCAGCTTGATGAACTTCATTGGGTCCGGTAACATCAAAATGCGAGAAATTGATTTGTTTAGGACGCGGTAGATAAATTGGCCATATAGCCTGTTTGGATAACCAATTGGCCGCAGTGGCCTTTTTCACTTTTGCGGCGTTGGCGAGTTTATTGATTGCAGCGTTACCCCTCCAGTATCCCCTCGGAGAATAATAAATAAATAGATTCCATATTATTAATTACCAGCGCCCATCATCAATTTGCCTTTCATAGCTGATTTTACCAACCACGAAGCCAATTTTTCTTTGAAAGATTTATCAGGAATAGCATTTAACGCATGAATTAATTTCACATCCGCGTGATGCCTGTGTTGCAAATTGCTGCTTTTATAATATGCAACATCATGAGCATGACACGCATTATCAATAGCGTTTATCGGATACTCGCCGGGTCAGGGCTGATTTTGATCATCAAGTCTGATATCTAATCGTGTTCCGGGGCCACAGTAGCTATATACTGGAAGGTGCTTTTCTCCGGGGTAGTTTGCCCATGGGGTTACAGGGAGCTTTGCCAATTTGGCTGCGATATCACCTCCTCGTTTGTTTTAAAAACATCTCCGGATTTCATAGAAACAAATGTAAACTTTTTGATACCACATGTTGCACATCTACCAGTAAGTGCTGATCTGTTATTTTTAGTTGTAATCGTCGTCACATCATTTGTGCCAGTACGCGTTTTACAATTCACACAATATAGATCCATAATTTATGTATAGAGATATGAATATAATTGATTTTTCAGCGACTAAAACAAGAGAACCAGTTAATCATCATGCAGCGCTACCAAACTCTATCCGCGCAATTATAATCGGGCCATCTGGATCCGGCAAGACGCAATTGTTGCTCAATTTAATAGTGAGATGGATGAAGTATGATAAGTTGTATTTAGTTGCTCCTAGCGTAGATGTTCAACGATGCTATGAAGTGTTAAAAGATTTTAACGAGAATGCATCAGAAATTAAGAGTGAGAACGCCATTGATTTTATAACTGATATTGACGAGGCACCATCCGTGGATGACCTTGATGGGAGCATTAACAATGTAGTCGTATACGACGATGTGATGTTAGACAATCCAAAAAACCCAGCTAGAATATTTTCCCGAGGCAGGCATAAAAACAACGACGTGATATATGTCACTCAACGCTGTAGCGTAGAGTGTACTCAGATTCCAAAAGTGATCAGAGATAACTGTAATATTCTTGCTATGTTTAACGGCGTTGATACACATACGTTACGAAATATTTGGCAGACATGGTGTTCCGATATGGACTTCAATCAATTTAGAAATTTCTTTAGTAACGCTCAGTCAAACCCGCATGGATTTATAACAATAAATTTACATGATCCTCGGACACGATATCGTATCGGACTTGATCAAATATTTGGTTGAAATCGTAAAACCCATAGCAGCAGAGGGGGCAATGACATCACGACGAGACCGTTTTTTGACTAAACAATGAAAACGGCCTTGGAGTATGATTTGCGGAAAACTTATGTTTCGAGCAAGTAATCCTTTTTTTTTGGTTGAAAAAGAAGGATTCGAATTAATTCTCTCGAGACGTTTTATTAGATTTAGAGCTAATGATGTCTCGGGCAAATGTAGGATTCGCCCCTCCCCTGCTGCTACAATTGACAGCAAAATCAGATATTCCTGTTTTATTTAAAATAAGCGGGCCTTCCCTGTTGACGTCTATCCCAGACACAAAACGAACAAGCATGCACTTTCAAGCACGTAATAGAAGCACACGAACGGAAACAAAACAAATATAATCACAGATTGCGCGATATTTGCATGTTTATTTGGCTGCTTAAAAACATTTGCGTCTCTCAGTGGCACGTACATAATAAATCGCATCGTTGGAATGACCGTTAACTTTAACGTGACTATTTCAGCTGCGGTTGATGTTGTCCTGAAGAAAGCATTACGCTGGCGATTAAAAAAACGCCCGACCTTCAGCTCATTCCAAATAATGTTACAACACACACACACATACACACACACACACAGACAGAGGCAAAGTTGTCAGAATTTTGTTGACACTGTCAAACAGCGGAGTGCCTAATGATAAATATGCGTGAATCCTAGACATCTTTCTTAAACTGAATATAGACATCCACGACGCATTGGTGACGGTTAAAGGTGGGAATCGATTACATGTGACAGAAAAGCAATAACGTATTTTGGAGGTTCTTGCGTCTTCGTTTTTATCCAAGTGAATTCAATTGTTGCAGGGATCACTGTGTATTATGCGCAAAGCTCGCAGACACTATGGCATGATGTAATTCAATAAAAATTACCAGTATCACAACAATAAATTAGAAATTAACTATTTTAGACTGTCACTCTAGTCTCCTGGTTAAAATTTGGAATGAAGTAATAAAGTTATTCGTTGATTGTTTCTTATTAAACATTGATTGTTCTTCATATTAAGACAAACTTTATAGTAAAATAAATGTGTATAATTGATTCAACTATTACCTAACCACTTCATTGAATCTACAGCCAATCACTGAGCACACTAAGTGTTAGATATCCAAGTGTCTTCATTGCATTCACCTTTTTAATGCAGCTCTATCAGGTACTCTAGCTGCAATAATTCTGGTCACCCATGCCATATGCAGTCTGTCCAAAAATACAGAGAATTGACCACCCAGAGAACATTTCTCGATAAAATATATAGAAGTGTACATCTGGTTAGCTTCTCCGTATAAATGTAGAAAAAGGTGTATGGTCGAACTGAATAGAATATTTTAGTGGTGTTGAATAATGAACCAAACCAACTATATCTTAATTAAAATCAAAATAGCACGTGGGAACATTTCCTATACAGAGGAATATTGATTAACTTTTTATTAGTGGTTTTCATTACGATTAGGATGTCACATAATTAAACATGACACAAAGCGGTTTATTGATGGCCAAAAGTACATTAGAAATGCTGATGTCGAACATGTATTGGATGACATTTGCAATCATTCAAGTTTCATAAACAGAATATGTCCTCTTTAAGAAAGAAAAACAAGATATCTGAGTTGGGGTTAAATATAGGCTAATTAGTGTTTTTTTGTACAAAACGGCATTGATACAAACACAACATGGCTGACTGTCTACTTGTTTCTTATATGAGTAGGTTTGGCCTGGTCTGGTTCGTTTCATTTTTTTCATCGCGGCGACAGAACGAAAGAAAGATATACAGTTTAATAGAATGTACTTAAGTCAAAATAGCAGAACAAACTCATATCCAATGATTTTTATTTGCTTATCATAGTTACAAAGGAAGTGGTAACTATTGGCAAGGGAGAGTTACATTATACTCAGTAACAACTTTGCAGATTTTGCTACAGTCAACTTGGCTCTGGAGAGTTAGAACATCGTTAATTTGTTCGATTTCTTCAGGGGTCTTCTCTAACCAGGGAACAGGCTCTGCGTAGCCGCAACTAACGACAAGTAAGACCGTTCCGTCTTTCATAGGCGAACCTAAATTAAAAATTATATATATATATATATATATATATATATATATATATATATATATATATATATATATATATATATATATATATATATATATATATATATATATATATATATATATATATTCATTGGTCAGTTAACAGAATGTGTGTAAAGGACAATATATAGACAATTATTCATTCCTGTTTCAAATTTCGTCTAATGATTCAGTTACTGTAAAATGCAGATATAATTATGTTTTTGGAATTTAAAAGTGATCTTCAACTATTTGGGATATTAAGGACTTGTTCGAAGACTTTCTTGATTATATCGTCGTAGTACAACTTTAAATTGAAGATTATTGGAAGTCATTCTGATCATTTTACACTATTAGATTTGTAACAGAATAATTAATCGTAGTCAGATTTTATTCACAGCTATTTACGTTCGTCTGAAAGTTTGATTTTGTAATATTAAGATAGAAGCTGTTTGTTACTTGTACTTAACATGTTTGCTTTACTTTGTTCTTGTACACAGTATAATACCATAAGTCGTAACAATATGTTATGTTTATTTGTGTTTTTGTCTGTTTGAACCGTAGTGTCTGGATGTAAAGTGTAACATCGTAATATTTAGGACGCTCAAACGGCTGACTGACGAATATTGTTTCCAGTTGTTAATAACTTTCTTAGGTAGCAGACGATAACATTCAGTACAAGGGGAATATGAAGTTCCTGCTAGTATTGCGGAATATTGAGGTAGCGAATGCTTGTCTCTTTGAAGGTATATGTCTTACCAGCAATAAAATAGTCTGTGTCTAGTTCAAATTTCACGCCACAATCCTCTTCTCTCATCGGCGTCACCAAGTCGAAGTTACCGTTCTCACGAGATAATTTATTTATTCCCTCCTGAAAAAGGAAAGGTGAAATGTCTTTTAAATTTGGTTTAACCTGATTCAAAGAAGTTTTTTCTCACTAAAACGATTATAGTATATGTAGAATGATATCTAAAGACGTAGTCTATGATTTAACTACCTCTAAAGATTCATAAATGCATTGCAAGTACCTGGTGGAGGAAAGTAATATTCCCATTGGTCAAAATGTTACCACGTGATGAAAATGAATTGCTTTTTTTTTTGCATGAACTGTAAGCAGAACTACTTCTAAAAGAATACACACTTCTATAAATAGTGGCTTGTGGAACATAAGATAAACGCTGCAAGTAAAGACAGATACACAGTAAGCATCAAAAGAAAAAAAACCCAACATTTTTACATTTTATTTTTAAAGCAAATGAATATATTTCATCTGAATGACTAATTTTATATATAGTTGTTATCTGTTATGAATATAATCATTCTTTCTATGTCGATATTTGTGAAAAAGAAAAGAAAAAAAAAACAACGTTGTTACAATTTAGTTTAAAAACAATTGAATATATTATATGAATCATTCATGCCACTTTTATAAAAATGATACTTAACTTGATTTGAAGTGAATAAAATGTAGCTGATCTATAAATTAATATTTGAGACAGCTTTAACCTGTAACATATTTGCTATATAAATGCAAATTATAGAACGGAGATATGTAAGAGTTATTCGTCCTTAATATCTAATGTTTTCAAACGCTACAAAAAGTTACACAACATAAACAAAAAATGAGCAAAACTCTTTCAAATGTATGTTCGAATGTAGCATTGTCTGCTCAAGCCCTTCTGCAGTACTATATCAGGCAGCTGTAAACGTTTCTAATGATAAGAAAACTAATTCGGTACTATTCAAGAAAATGTTTGAATGACCCCTAAAAGGTCAAGCAGTACAAAAAGGTAAATGTCACTGAATCAGCTCAAAATCCGCTACAAGCGCTGGCACATCATACAATGAACTCTGTGAAGGTTTCATTACACAATCCATCTGTCATTTCAATAACTCCACCTTCCAATTTTGTTCTAACTAAACATGTAAACGCTTTCAAGTTAAGGAAATACATGATTTTCAAGTTATGTGTCCCTTTTCAACCATTCATGCTAGAATTATACTTTACAAAACGTCATATATAACTGCTGGTTTTTATTATTTGCCATTTGCAAAGTAATTATTATAAAACAAAGGAAATGAATAATGAATAGGTAGAAGAAGAAATGTTAAAGCAGTAAGTACATGAATTGCTATACAATCTTTCATGTTTATATCGATATTACATTGCTGTATTGCAATTATTATTGCACTATACTTAAAAAGGGTGCAGTCAATAAACAAATTTTACAAATTAAATTGTCTTATTGGTTTGATCACCCGAGTGAAGCTCTTAACTGCTTGTACCACGAGGATTCTATATTAGCATCTGCTTCTGTTTGCATGTGTTATTGTGTCTGATTATTTTCTATACGAATGTTACAAATATGAAGAGTTGTTGTTGTAGTATTTAACGCCATTTTCAGCACACAATAGGCTGTACATAGCGGAGAGTATTAATGATGAAGGAAGAAAGCGGGGAAAAAACCTGGAAAGAACCACCGACTCACGAGAAGCTACTGGCAATCTTTCTCACATACCCCCTATTGGCCGAATCTCAGACTCGAACCCACGCAGACAGACGTGAGATGGCAATGGTCCGAAACAGAGACTACTCTGCCACTCAGGGCCCCCACCACGATGATATGGCCAGGTTATGAACCATTGTCACTAAACAAATAATAATAATAATAATAATAATAATAATAATAATAATAATAATAATAATAATGACTTTGTATAGCGCCTAATCTTTCGAAGCTCTAAGCGCTTTATATCATCAATAATGATATGACTACACTACAGAACAACTAATGACAAAAACAATGAAATTGGAAAACATAAAAACATGTTGAAAACATATAAGATACAAAACATGATTAGGTCGCTATGTTTGTCCCTGCAGTAAAAACAGGTGAGTCAAAAGAGCACTCTTAAAAGGGACCAATGTGTCCTTGTGTCTAATTTCAATGGGCAATTCGTTCCACGTCGCCGGGCCATGTTGTGCAAACGAATGTTGTCCATATGAATTTGTTTTCACCTTGGGAACAATGAGTATACGATTATCAGAAGACGAGCATAAGGATCTAGCTGGTCTGTACACATGGGTGATGCTGGATAGGTATGTTGGACTGGAGTCTGTCATTGAAACATAACACAGAGAACACATTTTGTATTTGATTCTGCATCGAATCGATAGCCAGTGTATGGTACAGAGCAGTGGTGAGGTGTGCTCGGATCGAGGTACTCTAAAGATGATCCGTGCAGCTGTGTTTTGAACGTTTTGAAGTTTATGGAGTACATATTGTGACGAACCAGACAGAATTGAGTTACAATAGTCCAGTCTTGAAAGTATTAATAAACACTCAAGTGTTTTAATGGCATCAACTGAAAGATATTTGCGAATGGAGCAGCCTTGCATATGTTCATGACATGTTGGTGCAATGTGAGAGTACTGTCTAGAGTAACGTACAAGTTTCGTACTGACTGTGAGAATTTAATGTTGGTGTTGCTGATATTTATTGTCTGAGGTAAAGGATTTGAATGAGAAAGTATTTGCGTTGTGATCAGAATAGCCTCAGTTTTGTCATCATTCATCTGCAGCTTGTTACATGTCATCCATGATTTCACATCAGAAATGCACTTCTCGACTCCATGGATGGTAGCATCAACTTTATTTGGGTGGCTAGACTTGTATATTTGGGTGTCATCAGCATACGATTGGTGCGACGTTGAGTGATGATCTATGACACTTGAGAGCGGCTTTGGTTCTTATTTATCATAAGGAGGTTTCTCTTAGTAGTAAATATAGGTGGAGGGTTAGAGACTGATAAGTAGAGATTGCATACAATGCAGAAGTGATCCGATGCAATTTCGTGGGATACAATGTTGGATTGCAGAATATTATCTTCAGGTCTATAAAGAAACCAGTCTAAAATGTGACCAAGTGTATGGGTAGGTTGGTTAACTGACTGGCTAAGATTGAAAACATGAATGAAATCTAGTAGTTTTGACGTGTATGGTTTTCCAGGACAATCAAAGTGAAAGTTGAAATCTCCAAGAATACTTTAGGTTGCCCCCTATCGAATTTTCATATTCAAGAAGATTTGAAAACTGCTCCAGAAATAGAGATTCAGCCAGTTTGTTTTTTCTACTAGGAGGAGGACGGTAGGGACAGAAAAAATGGACTAACCTTCCAGTGTGAAAGTTGTTTGGACTAGTTCAAACAATGTGTGGCAGAAATTGAATGTTGTGTTGTACTTAAGGCATTTGACCTTGGAATTATTCGTAATTACTGCAATTCCACCTCCGCGAGAGTTGCGTTGGAACGACTTAATGGAGTAATCGCTGGATGTTAAATCCGCACACTTACATTCATGACCTGCCGAATTTAACCAAGTTTCTGTCAGGAGGAAGACGTCAATATTCTGGTCGTTGATAAAATTAACAATTTCTGTGCGCTTTTCCGGTGATCCTACTGATTTAGCGTTGAATAACGCAATGCGTAGTGGTATCCCTGGGACAGTTGACACAACGGTTCACGAATTAAGAGGAATTTGAACCAGGTTATTAGAATTAACGGCATAATTTTTAAGTTGTTTATCCGTTACGGGCGAAAGGGCGATAACTGGAATTCTTCTTCCTGTTCTACGCCGGCCAGCTTTGAAAGAACGTTTCTTTTTTCGCTTCCGTTTATATTTAAGAAAAGATGATTGTATTCCCAGTTCGTTCAGTCTTGAGCACAATGTAGTATCTAGAACCAATGTGTGGTCATTTAATCCAACTAATGAGGGTTCGTCGTATTGTAAGCGGTTATGTGACGGCGGTGTAATCAAAAACAAGTGACGTCTTAACATTGGGACAAAACAGCTGAGAAAAATTCTAATTGTTCTCGTTTCCAAAACAAGGAGATGAATTAACACATACGAACAGAACAGCCGATGCATGATGAAACACAATAATGTAGACGATGATAGAGAACAAGCACAAATATTATAAATATAGCACAAAATCAGAAGAGCCAATCTTGAGCAGTTGAGCTATGGCCATCTTTCCGGATCTTCCAGAAAATAATAATAATGGAATAACAAGAAAGATAAAATAAGTACACAGTTACTTTAGAAATGTGTATGTCTGAATCAACAAAAGTTATCACAGACTTTCTATAACATAACCTCATACACCTGCATATATTAGTCAAGCGTGTTAATATACACGAGAAAAGGTTTTGAAGAGCGAAGTTAGATCACTCGCTTGTTGGAACAGAGATGAACATGCCAAATGAGATTCAGTCAATCTATGAACGCAAAAATTCTTACTGCATTGACATTGTGACTTGAAATATTGAGCTTTCGCTTTAAAAACACGTGTCTATTAAAGACAAATATATTTAAAAAACAAGGTATCATTGTTCAAATTCCTAAAATGAGCTTCCATTTAAGGACTGGTATTATGATGAACTTATTACGATCAAGCAGGACAATCTCTAATGTTATAAATGGCTACGTAACAGAAAACTTCAAAGATGTATTCCTACACTCAAATAAGATTTTTGAGTTTTAAAGACGCAAACTAAATAACATAATGAATAATTCAAATATCCATTATAAGCCACTAACGTTGTTTTTCCTGTGTGTATCGTGGTATAAACTGTCCGTTACAGACTCACACAGGTTACATAACGCCTTTCGGCATCCAATAAGCATGATGTTTTATAACAGTGTAGAGCTGATACTTTTAATGTGTGATATCTGTAAATGTTCATGGTATTTAATAAGCAATACGTGTCCTTTGTCTTCCATAGTCCAAAGTATGCTATAATACCAGTAGACAGCTACACATTGCATATATGGAAATTGAAAGTGGTTTTTTTGCGATACAATTACAATCGAAACGAACAAACACATGTTTGGTTAGACGAAATGAAAGAAACAAGATAAGTTTAGGTTTTTGATCGTATCTCTAAAACGCTGCATGAGTTGAGAATCATAACGTTGTACAATTATAAAACCGAATCAGGGTTCAAATTTAAGACGTCTAAATAGATTATAATCTTCAGGAAATATAATTTCTTTAGATTTTGCGTTTTTGATTTCAATACAAATGTACTGGCATATGTAGAACATAACTACAAAGATATAGTAACTGAAGATAAGGGAGGATTGCGGAACATATATACACTATCTCCTATGAAAATCAGAGGGTTCATAACGACAACGATTGCTCATGGTGCAATGAAATAATCTTTAAAAATATTTTGTTTTTTGTTTTTCTCAAAATGTGTAAAGTCTGAATATTAAAGTTTGAATATTAAAGGGTTGCTGCAGAAAGACGTAACTTCTTCAATGTAAGAAATTGGAGACAAAAACATCAAGAGTTAAACAGGGTGAATATTATATCATATGAATCCATTGGGTACGTTTGATTTGTGCTTGCAAGCAATATATCACTCTATTTTAAAACAAACAATGGAAAACGCTAACATGGAAAATGAATTTTCAATCAATTTGGATTATAATTAATTATTTTATCAATATGCAAGTATAAAGGATACAATTTTTTATATATGCAAAGAACGAGCAATATGAAAGACAAAATAACCAAAAAACGAAATGAACTTTAACGTTTTAAAACTTTTGGAGAATATCAGATTTAATGTATTATGCAGCCTATTAGCAAGCGAATAGTGTAAATTAAAACATCTCGCACAAGACACTAACTTAACACTGTTTATACGTACATTACATCACAATTCCATTCCTTTTTCATGTTAAATGTTCTTAGGTTGTAAGGCATCATGAACAGTGAGAGATGCACGGTAAAATAAGTAATTGATATTTCGTCATCCGTACGCATCGATTACGATAGGTACTGTTAGATGATGCACTCGCGACACAGAGCAGAGCTGTTTTTAGTCTTTCAAATGTTCATCATACATATATTTATATACTTACACGGTACATAACGTTCAATTGCATTTTGTATATAGTCAAGTAAGCATCGTCTTCGTTGGTGACAGGGCGAAAGAATACATCAGTATGTTCCATACTCTGTGGAGTTGCCATCATCACTGTCGAACAGAAACAGATCATTTTAACAATGTCATGAAACTTAGCTGCAATGATCCAAAAAATGCTTTCCATAATATTGTCATTCTCAGCAGTGCATTTAGTTGGATAAAAAAACGTTGACATCTTCAATTGAGAAAGTAAGCAATAGTACATATTAATGGCAAATGGTAACTTTCGATTTCCAGCATATGCAATGCTGTTCTTTAGACATAATGTAGAATAATAGTTAATTTTGCATTAATTCTGTTTATGTTGGAGAATTCATCGAAGTTTTAGTTCATAGATACTTTATCTTGTTTTCGACATCATATTATGACATTGTTAATTTGGTTTATTTGATTATATTTAAGCTACCAACCCCAGAGGGGTGACAATTTGTGCTGTTTACAACAACAAGTCCTATCAGAGTATCTGAATTACGACTGTGATCTGTATTTCGACTTTGATCATAGTAATTATAATGTAAATCAACCGAGAGTGATTTTGTATTCTTTGAGAGAATATAATATGTTAAAGGGTAAAGTAAATTTATATAGAATTAGACCATTCCAATCTTGTGTCCACTGTTGCATGAATATGATTAAATGCTCGAGAGCAAAATTTTCAACAAATCAAATCAAAATGTACATTAAACATGTACTAATACAGCAAAAGGTATGTGAGCAAATTTTCGGCAATACAAATGTCTATAACTGTTGTGCAGATAGTGTTATATGAAGAACTAGTAAGTGCCATGAGAACATCATATGATTTAGAAATGATGGGGGTATTAGTAGTAACATCAGTTGTAAACGATATTATTTAAAGGTGTTTCGTTACTTGATTCTTTACCAATAATCAGGGGCCTTAAGCGCTGACAAATCCTCGTGCCCCCCATTCCTTTCCACGCTTGGTGCCCCCTCCTTTCTACAAAAATGCAATACAACATTTATTTTAATATTGAAAGATAACCCTAGGGTGCACCATGATCAAGAAACAGAACATTATGATCCATTTGTATTCGTTTATCAATTTTTAAAACGAATCTTCATTCGTTTTTGTCTTCTTCACACTTTTCTCAACTTTGTGGTGTCCCTTTTGGCCCTGGTGCCCTAAGCACGTGCTTAGTCTGCTTAATGGTTAATACGCCCCTGCCAATAATATTGCTATATCCAGTACTATATTCATCAAATATATTTGCATTCTTCTTTCTATTGCTATTTGCTTTCATACACGAATCTTACCAATAAAATAATGTTACTTACATGTTTGACCATTACAGACGGCTTGCTCCATTGTGAACTTTGAACCGCATCTGCAGGCAAATAATACATTTATGGCCACCACCAGCACCAAGAGAAATTGCAGGAGTATTACTTGTCCATCCATGATAAATCATCCTTTGGAAAACAGAAGATAAGATCATGTCTTAATATATTGAAAATCATAAAGTGCTAAAGCGGTGAGTCACGTGGACACTAAAACGTGTCTTAATATAAACACGTCATGCAGCCATAGTTCGTCGTATTAGCCCATATGTCCAAATGGAAGTTGCTAGAACTAAAATTAGGAAAACAAAAATAAAGCTGAAATATTGGTATAAACTCCCCCAATATGTATGCTATATTTCGTCACAAAGTTAAGGTGAGATAAAAATTGAGCACTGTTTTATATTTGGAATAATTAATTGCGATTGTACATTCCTGCCGCCACATTGAAATTAAATATGAATTAAATTAAAAAGATTTTAAATATATTATACTAATGCAATGTCCTGACTTATCTGTCTTTCTGTCTGTTTATCTCTCTCTTATATATATCTATCTATCCATATATCAATATTAAATTAATTAAATTAAAAAGATTTAAAATATATTATTATTATCACAATTGTTTTCCTGATAGTTGTTTCGATGGGGATAACAGCAGTCTTGATATTCGCCAAAGAATATATTCGGTTGCCTTATATATTCCAAACCACGTGACAAGGAACTATAGTCTACAGGTGAAGTAATAACATTCCTTTGTTGGAATTTTTCCAATTGTGGAAAAATATTAGTTTAAATACTCTAGCTAGATTTATGTCTGACATCTTTGAGAATTAAATGATTGGTTAATCTTGATATTATTTGAAGTTTATACAGCTGTTTCTAACCTAATTATACAAGGTGGAGAAAATACGAGGCAGCCATTTGCTGCAATGTTATGTACTTGTCTCAACTAAAATTGAATGCAGTGTTATGTAATGAATATAGAAAGGTGTAATAACTGTACTATTCAATAGATTAATGTGGACAGGATACAACTGGATTTTGTGAATGTCAACATTTTGAGGGATTAAAATACATTTTATCGTTTTAAACGTTGACTAAAATCAGATGAGTTACTACTACTAATACTACTACAAATACTACTACTGGTAATAATAATAATAATAATAATAATAATAATAATAATAATAATAATAATAATAATAATAATAATAATTACAGGTTCAATTTATTAAATTTACGATGGGTCTTCCACTTTTACTATCTATGAAATTCAATAATACACGGACAGGACCCCTATGCATCTCAATAAATTATTTATCAAACTGTATTTGTAATCCAGCATGTTTAAAAAATTGTGAATATTGTTTTTAAAATAAAAGGGTGGAACAAACTTTAAATATAATAATAATATTTGACGAATTACTCTTATCCACAAACAAAGTTTGATATATATGATTACATACATATGCAACCTGTTTGTAAATACCAGTTTTACTATTTTCCAATAAGTTACTGTTATGGCTACGTTTCAATTTATTTGATCAACATGTTATCATAGAAGAGGAAACTCAATTCTACTTTCTGACAAAAGGTCTAAATATATGTTATATTGAGTTTCGCACTTCCTTTTAAAATGCAATAAATGACGTTACTTTAAAGTAGCACATGTCTTTGTGAAACATTTCTCGGTCACACATCATTCCTTTCTGCAAATATCTAGTGAAGGGTCTGTTCATTTAGTAAGATATTATGCTAATATTGTGATGATACATTTAAATAATTTGTAAAATGTAAACGTATTCGAAAGAATTGTTTAAAATCTATCGTGCTTTTAAATTCCTGTTGAATGACTTTTGGTCAAATGAAAACTATGAATTACAATACTGTATTTGTACAATACTGTAAATTGTACAATACTGTAAGTGTGCAATACTGTAATTAATTACAATACTGTAATTGTACAATAATGTAATTGTATAATAATGTTATTGTACAATACTGTAATTAATTACATTACTTTAATTGTTCAATACTGTAATTGTACAATACAGTAATTAATTACAATACTGTTATTAACATAGCAGCCTCTCACTACTGTATGTATGTAGGTGTTTCATGTTTTTCATATAATTTTCAATTAAAAGCTCTTTGAAGCAAATAGTCGTTAAACACTTAAATTCCCGAGCCTTGGAATTATAGGACAGCATCATCTTATGACAAATCTTGGAAGTATCAGAATTATTACCTCTGTGAATTTACACATTCCTCAGAACATTGGTACATATTAATTTTAAGGCCTTGGAGGCCATATATATATGTTTGTAAGGCGTTTATTGGTAATGTATATATACAATTGATTCAACGGATGAGCCTATGTGCGCATATCTAACACCCATGAAGTCGTTCCTTCGCCTCTCTCACATATGTGGAATGGCTTTCATCACAACGAACTCCCTGGTCAGACGTCTTAACCACACTTCAACCTTCAATTGCTACCACTGCTCTGGTGGCCTAGTGGTTAAATCGTCCTCCGCAGAAGCGGGAAGTCCTGGTTTTGATCCCCGGCCGAGTCATACAAAAGACTTACAAAAATAGTATTAACAGCTTATTGGCATGGCGCTCAACATTAAGAGGGTAGTGTTAAGACTGGTCGACCTGGTGTCAGGATAATGTGCCTGGGTCGGACATCATGCTACATGTCTGCGTCATGATGCCCCAGTGCTAGACATCACTTAAAACTGCCTCACTGTAGACATCGTAGCGATATGGATGAATTTTATTTAAAACTACGTTATAAATCCTAATCAAATAAACAAATAAATAAATTTCTACCACAAAAATGGAGAAAGGAAATTATATAGGTGACGTATCGATTATTCGCGAGATTTTGACTATCACTTGAACTGTCCTGGGCAGCTATACGCTTCAGAACGTTTAGATTCCATTAGACTGGATTCGTGAAAGAACGAATGATAATAGTCTACGGTTCAGCTTTGTATACGACGAACTTCCATTAGATCACCTCTACCTTATATGTCATCTGGACATACCAGTCGGTAGCCCTCCCCTTTTATTTACTACTAAGAGAAACCACCGTATGACATTAAGAACCAAACTAACTCCGATATCCAAGCAAACCTAGCAACATGTGTACATCCTGCAGCAGAACAGCACGATAACTGCCTGTGTTAATTCAAAAGTGTTATCTGTGGTATAGCAGTGTTAAGGACCGCCCTCACACTGCTGAAAGAGACCGCTGGAATGCTGAGAGGCTTTGACGTTTATCCTAACTCACTATTCGTTAGCAAATATATGAATCCGCTAAGAAGAACGTCGCAAATATAGTCCATGCAGCGAAATCAGCCACTCTGCAGTACTAAGATCACGGAAAGTTCTAGCTGCAAAGAGTTCGTCCACATTACTAACAAACTAATGTCAAGGAACAAAGAACTAGAGATACTACCACAGACAGACATATTCACCAAGGATTCATTCACCCGAGGTGCATTTACACTTGATAGATATAGCGTTTATGAATCAAATGAGCTCTTCTCGAGTCATTCAGGAAATGCTATGTTTCATCAGCAGATATTTCTACTACAAAAACCAAAGATTGCAAAGGACTTTATAGTACAACTGCCCAACAACGAAGTGATGCCAGCAATTGTCAGTAAAATAAAAAAATCAAGCTGAATTGAATAAATTAAAAAAATTAGCTAACGTGCCAATGACAAAACAACGAGCTGCCGAGAGAGAAACAATATAACACAAATTATGAGAGCAGAAAGTGGTGTTACGTGACGTCATTTTAAATAAACTAAATATAATATCATGTTCAACCATATGTCTGATCCCGCCTATAGTATGGACAAACCAGTCCTCAAGGATGAACAAGTACTTGATTATCAGTATTATTTTTGTGATGCACGTGTACCTGACCTGGACGAATTGAAAAACATGTTCAGGACGCAAGCAGATATTTTCTGCTCGCCGAAGACTTTATTTAGTTTAATGGTCAACAGACAAAAGAGAAAAACTAAATAATTTGGTATTAGAGATCGATTCGGCTTTGTCATCATTGACGTCATGGCGCTGCTCGAAAAAGCCACATACATGATTGACGGAAAGAATATTGAATCATGTCTCGAAAACGACGAAGTTGCTACGATGCTAATCAGTTTAGCAAATTACAACAATGATTATTAGATGACAGCAATGATTATTATATGACAGCAATAATTATTAGATGACAGCAATGATTATTTAGATGGATGAAAATTTGAACTAGAGATTCTTAGCAGGTCGGCTCAGTGTTAAATGATGAAAAAGCATTTTTAGGTGCAATACGTCTGTCATACATCTTTTGATTCTTCAGTAATGTCAGAAAAGTTATTTTATGTGCTAAACAGTATGTATGTATGTGTGTATGTATGTATGTATGTATGTATGTATGTATGTATGTATGTATGTATGTATGTATGTATGTATGTATGTATGTATGTATGTATGTATGTATGTATGTATGTATGTATGTATGTATGTATGTATGTATATGTGTATGTGTGTACGTGCGTGCGTGCGTGTGTGTACGTACGTATGCATGTATGTATAGATAGGTAGGTAGGTAGGTAGGTAGGCAGGTATGTAAAGGTAGGTAGGTATGTACGGTCCCAATTAATAACTTGCAGATTCAACCCAATTACTATTGATTATTATCAGTGTTTTTGTCTTATTTTTCCTTGATATGGATTCTCAAATACGTTTCTATCATAAAGACCCGTCTGATCTATATTTGAAGATTTTATCGATTGACTGATATGTGTATTAAATAGCTGACTAAGTTTAGAAGTGGTCTGTACTTTATTGATCCTTCAAATTCGTTTCTAATATTTACGAGATACAATAATACAACGATATTAGCTATATGCATATTGATATGTTGCATATACCGTGGTATAATCAACCCAACATATTCCAATAATTTTGAAATCTTAATGTAGGAAATTAGTGGGGTTAAAAGTTGTTTTCATTTTTATGCAAAATAGACAAGGTTCTTTGTAATCTTTAACAAAAACAAATAAAAAACATTATGTTATGGAATATGCTAAATATGAACTTCATCATTGCAAAACTAACGACCATCAAGGTTATGTCATCACCAAGGACGGCAGTCATCTCCCACGAAGCCACTTGGTAGCCGTCTACATCCTTAAATATCGTTATATGGAGTATCTTGATTCGTATGGATTACCGCCTTTGAAAGATGACATCATCGAATTTATTTGAACAAATGCCCAGAACACTCGATTCAAAAATCTGAAATTACAAGCCACGGATTCCACGGTATGTGGAAAATATTTGTGTATTTTCTTTATTAACGCAGTAATGGATATCCCTTCCAAAATTTAGTGACTTATTTGACCGTGACTGTTCTAGCAACGATGAAAAGGTAAATCGGTGGTTGTGTGACCATTATGGGCATTTTCTGTTTTTAGAAAGGAAACGTGTATGTGTGTGTGTGTGAAAATATGTAGGTAGTTAGGTAGGTACGGTCCCAATTAATAACTTGCAGATTCAACCCAATTATTATGGATTATTATCAGTGTCTTTGTCGTATTTATCCTTGATATATATTCTAACATACGCATCGATCATAAAGACTCGACTGATCGATATTTCGAAAATTGATTTATCGATTGACTTAAATGTTATTAAATAGCCGATTAAGTGTAAACGAGGTCCGTACGTTTTCGATTCTCCAAATTCGTTTATTATGTCTACGAGATAAACAAAATACAACGATATTAGCTATATTCATATCGATATGCTGTGTATCCCGTGATATAATCAACCCAATATATTCCAATAATTGTGAAATCTTAATGTAGGAAAGGAGTGGGGTTAAATTTCGTTATCACCTTTATTAAAAAGAAAACCACAAGCACCAACACCACCACCAAAAATAACTTGAACTCAAACAAATAAGAAAGCAAAACAACAAAGTATATCAAAATATCAATCTTAGTAACTGTCGCTAATTAACCGTGTCATTATGAAAGCACTTAGTACTCAGTTCCGGTTTAAGAAGAGTATCAATTACATTTAAACAGAAAACCACGTTATAACTAAAATAAACCGCCTTGTAATCGGTGTAGTGACAATATTGTGCAACATAATTGATTTATACAGTTGTCGTGTGAAACACCTAAGAAAACAACATAATACTCGTTTTGTCAAGGTAAACCTATTACACAATTCTGAAAAGACTGAAGAAAGATGTTATTGAGGACGTTTCCTACGGGGCTTCATCACTTACGTGAAACGTTCAAATTTGATAACGTGTTTTTCTATGTATTCATTATTACACAAAGCTATATTCGTCTGCATAAAGAGCAAATGTTGGTGTCGTCATCACACTGTCCTTTTGTTAGAAATTGAATTGGCTTTTGCGTCAGCAGACGATTCGTCTCAGATAACTGACCAGACTTCTATAGATGTATAAAATGTAACAACATGTCAAAATGACAGTAACTATTGCTAAGTAACATTGTAAATAACTTGATCCTATTCATTTTAATACAGTTTTCTTCTGTGGCTAAGAACCACTGGAAATATCATGTACCCTACATTTTAATATGTTTTCCTACAATTTGCAATAATTAATTTCTGTATAGTAAACTGCGCATATAATAATAATAATAATAATAATAATAATAATAATAATAATAATAATAATAATAATAATACTAATAATAGGTTTGTATAGCGCCTTATCTCTATATGTTATAAGCGATTTACAACATCTATATTGACATGATTACCAAAAACAAAATACCTAGAAATTAGGAAACATAAAAACATGCTGAAAATATTTAAGATAGGAAACATTATTAGGTCTTGTAAGTTTATTCTTGCAGTCAAGAAAGGTGTGTTTTAAGAGCACTCTTTAAAGGTATTATTGTGTCTTTGTGTCTAACTTCAAAGGAGAGCTCATTTCACGTTGCTGTGTCCCGGTAAGCAAAAGGACGTTGTCCATATGACTTCATGGTTTATATTTGGAATAATGAATATAAGATTGTGAGTAGAAGAGCGTATGTATCTTGCTAGTGTTTAAATATGGGTGAGCTCGGATTGGTATGCTGGACTGCAGTCTGCCAGCGAAATGTTTAATCAGGGAATAATTTTTTGTTTGATTCTGGATCGAATTTATAGCCAGTGTATGATAACGTGAATAACTCTGTACGCCCTGGTCACTCTAGCCACTCTGGACACTCTAGACAGCTCTACGCAGCTCTACACTTCATGTTGCATAAAAATCCACTTATTTCATGTTTCTTACACCTTGTAGTTGAAGAAAATAAAACTACTAATACGGAATTCAGGTTAAGAGGTCGTATCATTGTCTGCTTTGCCTACAAGAGATATGTTTGACTAATTATAATACAGTGCTACAGTTGGAATTGTCACGATTTGTTTCGCTATTGAATAATTATAAGTTCTTTTTTTAACATTCTTTTCATAGGTCACCACTTGACAGCCAACCAAGACCACGACCAAGGTCACCAATCATGCCTCGAAGAGTAACTCCTCCATGAAGGTCTCGTTCCCATCATCAATGATCTCATTCACCTGTAAGTTGACCTTCACCACCATATAGTCCGCTATGTAGAAGTTCCCCTCCCAGAGCACAGGTTTCCATACAGAGGTTCAGCATCTAGTCGCCTAATGTAAGATATGGACTTTGCTAGGGAGTTGGAGGGGGTAAAATAACGAAGAATGAGAGAAAGCTTATGCAAAGACAAGGGTTGTAAAAGGTCAAAGTCAAAGGAGAGAACAGGTCTATAGAGGGATTTAATGAGAGATTGCATTCTTATAAACTTCTTTCTGGTAAACACAGATCCACATCTCAATCACGGTAAAGAAGAAAGCACAAAGAACGAAGACGGTCTCGTAGTATGTACATAAATATATACCCCTTCTAAACAAACACAATGCTAATTAAACATTGACGTATTAGTACATGACGTATACATCAAGAAGAACTCTGTCAACTTAACATACAACGTTGGCTTAATGGATATGATAACGAGTTTCGGTGCCATTTAGTAGATACGTTCTCATAGTTAAATCTCCTTGGTACTTATAACGTGCCCCAAATCCAAATACCAGCTCCAGCTACGTATGTTTGCAAAGATTGATACCAAAGCGGTAACTATAATACTTTAGTACTAAACGAACGGACCGATGACTAACTTGACAATAAGATGGTTCAATATCCTGACCGTGAGACTGTACAAAGCAGCAAAGATTGGCGTTGCACACAATCTAAATTAATTAGCAGATACATTCAACTAGATACATCAACTATATGCAATATAAGGTCCTGAAAAATCGATAAACCATCAAGGTCAAAGTCGCAACAACAGATAAATGAAATAATCATAGGAAACATTGAACCAGGAATATTTGATAACAAAAACGGAACACACTAAAATTAAATTTTAGGAGGAAATTACGTCGCAAAAACATAAGGACAATCAATGTAGCGTCGCAGTATTTTAATACAAACAAAGCTGAATACAACAAACAATCTTATACTAGGGTCAATGAGTCAATAAGTATTTTGATTAACGTCTCGAGGTTTCATTTGTACTCTTTATTCTTTACAACTAAAAGCACAGAGATTTAGTTTTCTTTTTTCTTCAAAACCACCGGGCCTTTTGTGGTGACTTATATGTTGAACACCCGGTAATAATGGAACTGGAATGGGCATTAATCATTAGATCCGTTGGTTCCATCATTCCTGATAATGTCAATGAACAGAGGTGTAGGTAACAGAAACTATGGAGTCTTGTGGCAGGTTTTGATATCCACTAACCGTATGTCGTCTTTGGTTATTCTTCTGCTCACTTCCTGACCGGTGGCTCTTCAAACATTATGCAAAACTTTCAAGCATCGAACATGAAACTATGGCTTCCTTGGCTTCGTACTCGATTGCATCAGCCATCAAAAGGTATACGAGACTACTTCGATTCAATCCCAGACGTACATCCATACCATTTAGCTATTTGTTTTCTTGCGTTAAAACGTCAACGATCCATTAGTCATCACTATGCCTTAGCTTTATTTCCTTATGCCAGTAGCTATACCGTACATTGATAGGATCGTCTACCGTTTTTAACTCTTTTATTTTAAAGCATCAAGCATTACTGGTTTCCATATCATAAACACCTCTCGATTTGTTTTTTTGGTTATCAGAACCGCATCCGGGATGGATCTAAAACAGGAGTGGAAGAGGCCCGGCCCATAGGCCAGATCTAACCTGCAAACGTGTTCTATCTGGCCTGCAGAAAACATTAAAACAACATATAAATCTTACAAGTGAACAGTTATTATAATAAAGAAATTAATGTTTGCGTCCCTCGAATGGTCATAGAAAATGCAATCTGGCAATTACCAAAGACATGTTGTGTACCCCTGATCTAAAAATGTCGGTTGCGATGATTTTCAAATTAAAGGAGCAGGTCATTGACTTTCAGGCCAAACACACCGTAGGGGACACTTTTTTGCTTCGTAATTGACAAGGTTTGATTTACCCACGATGCGAAAGTCAACATACTACTTCCAATGCGGTTTTGCGCAGGATGAACATGCGTGTGCAATACCTACAGAAACAGTATTCTATTCAGACAGGGGAATGGAATGCGTTTCGTCTGGCACTTGCATAATTCTATTGCGTCTTTGATCAATTATGCAAGGGAGTAGAATCAGTTGCAGTCAGAGATGAGGAAGTATCCACTGATGCCCCCTTTGGGGACAACGATCGCACAGATGAACTCTGTTTTTTCCTGTGATTGCAGCACTTTAGTGCGGAACTTAACGTGGCAGTTATTGCACATAATGGTATCAAATTGTTCCCGGACGCAACACCAACAAGTATGCACTTATCAATCAATGTGATGTGCGTCATAGCAAAACACGTACGGAAACAAAAAAAAATAGAATCACACATTGTGCAATATTTGCATATTTGTTTGCCTGATTAGAAACATTTGCGTCTCTCAGGAGCAGGTACATAATAACAGATTGCATCGTTGGAATGACCGTTAACTTTAGCGTGGCTGTCGCGGTTGCTGCGGTTGATGTGGTCACGAAGAAAGTGTTGGACTGGCTACTTAAAAATGCCCGACCTTCGTCTCATGCAACATTTTTCAGCACACACACACACACACACACACACACAGGAAAATATGTCAAATGCTGTGGTTGTGCTGTCAAACAACGAAGCGCCCGATCATAAATATGCGTGAATCATAGACATCATTCGTAAACTGAATATGGACATCCACCATGCCATGGTGACGGTTAGACATGGAAATTGGTTTCCTGTGGCAGATAAACAAAATCGAATTTTGGAGTTTATCGCGCCTATGTTGTTATCCCATTGAGCTTAACAGTAGCAGCGATCACTGTACTGCTGTTGTGTAAACTCTAGACTGTGCGGTGCTTCAATACACCAGTTGATGATGTAATTAAATACATTTGCATATCGGATACACGTTAGAAAGAAGCTTGAGAGTTCAGGTAGCACTCTTGTCTAAGTTAAAGGTGGCTGATTCCGCCTGATTTTCTTAGAGCAGTGTAAAGGTCTTTCAGAACAGACAGATTTTCAGTTATTTTTGTCAACGATTTAACATTGCACACTAAGGAATTATCATTCACAAAGTCACGGTACCGGCAAAGAAAATAAAATTAGCACATATAATTAGAAAATATTATACACCCACAATTGACATATACAACCGTGGGCATGAAGTAAAATCTGACTCTAAACGAGTTGAGAGAGAGAGAGAGAGAGAGAGAGAGAGAGAGAGAGAGAGAGAGAGAGGAGAGAGTGTTAACATTTGGAAAGGAGTAGTACAGTTATTCGTTCATTGTTTCTTATTAAATATGACTGTTCTTCATAGTACGACAAACTTTATAGTAAAATAAATGGATATATTTGATACAACTATTACCTAACCACTTCATTGAACGTACAGCCAGTCTCTGAGCACACTAAGTTTTAGATATCCTAATGCCTTAATTGGATTCACCTTTTTAATGCAGTTTTACCAGGTACTTTAGTTGCAATAATTCTGGTCACCCATGCCTTATGCACTCTGTCCGCAAATACAGAGAATTGACGACTCAGAGAACATTTCTCGATAAAATATATAAGAGTGTACATCTGGTTAATTCCTCCGTAATAACGCAGAAAACAGTTGTATTGCCGAAATAAATATAATATTTTAGTAGTGCTAAAGAATGCACTCATTTATTTATTTTATATGAAAGCAACATTACGCGTGGAAACATTTCATATATCGAAGATCATTGGTTAACCTTTTATTATTGGGTTTCATTACGACTAGGATGTCGCATAATTCATGACACAAAGCGGCTAATTGATGGTCAAAAGTACATTAGAAATGCTGATGTGAACATGGGTTGGATGACATTTACAATCATCCATATTTCATAAACAGAATATATTATCTTTAGTCAAAACATTTATCTAGCCGTATCTCTGTATCTCAGCGAGATGAAGGTAAATTAGTGTCCTTTTAAAATGGTAGTGATGCCAACACAACACGGCATACTGTCTACTTGTATCGTATATGAATTGGCTTGCCCTGGTCTGATTCTTTTCATCAATTCCATTTCGGCGACTGAACGAAATAAATATATACAGTTTAATAGAATGTATTTAAGTCAAAATAACAGAGCAAACTCAGAACTAACGATTTTTTTTGTTTATCATAGTTACAATTGGAAGTGGTAACTTTACAAATAGTTACACTAGCAAGCGATAATTGAATTAAAATCAGTAACAACTTTGTAGAATTTGCTACAGTCATTTTCGGTCTGGCGAGTTAGAAGATCGTTTATTTTTTCGATTTCTTCCTGCTTTTTCTTGAATCAGGGAACACGCTGTACGTATTCACAACTATGGATGAAGAGGTGCGTTTCGTTCATAGCCGTTCCTAACATAATTAAACAGATATATACATACATATATCAAGATATCAAGTTTCACATGTAGATTTACCAGATGTAGAGTGTGCGCTTCTTATCACGTAGGTTAGTGGCTCGTCTGACTATATTCGTAGCTCAAGGTTGTGTCTACCTGAATTATCCCTTCAAGCTTAATTTGACCACCTGACCTTGCCATCAAAATAGCGACCTATCAAATTGAAATGGTCTATATAAAGCAATGTTATATATGACAATATTAGTTCGTCATTTGCCAGGCAACATAATGTGTGTAAAGGACAATATATAAACAATTATTCATTCCTGTTTCAAATTTCGTCTAATGAATCAGTTACTGTAAAATGCAGATATAATTTTGTCTTGGAATTTAAAAGTTATCTTGAACTCTTTGGGATATTAAGGGCTCATTCCAAGACTTTCTTGATTGTATCGTCGAGGTAAATCTGGAAATATTGAAAGTCATTCTGAACATTATATTGTTCTAGTCTTGTAACATAATAATCTTATTTAGATTTTATTCACAACTATGTAATTTCTTCCTAAATTTGAACTTTGTAATTTTAAGAAATAAGTTGTTTGTTACTTGTACTTTTTATGTTGGCTTTACTTTGTTCTTGTACACAGTGTAAGACCATAAAGTCATAACAATATATTATGTGTTTGTGTTTGCTTTAGTGACTGGGTGTGACGTGTAACATCGTAATTTTTCGGACGCTCAAATGGCTTAGTGGTCAATATTGTTTCCAGTCCTTTAGAGATTTCTTAGGTAGCCGATAAGAAATTCAGTACAAGATGAATATGCAAATCTTACTAGCATTGTGGAATACTGAGATAGCGAATGCTTGTCTGTTTGAAGTGATATGTCTTACCAGAAATAAAATAGTCAGTTTTTAGTTCCAATTGAACGCCACAATCGTGTTTTTTCGTCGCACTCATTAATTCATTAATTGAAAGGTAACTGCTTCACCCATTGGATGATGTCCCTTCTGAAAAGGGAGAGATTAAATGTCTTTTGAACAAATACTATTAAAGGTCAGAATGTTACGACGTTATGAAAATGAATTGCGTTAGTGTTTGCATGAATTGTAAACAAAACTACTTTTCTATAAATACACACTTCTATAAATAGTTGCTTGTGTAACATAAGATAAACATAGCCAGTAAGGCATCAAAGGAAGAAAATTTTTTTACAATTTATTTTAAAAACAATTGAATATATTTCATCTGAAAGACTAATTCTTTCTATGTCGATATTTGTGAAATAAATGTTTGCAGTGAGCTAGGTTAAAGTTTCCGGCACACTTTAGTATAGCTATCCAACTCTGAAACTAAAAGGTCAGAATTTGGAAATTTCTCGCTAAAATTGCCTGGATTGGATGCTCTACGAAATGGAACATTTTGACAATTCCATATTTAATGAGCCTTTTAAAGAAGAAGTATCACAAACTGAGTTATCATTTAATTTGAATGAACTAACACTAGTTGAGTTACCAGTTGATCACCAGGATGCCCAAAACAGAAAAACCGCAAATCATTTAATGAGGAAGAACTCTTAAACATACCTTAACGGCAGTACACTCTACCACGAAAAACAATCCGTGGGGCTACAACACTTTCACATGTAGGTTTATCCTTGACTGTTTATAAATGTAAGCTTAATTAATATTGCTTGATACTTTATTACTCTTTTCCATTATTTTCTTCAATTATATATATTATGAAAAGGCAATATTGTGTTTCATTGTATGCAAGACGGAAAAAAACACTTATGCCACTTTATTAAAAATAAGACAACATGCTTGGAATTGAATAAAATGTAGTTTATCTTTAAATTAATATGTGTGACAGCTTAAAAATGTAACCAATAAATAAATACATATTATGGAAAGGAGATATGCATGAATGACTCGTCCCAAGTATATACATATTTTAAATGCTAAAGATAGTTACTCAACATAAAGAAAACATGAATAACTATCTTTCCGATGTACCCTCAATGTAGCATTGTCTGCAGATAACCATTCAGCCGTGGTATCTCAGGGCAATTGTAAACGTTCACATGACAAAATAACCCAATCGATTCTACGCAAGAAAATATTTAAATGACTCCTAAAACGCAAGTAGTCCAAAGAAATTGAATGACACTGAATCGGCTCAAAATACCATAACTGCAGTTCCAACTAAACACGTAACCGCTGCCAAGTTAAGGAAATACATGATTGTCAAGTTATGTGTCCCTTACAGCATTGACATCAATACTTTAAATATTGTGATTCCACATTGAATACACGTATCCATTAAAAAACATATTTTAAATAATTAAGGTAACAATGTTTAAATTCTTTACATGGGTCATCATTGGACGACTGGTATTATGATGCCCTTATTAGGATTAAATAGGACAATCCAAAGTTCTATAAATGGCTACGTAACATAAAACTCCAAACATGTCTTACTATGCTCAAAAAAGATTTTGTTATGCAAACAAAAGAACATAACGAAAAATTAAAATTTCACTTATAAGAGTTTAACGTTGTTTTTCCTGTGTGTATCGTGGTATAAACTGTCCGTTACCGACTCGCACAGCTTACATAACGCCTTCGGCATCCAGTAAGAATAATGTTTTATAACAGTGTAGAGCGGTTACTTTTAATGTGTGGTATCTGTAAAAATGTTAATGGTAATTGACAATCAATACGTATCCTTTGTATGTTATTCTACAATATATGCTCTAATACTAGTAGACAGCTACACATTGCATATATGAAACTTACTGGTGGTTTCTTTGTGATGCAATTACAATCTAAACGATCAAACACATGTTTGGTTATACGAAATAAAAGAAACAAGATACGTTTCGTTTCTGCATGAACTGCGAATCATATCGACGTCCAATTAGAAAAGCAAAGGAGGGTTCAAATTTAAGACCGCAAAATAAACTAATATCTTCAGCAAATATAATTGTTTTAGATTTTGCGCTTTTGGTTTGAATATAAATGTACTGACATATGTAGAACATGACTACTAAGATATAGTAACTGAAGAGAAGGGAGGATTCAGTAACATATCTACAATATCTCCTATGAAAGTCAGAAGGTTCAAAACAACAACGATAGCTCATGGAGGAATACAATAATCTTTAGAAATATTTTGTGTTTCTTGAAATGTGTATATTCTGAATATTAAATGTTTGCTGCAGAAAGGCTTAATTTTTTCACTGGACGAAATGCCAGGATTTGAAGAGAAAATCATTACTTAATCAGAGTAATGCTGTTACCATATGAATCCATTTGATACATTTGAGTTGTGCTTGCAATAATGTTTTCAAGCATTGCATCACTCTATTATAAAATAATCAATGGTAAACGCTAACAAATTTCATACATACAGAAAATGAATTTTCAATTAATCAGAAAGTTATATTAATTATTTTCTCATTATGCAAATATAAGGAATAAACTTAAAAGATACAAATCTCACACACGACACTAACTTAACACTGTTTATAGGTACATTGCATCACATTTCCATTTCCATGTGGTTCTACGGCATCGTGGACAGAGTTATATGCTGGGTAAAATAACTAATTGATATCGCTTCATCCGTGCGCATCGATGACGATACGTTTTCTTAGAAGTTGCACTCGATACTCAGAGCGCAGATATTTTTATTCTTTCATAAGTTCACCATACATATATTTATTTACATACTTTGCACATGACGTTCAAAATCATATTGTATATAGTAAAGTAAGAATCCATTCGGTTGGGGACAGGTTGTCTGGATATATCTACATATCTCACACTCTCTGCAGATGCCATGTTTACTGTAGTACAGAAACATATGACATTATTGATATCATCAAAACTCAATTATTAAGATCCAACAAAGGCGTTCGTATATAACGTGTTTTCGCTCCATAATATTGTTGATCTCAGCATTATATTAATTGATATTCAAAATAGTTCACATTTTCATTTGAGAAAGTAAACAATGTTACATTATATTGACCAATTTATCAACTTTTGATTTCCAGCATATGCTATATTGTTAATTAGACATAATGTAGAATAATAGTTACCTTTTAATTATTTGTTTTATTTATTTTGGAGAATTTATCGAAGAAATATTAAATAAATGCGATATCTTATTTTCGACATTATATTGTGACATTGTTAGTTGTTTTTTGTAATAATTTTATTTTAGCTAATACCCCAGAGGGGTGACAATTTGTGTTGTTTACACGTCCTATCGGAGTATCTGAACGACTGTGATCTGTATTTCGACTTTGATCATAGTAATTATAATGTAAATCCGATGAGAGTGATTGTTTTTCTAACCTCCTCTTTTGCGTAACCCTTGATATAATATTATAGTTTAACGGGTTAAGTAAATTTATCTAGAATTAGACAATTCTAATCCCCTGTCCAGTGTTGCATGGATATGATTAAATGCTCGAAAGTAAGATGTATGTATATATATATATATATATATATATATATATATATATATATATATATATATATATATATATATATATATATATATATTTATATATATATATACATATATATATATATATATATATATATATATATATATATATATATTACTAACCATTAATTACTTATGCCACCTCTCAGCAATGTAAAGTGAATAATTATAAAAATACAAAAGACGTTTACTATCGGTCACTCACAATATTTTTTGAAATAGCTGTTTAGACGGTGGGTGATAACTGCAGCGAGGAGTCTTGATGTTGATATTTATTCAAGAAATTATTATGCTGGCTTATATATTCCACACTAGGTGACAATGAACTATAGTCTACAGGTGAACAAATAGGAACTTTTGTTTAGACTTTTGCCAATAATAGTATAATGTTTATATAAATAATCTAGCTAGATTTATGTCTGTCATCTCTGATAATTGAATAACTGGTTAATCTTGATATTATTGAAGTTTGAACAGCTGTTTATAACCTGATAAACTGGTTGGAGTAAACACAAGACAGCCATCTGTTGCAAAGTTATATATTTGTCTCAACTATAATTGAAAGTAGTGTTATTTAATGATAATAGAAAGGTATAATAACTGTATTATTCAATAGATAAATGTTATCAGGATACAACTGCATTTTTTGGAAGATAAATTTTGGAGAGATTATAATACACTTTATAATCAGTTGAGATACTACTATTACTACTACTACTTTTACTACTACTACTACTACTACTACTACTACTACTACTACTACTACTACTATTAATCTTAATAACAATTACAGGTTTAATTTCTTATTAAATATACGATGGGTCTACCACTTCTACTATCTATGTAATTCAGTAATTCAAGGACAGGAGCTCTATGCATCTCAAGTAATTCTTTATCAGACAGTATGTGCAATCCATGATGTTCCAAAAATTGTGAATATGTTAAAAACATTAAAGGGTGGGACAAACGTTAAATATAATAATATTAATTGACGCTTTACTCTTATCCACAAACAAAGTTTGAAATAAAGATTACATACACATGGCACCTGTGTGTAAATGCCAGTTTTCCTGTTTTACCATATGTGACTGCTATTGGTTTCAATTTATTTGATCAACATGTTAGCATAGAAGAGGAAACGCAATACTACTTTCTGACAAAAGATCGAAATATATGCTATATTGAGTTTCGCACGTCCTTTTAAAATGCCATAAATGGCGTTACTTCAACTAGCACATGTCTTAGTGAACGATATAGTGTAGCTGTTAGAGTAAAACTTCAGGTAATTTCTTAAATTATTTCCGATTCCATACTGTTGCCTGAGCACCCTGTTTTTAACGTAATGTGAACCCTAATCGAAGATTGGATTTACATAAACATATATGAAATAATCATTTCTCGGTCACACATCATTCCTTTGTGCAAATATCTAGTGAAGGGTCTCTTCATTAAGTAAGAAATTAGGCTAATATTGTGATAATAGATTTAAATAATTTGTAAAATGTAAACGTATGCGAAACACGTTTTTAAACTATATTTTGCTTTTAATTAACGTTTAATGACTTTTGGTCAAATGAAAACTATGAATTACAATACTGTAATTAAAATCGTAGCCTCTAACTACTGTATGTATGTTTGAGTCATGCATAATTTCTGGCAGACACGATTGCATGATGTAATTAAATAAAAAATACCAGTATCATAACAATAAAATAAAAATTAACTATTTTAGACTGTCTCTAGTCTCCTGGTTAAAATTTGGAATAAAGTAATAAAGTTATTCGTTGATTGTTTCTTATTAAACATTGATTACTCTTTATAGTACGACAAACTTTATAATAAAATAAATGGGTATATTTCATACAACTATTACCTAACCACTTTAATCACTGAACACCTTACGTATTAGATATCCAAATGCTTTCACTGCATTCATCTTTTAATGCAGCTCTACCAGGTACTCTAGTTGCAATAATTCTCTTCACCCATCTGGTTAGCTTCTCCGTATAAACGTAGAAAAAAGTTGTATGGTCGAACTGAATAGAATATTTTAGTAGTGCTGAAGAATGAACCAAAAAACACCTATATCTTAATTAAAATCAAAATAGCACAAGGAAACATTTCCTATACAGAAGAGCATTGATTAACTTTCTATTAGTGGTTTTCATTTTGATTCGGATGTCACATAATTAAACATGACACAAAGCGGTTTATTGATGGTCAAAAGTACATTAGAAATGCTGATGTCGAACATGGGTTGGATGACATTTACAATCATTCAAGTTTCATGAACAGAATATGTCCTCTTTAAGAAAAACAGATAACTGAGTTGGGGTTAAATATAGGCTAATTAGTGTTTTTTCTTCAAAACGGCATTGATACCAACACAAAATGGCTGACTGTCTACTTGTTTCTTATCGAAATTGGTTTGGCCTGGTCTGTTTCGTTTCATTATTTTCATCGCGGCGACAGAACGAAAGAAAGATATACAATGTACTTAAGTCAAAATAGCAGAGCAAACTCAAATCTAATGATTTTTATTTGCTTACCTTAAATTCGCATCTCAATGAAATATAAATTTAACACTCACCCCTATGGCTATAGAATATCACGTGAAACGTGCTCTCTTCGATCGGATTCAAAGCGATCAGTGTCGATTATAAATGAATCTTCCTTAAATTCATAAGATAGTGAGTAATATTCAGGGTAAAATACCCGTACATATCGTGATTATAATGTACCTCGGCGCAAGTAATTTCCGGCGAGACATATGTTGGTTCCGCCACTTATCTGGAAAAACACCTGTTCACCCAAGATAGTGTTGTACGAATGCAAATCAATAATAGTCAAATATTTCTCAGGCATAACAAACGTTATATTTTTTTTAATTCTGTGAAAAAGGAAACGAAAATGTGGAAAACTTATTTTGGATAGTACATGTACAAGATTTAACTACACTCCACCAGTATCAGTGTAGATAATGTATGTAAATATACAAATAATTACCAAGACACTTCACTGGGTCGTTGTGGACTTTAGCGCTGTTTGCTTTTTTTGTGTGTGACATGTCAAATGAAGACTTTACTTCTTCTTTTATAACAACCGTATGGAAAGATATTTTAATATCTTTTAAACCACAACGGCAATTTAAGACAAACTTTATTTCTTAAAAAGTTGCATTTGGATAGTAGTGGTGGGGGAATTGATATTCTTTCAGACTGGAGTTATTATTTTCTTTTCTCCAACTAAAATAACAGATAAAGCAAGCTCTTGTTGTTTCAAAATGAGATTAGGATTATTTGCTAAAGCTATTTGGGGCCCAGATTTGTTTAAAAAGTACACCTGCCCTCTTTTAAATGACCTATTAAATGGAAGATGTAGAAAATCTCCGAACCTAGTTTTAGCTGCCATTTGATTTTAGTTTAAAACTTTTATTTGAATATGAGCTTAATGATCCATCTCAGGCTCACTTGGACCTCTTATACTTGATTTTGTTAAAAGTATGTTTTATTAATTTTTATGCAATCACTTAAATGTTTCAAAGGAGACAATCTTTAATTAACAGTCATTGTTCAAGAGCGTGGCCAGTTCAACCTATTTCCTCTTTATACTTTCATGTAAAACAAGTGGGCAGTATATGTGATTTACTTTGACAGTCTGTGTGTCCATCTGTTTTCTTTGTCCTTGATATTACTCCAATACCGCTTCACTTGTTGCACTGTGAGTGGACTTGGAATTAGCATGGAGTGTGCACCAGTGACTTTCCAGGGTTAATTGAAAACCAAACAGTGGTTAAAAATTGTGGCTGGACTGTAATCGCAATACCTTCTCTAAATTGCCATCAAACTTGACTAAAGGATGGTTATGTGTTTCTTACTCAAGCGATATTGTTGTGATATAGTTTCCAATCATTAATTAAAATTGCTTAAACAATTAGTTCGTCTTTTCTGTCTTGACTGTAACTGATATCTGCCAAAACATATTTTCATATACCTTGCACTTTGTGTTCATATTGGGATGAATATATACACAAAAGCTGGGTGACTGTACTTTGCAACAAGATTGAAACATAATAGGTATGGATTAAATGAAAACACTGAACATTATGTGTGAATGAAATGTTTATGATACAAAAGTATGACAATCTCTGTTAAGTGTCCAAATTATTTTTTTCATGCAATCCAGGTGATATAGGACCAGCTTGACATGTCCTTCTGAACGGCAAAACAGGATAATAAAGGCAGGAATGGCAATGACTCAGTGGTTCTTATGCCTGACTTGTGACTGAAAGGGTGTGGGATTGAATCATACCATTAGATCAGCTTAGGTCAGCTACTGCGGTGTATACATGGGAAAGGTAGATTACTTTACTTGACTTGGCACCAGATAATTTACTTATGTTGCTCCGCTATAGAAGAACAGTGTCGATCCATCTCATGTCACTTTGGTAATTGCAGCTTAACTGTATTAAGGACAACTGGGTTCAATCAAAATTTGGTATTCAACAATGCAAGAAATTAAACAGAATAAGTGATTTTTCAATATTAGTTATTTCAGTATAAGATATATGATATCTGTCATCGTAGAACCACCTGCATTAGTACATTGACCCAAAGCTGTTTAGGCAGGTCAACAGGTCTTCATGAATATTTTATCACAGCACAAAAGCAGGTAAGAGTATGTCATAATTCATGCTTCAAAACCTTGACGAGATATCCTGTGATAGTAACATGTCAGATTCACCAGTTACATTAGTCTGGTTCCCTCCTTAGTATGAACTCCACTATACTAAGTCAGGTGAATGGCGACGCCATATTGTCATGTGATCGAAAACATGACTAGACCTAGTTAATCTAACAGCGGCACATTTATTCCTTTAATATTCTGTCTTAGTGACAAAATGTGAACTTTAATAATACTTTTGATATAATCTATAGCAGTCGTTAACTTGTGTTGAAGGTTAACCACCAATTAGGTGATTTAATAATTTTTACAAATATGTTTATTAGTAGGCTAAGGTGAAGGAAAATCATACGCACAATATTTTGGTAATATTGCATATTTTACACAGCGTCATATCAAAAATTTATTTTCTAATTGATACATTTTTACATAGAAATTGATATGAAGTGATCCATGTCAGCTTAAATATAACGGAATATTACAACAAAAATATCACCCAGCTTTCACGAGGGTGAAGGGCAACAATTATTTTCCCAATATGGCACACTTCACACTTAGTCAGTTAAAATATTCAGATTACAATAAATTCCTTGATCAATTTGACATCGATATTGATATCTCGATTTACATGACACCTCAGACTTTGCCAACTATTAGGATTCAAATAGCAACCCTATTTCACGGGGGTGGGGGTGGGGGTGGGGGTGATTGTAACAATAGTTGGTTCAATATTGTGCATTCGTACTGCAACTTGTAATTTGTATTTAAACAAATCCATTTCCAAACACTTCTTTGATACATTTTACATCAGAATTGATTTAAGGCAACAAATAACATATTTCGTTTGCCAAATATTAAGACCAAATGCTATATATGATTTATGAAGTTAGGTGGAAAGGGCGTTGAGTGCGTTTAGTTGAGCCATATTCCACCAGGGGGTGAATGTGACGATAATTGGTCCAATATTGAACATTCCGACTGCATCATGTAACAAACATCCGTTGCATTCAGTCCCTTGATACCTTTCACTTCGGAATTTACGTAAGGCGACAGATGAACGTTTTATTTGCAGAAGCTATAAGACCAAAATACCATCCCGCTATACCAAAATAGTACCGCCAGATTCTAGTCTTCCTTTCATATCACAAATCTTAGAAAATGTTATTCTAACTCAACTTGTATCTCATCTGAATTCAAGTAGGCTTTTCAACAACATATAGTCTGCATATCATTCTTGCCACATTACTGGAACTACTGGTGTCAAGTGTTTAGAGCTTCTAAAGATTTCGCGCTACACAAAGTCCTCAATACTATTATTATTATTATTATTATTATTATTATTATTATTATTATTATTATTATCTCATCTATACAAGAGGTATAGGGTGACGATATTTTGTGAAATAAGTGTTTCGTAGATTACGCCATCAAAAAGTAGATCTGTAAATAAATTCCTTGATCAAGCGTATATTGACACTGATGTATCGTTCGTGACAATCCAGATTCTGACAAACATTACACACTGCTACGAAATGCCTGATATGGCCCAGTTAGACCACCATACTTTGTATTTATCATCAAGGTGTCTTGTTTCGCGTGCCATATTATTTTTTAGAAATATAATTTTTCTTTGTATAGCGCGACGCCTTTATTGCAAGCGCAGCACGTGCGTGTTATGTATTAATGTGCACGACTATATATATATATATATATATATATATATATATATATATATATCGTGTAGAAATCTTGAAGGACACAGCCACTAGAGAGAAGCTCTAAATGTATTTAGCTGTCGGGGCAGGTGCCATTTTCACTTAGTTTGAGCCAAAGAGTTGGGTGAGTTTTATGTTTTTAATCAACTCTTTGCATTGTTTACAATTAATATTCAGTTTCGTTAAACACGTTCATTGTTGTATTATGTGGTTGCGTTATTTTATCATACTTGTAATTCAATTTATTAAGAGGTTATCCCTTTGCAATATGGTAGCGAGATAATACAACTCAGATTATTAATAGTGCTATGGACAAATGTGCATACCCCTGTTGATTATTTTTATCTGGTCGCTACTATGACTAATTTTGAAAACATACTATGTGTGTTTTAATGTCTTAGTATAACATATTTTCTTTTCAATTGTATACCCTTCCCACATCATATTTCGGGCGGGTTATGTTAACACATTCGTAACTGTCATATTTTTTATGTAGTTACAATTAAAGTAGACTATTGGGAACGTTGTTTCTGTTCCATATTCAGCTCACTGGGTATGAATAGCCGAATGAGCGTGTGAATATATGGATGTCTGGTGCACCATTACGAGGTTAAACCACCAGTGCAGTGCCAACATGTAGGTACAAGTCTGGAAGGTAGAGTGACCGTGCCAGAAAGCAGGCCGAGTCAACACGGAGATGTCACATGTAGTGATATCAACTTTTGTGATAACAGTAGTGTTTGACTACACTTATTTTGTAATAACAGTAGTTTGACTACATGAATTTTGTGATAACAGTAGAGTTTGAATACACGTATTTTCTAATAACAGTAGTGTTTGACTACATGAATTTTGTAATGACAGTAGTGTCTGACTCCATGAATTTTGTAATGACAGTAGTGTCTGACTCCATGAAGTTTGCAACAAGTGTCTGACTACATATAGTTTGCAACAAGTGTCTAATTACATGAAGTTTGCAACAAGTGTCTGACTACAGGAAGTTTGCAACAAGTGTCTGACCACAGGAAGTTTGCAACAAGTGTATGACTACATGAAGTGTGCAACAAGTGTCTGACTACATGAACTCTGCAACAAGTGTCTGACTACATGAAGTTTACAACAAGTGTCTGACTACATGAAGTTTACAACAAGTGTCTGACTACATGAAGTTTGCAACAAGTGTATGATTGCATCATGTTTGCAACAAGTGTCTGACTACATGAAGTTTGCAACAAGTATTTGACTACATGAATTTGATATAGTAGACAAATCCAATTTCCTATTTGTTTTAAATTCTTATTATATGCCTCTGTGTTATTCTGGTGTCATTAGTATGTGTTTTAATATATTTTCACTGTCACCCACGAACGTGTTTGCTATTTCTTTAAACCCTGCCCAGTCGCAAATGACGTCAGCTCGATTGCGTTACACAAAAACCAACCAAATTCTTGTAAAATTGGTACTATCATCGGCCTCACCAGGCACTCGGCATTAAGTGGTTAGTGTTAGAACTGGTCAACCTCTTCTGTCATTATAATGTAACATGGTGAGACATCATGCTACATGTCCACAGTATGCTGCCCCAATGCTACATATCACTGTAAATTATCACCATGAAGACATAGCGATATTACTTTGGGAATGGGCCCATATACTTAAATTTGTGTGTTGCAATGTTAAAATATCTTGCTATGCCACTAATTGAATTTTTTTACATCGATACTGATATATTATTATATTCATTGTGTATTATGAGGAAAGGCACTTCATTTGCTTGAACATGATACAAATTGTACTGTGACTGTGTTTTTAAAAACTTCATTTCATGAAAATTTGATTCCAAATGTTGTCATGCACGTGCAGTTTTATTTAATTATTCATGTTTTCCCCAGACAATCCACTCCAGGCCCCTCGCCCCACTCGCCCCAACCGCCTTGATAAAAGAGAAAGTATTTTCTTCTTAATGTTTGGCAAGCGAACACTGTCTTCTGTCGCCTTAAATATATTTTGATATAAAATTTGTCGACGGATTGATTGCAAAAGGAATATTTTACAAATTACATAACGAAGATGGAATGTTCAATACAGGACCAAATATCATCACATTCACTCAATTGTGGAATAGGATTTGTATTTCGATCCTAATAGATTGCTAAGTCTGAGGTGTAATGTACAACAATATATCAATATCAATGTCTAATTAAAAAATGTAGCTTATTGCATCTAGAATATATTTGATGACATGGTTTGAGTTGTGCAATGTTTGTAAAGTATTCAGAACCCTAACCCTCTCGTAAAAGAGGGTTGATTTTTGTGTCTTAATCTTTGGCTATATTTATGCTGACGTACATCACCTCAAATAAACTTCCACGCAAAATTCATCAAAGAATCCATTGGAGAATGAATCATCTGAGATGACGCGGTGTAAAATGTGCAATATTATCAAAATACTGTGTAATTAAGAAAGGCTATTAAAGGAATAAACGTGCCACAGTTAGACCAAATAGACCTCTCCATGTGAGACCATTTGTTATGATCATGTGACAATATGGCGTCGGTGTTCGCTTTGCTTAGTATAGCAGAATGCAACGCAAGGAGCATAATACGCAAGGAGCCAGACTACAGTTGCATGACCAAAACAACCATTTAGAATGAGCAAAGTTTTATCTCTATCATACAAAAGCACACGAGCCATACAGTAGAAATGAGCAATACCAATGACTCTTTCAAAGTCTTTCAGAACATAATGCCATTCATCTAACAACTTGTTGGCCAACTCTACTACTTAGATAGCGTGGTGTGTTTCAGGAAGTGTCGCTTATGATCAAATTATTAACCCTATATAAAGTAAAATAAATTGGTATGTTTACACTAACCGTACGTTGTCCATCATGACAGATAACACGAGATTCTCGGGGCAAATCGTTGTCCAAACAAGGCGTGCTTTACCATTATTGGATATTCTACAATGCGTTATTAATTGTTGAAAGACATGGTACGCAAACAGCAATTGCGAAGAGTAAGACAAATTCATTTTGCATTTTGTTAAAATAGCTAATAATGGTTTGTTGATAAACTTATAAAGGCATCGATAGACCACATTTCCTTTTCATTTGCCGATTCTCCAATTTACAGAGCACCATATTTATTATTTGTTTACGTTTCAAAAAAGGATACAATATCCTTATATGGAACACCTAAAAACTAAGCTGAAAACGGAAGTGGTACAAGTTGAACTTATATGGCGGACGATCTAAGCTCAACATTACGATGAAATTCAGCAAGTCTGGAATTATATAGGAGGATTGTTCTATTTGTTTGAGGATATGTATGTAACATCTTCAAAACGTTCTGGAAATATGATGATACATCTGCGTTGCATCTAGTCCAATGAATAAATCAAATGTGTGTGCACATTTTCTGCGCGGATCTGCATCCGGTGGAGTAGCGAAGGAAAGCGCCGCCCAGAGCCAAGTTCTAAAACTACACCCTTACTCGATTAGTATTATTATGATATATACGGTACTCTTATGCCACCATCTCCTTCGCCCCCTCCCATCGCTTCGGCACTGCTTGCATATTTCAGATAATGATATAAAGACATTTTTCAGTAAATGTGTAATCGATGTTGTTAGAAAGGATGGGACTCAATTTATCCTAGACGAGCATGATCTGTTCTTTTTCGTTGTTAGTTTCTTAATGAAGTGACACCATCATTACCCGCCATATCGGTAGAAGACTGAGGAAAAAAAGAGCTAGTTAAATTAGATATACCCCTAGATTATTGTATAGCATTTTTGCTGGTCCTGATAGTTGGATTACAATACCCTCCCCCCCCAAAAAAAAAGAAAGTTAATAGCTATGCTCAAGCTCATGATAAATAACTCAAAACAAGCTAGTTCGAAAATAACATTCGACCTGGTTTCCATTACAGGCATTCGGTTACTATAGGTTGTATCACATGATCACATCTTGCAATTTAGGATATTTATGTGAAGCAAAAAACTCCAAACCCTGCATACCTGGCAAGGTAATTTTAGCACATGGCTAGATGTGATTGAAAGAAAAACGAATTGTACATATTGCATTTGATCTTAATTTGAAAATAATTGCTCAACACGCACATTTGTAGAAAAAGTAATATTTGAAACATGTTTTAGGACAATTTGTGAAATTTTAACTGATGCACCTCGTCTTGAGATGAGCTTTCAAATTATGTGGATTGTACATTTTCTCCAAACTGGAAGATGCATTGCTGAAAAGGCAGAATTAAACTTGTATATATCTGCATGACACCATAGAATTGGTGACATCCTATTTTGACTGTCACGAAAATAAGATGAGAACGGATGGACCAAAACTGGCACATTGTGTAAGTATTTCAAGCTTTTGTCACCAGATATTTTATTTTAATAGAACCAATTGCCAACTTCAGAGGTATCACTTATGTGCTGCTCCTTTTGCAATTGCTATAGCCAACCTTGTCTGGTAAATTCCCCCCCCCCAAAAAAAAAAAAAAAATAAATGTGCTGACACTGATGCAATAATTGTAAGGTCTGATGCTAGAAATTCATAAAGTGATCAAATGTTGCAGAATATTGTTTGCAATACATTGCTATAGACACCTAACGGTATTACTTTTGTTGAATGAATACTTATATCAACATGGGTTTTCGAGGTATTCTAGTTTAACGCACTGTACTGGGGGAAAAAACTGGAAGTAGGAAATAGTAACAATCAAATTTGGAAAAGTTGCCAAATATGGAGACATGAAAGGGGGAGGGCATGCAAAATGTGTGGGCAGCATGCTGCATCTCTGTATGCATAGCTGGTATGCTGCATATTTAGTTTAATTTTATGTAATAAAATGGAAAGTACGTTAGACAATAGTTGCGACATACTTGTCAGATCCCGGGTGTTTGTGTGTATTCGGATGAATCTGAAGTACTTTATGTCACATGGTTTTTAATCCATTAGTTAAATTAAAGAATATTAGTCGAGGGGGAGTGGTCATATTGATATATAGTCTCAGAACCAGTGGCGTAGCTAGAATATTTGGCGCCCAGGGCAAAACGCCCTAATTAGCGGCGACCAGGGCAAAACACCCACATGTGCGTCCCAGGCTGCTCTTGTTGCGCAGTTATGTTGTTACTTTGGGCCGATTTGGGCCCCATTTGGCGACCCCTAGCCACCGGCATCCGGTGCGAATGCCCCACCTGCCCCTACCCAAACCGCCTCCCCCCCCCCGGTCGCAACGCCACTGCTCAGAACCTATGCATAGTTTCCATGACTAAAGTATTCAAAATATATTTGTTAAATATTTTGGCATATAAAATATCTTTTAAATACTAAATACAATACTAGTTGACTTTTGTTGATGGAATGAAGAACGATTTAAATGGAAGTTTTTTCGGTTTTCGTAGACAAGCAGAAAGATATCTTATTATAGGTGGATACTCACGTCATTTTTGAATGATAAATCCAGACGTAGCCAATGATTGTGCTGATAGACAGAGAGAAAGAGCTGGGATCTATGGGTATTAGGTATGGGGCCATAAACAAGCAAAGTGTTCAACTTCTTCATTATCATAATCACGCGTACACGTGAATGAGTTAACTAAATTCACCAGGTAGAGGCCTGATTTAAGGGAACTGACTACCTGTGTGTCTAAGTTTAGTATGTAGTATATTAAGGTGACGTTTGCCAATATATGTAGCATAATAGTGTGATGACCCATGAGTTGAATTAGAGAAACCGTCGCAGGTACTCTTCTTGAGATTATTATACCATGTGATATTTTCCAATATTGTACGGCATGACGACATATAAATTGACAGAGTTATGACGATTGCATCCGAATGTAATTTAACGTCAGTTATGTAACCTAATATTCCGTTTCTTTAAAATTGAATTTCATTTTTGACATGTGATACACGTACCATACTCGTATATTTGAGATTATTTAAAATGACATTTATGATATACGTCGAGTAGTTCCAATCTTTTTCGATTCTTGTGAAAGATCATACAACGAACAATTATTTATCTATGTAGATAACATCAACTTATCACAATCAGAGGCATATTCGAAATCATACCCTGAAGCAAAATGTTTCCTTTTTCTTTTTAATATTTGTAATGGCACGGAATTTCATAACCAGGAACAAATGTTGACGTCACCTTATTACGGCCAACTATGGACCAATGTGACATGGACATCATCTGTAATAATACTTTGAACCACAATTTACAACTTCCCATCTCCAACCCCTAGAACAATGCACATTATTACAAATATCGAGACGCTGGCTGTTGACCAAGAGCTATTGATCAGTCAGTGCATGCTGCATATAAGGACCGAATCAAACAATAATTCTATACTGTAACTGATTGGCAGTCTTTAAAACTACTAGACCTATTTTCGGGAGTGTTGGCCTTTTCATGTTAAGTATATAAATGGAGAAGAATAAGGTTTAAACCTACAGAAATGTGAGTTATAAATGTCCTTTTACATATTACGAATTAATCACACCTTTTTTTCTCAAACAAATAAAAGCGTGTGCAATCCAGAGACTGCCCATACAAATTTCAGACTTGAATTCTTTCGAGGAGTTTTTGTGTCTTAAGTTGAAGATACTCTGAATTTCTGAGTTAACCACGAGGAGGATTAGGACTACGGAAATTAAAATGGGACTAATATTAGTTAAGTATAGAAGGCTTGAAAGAAACTGTGTAGTTTGCTCAAATTTTATTTTATAATACCGTTAAGCACGTTTGTTTTAAACATATTTTATTGTCATTTAATTTAAGATTATCGCATTCGACACGAGTTGTGTAACATCTCGATTATTCCCAAAAGATACAAAAATAGTCTAAAGATCTCATTCATTTAACGAAGATTCGAATGCATCTGAAATAACAAGGTCAAACGTTTATTGTGGTAAAATAGATATATGAGAGAGAGAGAGAGAGAGAGAGAGAGAGAGGGAGAGGGAGAGGGAGAGAGGGAGAGAGAGGGAGGTTATAGTCATTATTGTATATTCCGTTTATTTTATTTATTCGTTACTTAAAAAAAAATAATTGTAAGCACTAGAAATATTTAATTCCGAGTATATATTTATGAACATGTAGAAATATTACATAGTTTGTATCTTTACTTATATCGATGTCATTGTCAATAATAAATCTATACTTAGACTAGGTGCGAAAGAGCTGGTATATTTGGATATTTAATAAGGAGTAATTGACAAACAGTCTTCGACATCTTCAATATCATAATCACATGCACACATGGACTATTTTACTGAATTCACAAATTAAAGGTCTGATCTCAGGGTACTACTTCCGTGTGTAAGTTTAGTATGTAGGATATTTGAGCGTAACAGTGTGATTACTATTAGTTCATTTAGTGAAACGATTCTAAAAAAATATTTTTGGGCGTATTTCGGATATCGTCACGGAGAGTGTTAAAAAGACGAATCGTATATGGGTAAAAGGTCGTAAGAAATGAAAAGTCTGTAAAGGTTGGTGTAATACTTTGAGAGTAATTTAGACAATAATTAAATGAGTCATATCTTTTTTGCGGAAGTAGTTCGCTTAAATAGTTACTGACTTGAGTATTTATAATCGAATACATTATGCATAATCTCTTCTTGTTCCTTCGTTTTCCAAACCAAGCAATGTGGGCATAAAGAGACTATCTAGAAGAATTCTTGGGTATTGCTCTGTAACGATCCGTGCAGCTTCCATCTGATTTCTTTCTTTCTAACATTTCCAAACTTTCAATACAGCAATTATCCCAGATTCCATATGCATATTCTAAGGTTGGACCTATGAATAGTGTATATAATGTAGCTGAATCAGCAATTAGTCTGTAATTAGACGACAGTGTTTTGTCTCCTTTCTTATAAATTGGCATGTCATGCACTAGCTTCCACTGTTTTGGGATCACGTCGGCTTTGAGTGATTTAGTTTTAGAAACGTAATAGGTTTATAACTTATTTGATCGGTTTCATCGGTTTTGTTTAGGTGAAGACTAGTTATTACATCTATAATTTCATGTTTATGTATAATGATGGCAGAAATAAAAGTTTGATTTTCAACTTCAAAATGTGATATCTTATCATAATTTCTTTAAATGCACGTTAAAGAGAAAAAATACGAATTCAGCAGCTAGCACTTTTCCTGCAAACTTAGAAGATCTGTTCGTAAGTTCCAGTGGAGGTATTGGGTTCAATGTCTTTGTAGCATATACTTATTATCTCATTATTTTCCAATGAAGTCGAGGATTTGATCCGCTGCAGGGTTTGAACCCGCATCGACTCGGTTGCAGGTCTGAGACGCTAACCACTGAGCTAACCACAAGGTGGCTCCTCGTGAGATTATTATACTCACATTATATTTACCAATATTTCACATGTTTAATAATACCCAATAGCACACCAAACTACGGCATGACGACATATAATTTGATGGTGTAATGACGAATGCACCTGAATGTATTTAAAGTCAATTATGTAACCTATTTTTGGTATTTATTTTGTATTGAAGATCATTTTTGTAATGTGATACACATGACATAATCTTACATTTAAGATTATGTAAAATGAAATTTATGAAATCTGTTGAATAGTTTCCATTTTTTGCGAACCTCGTGAAAGATCATACATTGTTGTTCATATAATGTTTCATGTCATTATAATCCTTTATTGAGTTCCACTTTGGTTACAAAAGAAACAACTTTGTGTTGCCGAGGCCTAAACTATGTGTGCCAATTTAAAATTAATTTCATCTATACCACATTAGTGGGACTCGTGAAATGAAGGCAGCTTACATGACCCCTAATTCACATTTCGGGACTAATACTTGCGGGGAAACGTCTCTATCTCCTCGGTGGGTAACTATGACAACAGTAATTTCATTACCTCTTTTCCAGTATGGAGATTATAGATAACACTGAAACAGCTGTCATATAGGCCTGTTCTATATATTAGCAGCTTAAACCTTGTAGAATTATAGCAAGAGAATAGCAAGTAATCCCTTCTGTAAAATGCACAAGCTGGCACGTTTACATTTTAAACCAGTTTCTCTTTCACTCGTTTATAAATAATTACAAGTACGTGAGTAGTAACCTAAAATATATAAATTCTTAAGACCAAGATTCAAATTTCATTTTCAGAGTATCGTGGTTTTTTTTTGTGCTTACTTTCCAGATAGATTTTTTTTTATTAAAGAAATTATGAAATGAAGAAAATTAATTTTTGTGAAAAAAAATATCATTTTGAAATCAATGCTTTTGTATAAAGCCTAAAGCAAGACAACTGGATTATGCGTTTAAAAATGTACTAATGATTAGTAATACGTTCGTTTGAATTTTAAGATACATTTTCTTTTCTTGTAGTTGTTTGTTTATGTGCAAGTAGGTCAAATAATTTCATTGCAGTGTCCAAGCCTATGAGACGTTAAAGCATAAATAAACCCTTGTATAGTTAGTTTTGGGCAAAAAAGTTAAAATATCATGATTAATAAGCACGTCATGTTATACAAGGGCCGATTTTGGAAAGGTGTTTATTATTGCGTGTATAAGTCTCACTCATGTAATGCCATGTATTGGTGAAAGAACATTTGGTTTCTAAAATGGATATGAAAATAAATAACTGAGAGAAAAAAATATATGTTAACATGGTCTGCAAACTCAGTGTGCATAATCATTATACTCTTCTCAGCTTATGTATGGTTCACATTTTAATATCAGAGAGATCATTAACAATTCTCACTATCAAAGAACGGCCGCATTATGATTAATTATCCATTGTATATGTACCACATTGATTGTTAATTGTTACTTCATATATCAAAGTGACAGCCTGTTGGTTCCATAAATTTAGTAAGAAGTGGATGATGGAGTACATAAATAAGCTCATGTAACAAAAGATCTGTTTTGATATTTCAGATGAACGTAATTTTCACCATCAACAAAGTTTCTACATGACGCCTACCTGTTTTACATAATCTGATTCATAAAATCACAAGCTGATCGTTCGTTTTTTTTTCGTCTATTGTATAATGTATATCCTTCTAGGATCGTATGTTTTCTTAATATTAACTACTGATGTGAAATTGCCTAAGAATTGAAACTAATGCATCTTATCAAAATATAGGCTTGATAGTTGATTTGTTTCTGACATTTTCAGTTTTATAAAATGATACAAAACATAGAGAACAAATTATGTTGCCAAATGTACACTATTGCCTTTTATTTAAAAGAAATTTCATTAGTTGATTTTAAACGATCATATATAAATAATTGCAATCGAAGTAGCTTGTTGAGGAAAGTAATTTTTCGATTGGTCAGAATGTTATTACGTGATCAAAGTGAATTGCGTTCATTTCAGGATGAACTGTTAGGAGAATATACTTTTCAAAGAATACCCACGTCTATAAATAGAGTCACGTGTACAGCAGACGATAAACAACGCTAGTGAAGGCAGAAACGAAATAAACATTAAAGGAAAAGAACAATTTTACAATTTTTTTTAATAATAATTGAATTACATTAATCTGAAAGATTAAAGCAACATATACTTCACATTTTTTATAAAAAAATATTATTTCTTTGTTGAAATATGTTAAAAGTACGGATAAAAATTAATTGCGCTAGGTCAAGGTCACCGGCATTATGGCTATCGTGTCAGAATTTTGGAGATACGTTCGCTAACTTTGCCTTATCAGAAAGATTTCTCGCATGATGATATTTATAATTTTGACCCTTCTATATTTGACGTGCCTTTTAAAGTGGAAAAAGTATTACAAACTGAGTTGTCATTTCGTTTGACGGATGAAAGGTTGATGTAGCAGCCTACAGGATGATCACAAACCAAAACACTTCAAATCACTTAAGTCTCTAAAACATATCAGAACAGCGGTACTCAAAATCTACCAATAAAAACACTAAATGGGTCTACAAAACTTGTACAGGTAGATTTTATCATTCATTCGATAATCATTATAAATTAACTATAATAACAATAATAATGACCAGTATACTGGACTGTTCATTAATATAAGCATTGGTAATATTGCTTGATACTTAATTTGTTCTTATGTTTTCTTAAATTATATATTATGAAAGGCAATATACTGTTTCATTCATGACATTTGTATACAAAAGGCTTAACTTGCTTTTAAATGAATAAAATGTAGTTTATCTTTAAATTAATATTTGTGACAGCATAACAAATGTAACAAATTTGTTATATAAATACAAATTATGGAAAGGAGATATGCAAGAATGATTGTTACCAAAGATCTAAATATTTAAAATGTTATAAAATAGTTTCTACCAAGCAGAGCAACATATGACTTTCAGAATGACACAAATATAAGAATATAGAGATAGAACTGAAGTCATCTTAGTCTGCACAGTTGTCCTTTGGCCCAAATGTTAACCATATTTTATCCCAAAGCAGCCCCCAAAGTCACCACAACATGAAAGAGGATGCTACTTGAATCCCGAGCTAAAGAATACCATAAAAACACTTTTTAAAATGTTGGAGCTATTAATAATTGCTTTATTCAGATTGAATGTGGTCATTCAATTAATAATGTATTGTTACACACTCTGAGTTTAAAAATCAAACATGTTAAATGTTAAATGGAAATATAAAGTTGAACTCAACACATGCCAGTTATTCCTCCATCAGACATGTATGCGATCAATCAATACCTGATGCATGATAATCCTATCACACTCAGATATAGGGTTTGGTTATACCTCTCCATCCACTATGTTACACTTGGATTAGAATTCCACAGCCAATTAATACCCACCAGTCTCGAAATCAGATTGGATGAAACAGGGGCTGAATATGTCAATTCGACCCATCAAACTATGGAAACAAATCATCATGGAGACTTAAATGCTAAGGAGGAAAATTCTTACATGGGAATGCATGCAGCTGGTGGTCAAAACTGCCCAGTCAGGTCAGTAAAATACTACCTCACACACTTTAATCCAAGAGCTGAATCACTGTTTTATCACATTGATAAAAATGCTATTGAAAATCCCCAATTTTGTCAAATATGGTATACCATAAAATGAGTTGGACAGAGATAATTAGGCAGTTTTATGCCTGACATAAGCAAAAATACCCATATATCTGCAAGATATACTGCTCACTCTCTTTGTGCAAAAGCTTTGAATGCAATGATCAACACCAACCTTCCTGCTAGGTACATTATGTATCTGTCTGACCACTCCAATGAACTATCACTGAAACCATACACAAGGCCCAGCACTCAACATTAAAAAAAATGATTAACATGCTTTCCAATTGATGTTCAAATGTAACATTGTCTGGTCAAGAATCGTTTGCAGTACTCACTTTCATGCAAATGTAAATGTTCAAATGACCGCAACAAACTCAAGAAATCTAAATCAAGAAAATGTTCAAATGACCCCTATAAACCCAAGCAGTACATATCAAGTAATTGTTACTGAATCTGCTCAAAATCTCTATCAAACACTATATGCTAATACAATGAACTCTATGACAAGTTCATCCGACTATCATTTCAATAAATTCACCTTCCAGTTTAGTTGCAACTAAACAAAGTGCAAACAAGTTAAGAAAATACATAATATGCAAGTTAAGTGTCAATTATCCAGTCTAGAACAATAGTTTTTGTCATGCATAACTCCTGGTACTTTTTATGTCAATTTCCAATTAATAATTTTATATAAATTTTCTAAACTTATGTCCCAAACTTAATGAGAGGGAAATGGTTATGAACCATTGTCACTAAATAAATCATGTAAAAAAATAGAAAGATAACATAAGTACTCAATTATTTTTTAACTGTATGTCTGAACCAACAAAAATGATCACACACTTTCTATAACCTAACCTCATACACCTAGATGTACTAGTCAAGCCTGTTTATATACACGAAAATAGGTTTTGAAGAACGAAATTAGATCACTCACGTATGATAAATATGCAAAATCACACTGGCAGTATATGAATGCATACATTCTTGGCCATGAATACCGACTTTAAATATAGAGCTCCACTTTGAATACACGTATTCATTAAGTTAAAACATCAAAATCACGGCAGCAAATTCCATACATCATTTTCCATTGAATCAAGGACTGGTATTATGATGACATTATTACGATCAGGCAGGACAACCCCAAGTGCTATAAATAGCTACGTAGAAAAACCCACAAAATTATGTATTACTGCGCTCAGTTAAGATTTATATTTCTTACTGATGGAAACAAAATAACATAGCAAACAAATGAAATTTCAATTATAAGAGTTTAACGTTGTTTTTTCTGCGTTCATCGTGGTATGAACTGTCAGTTGCCGACTCACACAGCTTACATAACGCCCTTCGTTAAACTCTTAATTGTACGTTCCATAAATCGGCACGAATGAAATATTTCCCGATCTCTAATCCGGTTACTAAAATGGTGTAAGGATAGAAAGATCTGAAAATTACCTATACACGGAATATAGTGTGGTTCGAAAATAATAAAATAGTATTGCTGCAGTTAGATTTTAAAACAAATACAGGTATTGTGGAATCTATGTAATTATTTCGCTTGCGTGAAAAATAGAAGGAACAATTAGTACCAGTTGTGCAGGAGTGGCTTATGTATGCTTAAATACCAGTGGCAGTATAAATAGGCAGACGAATAAGCAACCATATGAAAATAAAAATAAAAACATTTTCTTTAGTTTGTGTTCAAAAGCTCATCTCTGCGTTCATATAAAAAACAATGCAATTAAAAAAATCCCAGCATTGATTTTTTTTTGTCTGTACAGTTGAATGCATTCTCACAATTAATTGTTCCAGATAATATGGACTTGTATATTTCCTTTCAGTTTCCATCTTGTTTGTGTGTGTTCAGGAATAGGTTCATTTCGTCACATAATACAAATACTTCTTGCTTCAAGTGCATTTGTTTTGGTAATTTTATTCTCTTCCATTACGAATGTACATTTGACACTTAGTATTACCCCTGTTTAAATGCCCGTCAGTCCGTCCAGCCATATGACTCATAATACCTGATGTGCGCACGCAAAAATTAATCACCAAAGAAGATTTTCAGCATTTTGTACAACAGCGTTTATTATTATAAAAATATCATACAAGATATATCCATTTTCACCCCATCACTTATATTTGTTAAAAGTGTTGGCATTTATATCGGTTTTCATGAAAGTGATTTTTTAGTTTCGCATTTGGATGCTAAGAAGTTACAAATAGAATGTGAATTTTAAAATAATTTGCGATAAAAATGTCTACTTTAACAACAACTTTCTGTTATTTTATGTCGACTTTCGTGCCAACGTTGAAATTAGTCCAGATCTTAACCAAGGCAGCGAAACGCAACTTTCCCTGAATATCTTCTTTATAACATGTAAATGGATTCGACGAAGTTGAACAAAATTAAATCTATGAACAAAACAACCCCATATCCAAATCTCTTAAGAGAGTAGAAACATATGTTCGGTATTTTAGTTTCGCTTTGGTGTTTTTCATTCTTATACGTCCGTCTCAACGTTCCTTACAAAGCACAATATATTTTACCATTCAAACGTGAGATATGTTAATATATTATTTCCAAAATATTCCGTACAGAGATAGGCATAAGTCGTCAACATGCCAACATGCATTTATGCATGTAACCATACATACATACATACATACATACATACATACATACATACATACATACATACATACATACATACATACATACATACATACATACATAAAGTATGTAGGTATCAGCTTAAATAGGTCTTAATTTGTCTGTCTGTGCGCCTATAAATGAGTTTTCCATATAGGAAGTAAAGTCTTACACTACGTGTACAACCACAAATTTGGACACATTTGATATCAATTTATATGTTTATCGCATTCTAAATCGATCTATGCTATTATATGTGTGTAACAATGCACAAAAAATATTGTCTTTCTCATTATCGCTGAGCTAAGCGACTTTACGGTTCGATATATTCATATGTACTTGTACCCTTGTCTTGTTGTTTCCACATATTATGATAAAAAAAGTCTTCATTTGTCTGTCCGTGCGCCTCTAATAAGTTTCCTGTATATGTAAATAAATCTTACACTTCATAATGCAAACACAGATTTGGATACATTTAATATTAGTGTATTTGTTTCATGGCAGTCTAAATTGATTTATACCATTAAGTATGTATAATACGCAAAATAAATAAGTTGGTATTGCTGCTAAACCATACCTACACAATATGGAGTCCAAGCTACCTAACAGTATATAAAATGTTAAGGTATCATGTTAAATAGGTCTTCATTCATCCGTCCATGCGCCAATACAATTTCTGCATTAACAATTATTTTGAAAAACAATGTTTGACCTCTTAAAACCAAAGACACAGAGAAAAAAATATCTTTCTTAATGATCTGATAGATACTGACACTGCCACACAATATGGATCAGATGTAATAACAATAATTATCCTTGCACAATTGTTGAAGTATTCATATTTGGTCCATGAAAAGTCTTTCCCACCTCTTTTATCTTCTGCTTTGTGGCTGTGTGGTGTAATTGGTGTTTAAAAAATTATTAAAATATGATGACCAAATAACTGCATGGTATAATTATGGACATGTCATGTCCGATGACTGACATATTCAGTTGGCAAATAGTCATTTGAACGCATTTGTTGATCAAGTTAAGCAAGCATCGCTATTTGAGGACCTTTTGTATATGTATATCTGCCATGTCTGTAAGAATTGTTTTATTGGTAGTAGGAATATAAGCAGAATATGATAGATTAAAAACAGACAGCAATTTTAAAACAATAGACTAAGTTTTCCTATTATTGAACATACTTTATTATATATATTGTTATTAATATTTTATAATACATGAATTAACAAACATAATTTGGAAATCACATAATATATTATTATTAATATAATCGACCAAAGTACCTGAGATGCTGTTTCAACAGGATAAAATTGTTACAGGGATGAATTGCCCAAGGGGATGAGTTTCTCAGGAATGAACTATCTGGGGACAAATTAGCTGAGGATGAGTTATTCTTGAACAGTTATCATATTCATTAAGAAACTTGCCAAAAGGTATGGACATACATCACAATTAATTTTTCTATATGTTGTCTAAATATATGTCTCAGTACTGACCTTTCAACTGTGACAATCAATAAAAATCATATGTTAATCTAAAATATACCCAACGATGACTTCACGGTGAAGTTCTTGTCAAGGCTTCACTGGCAATTTTTTTTTAGTGGCGTCACTGTAAACAGAACAGCATGTAAACAGAACACAGATTTCACTTCCGGCTCATCACCAAGACCGTATTACTCAATGTGCACTCTTGTCTAAATATACATAGATAACAACTCTCTGAGCTCATATTCTCAATAATAAACAATTACCTTTAAATCCATACCAAAAATGCATCAATATAGTTCTTCTATCACCACCAAATTGAGAGAGGAAAAATGTTCTAAAAATAGAC